>VRYO01001153.1:1260309-1316935 GCA_009812075.1 Sialia sialis | reverse complement strand
CCTATGGCGGCGGAGTGGAGCGCTCTTCTCCTCACCTGCCGGCGGGGCCATGGTGGCCTGTCCGCCCTGCAGCGAGGCAAGTGGCGGTGGTAGGGCGGGCGCCCCTTCTCCCTCCCCGCTTGCGGCTGCGGGACTGGCTCTCAAGGCGTCTCGTTTGGCAGAGCTGGAGGTGCGGCGGCTGCGGGGCGGGCTCGGCCCGCGCCCCCCCGCGCTGCTCCTGGCCGTGGAGGACCCCTGGGCGCACCTGGGCAGCGGCGGTGCCACCCTGAACGCTTTGCTGGTGGCGGCCGAGCACCTCAGCGCCCGGGCCGGATGCACGGTGAGAGGTGACAGCGTCTGGTGGGTCTGGCTGGAAGTCCGGAGGGGATGCTGGAGGTGAGGGGGGTGCCTGTCCTGTCGCCACTGACTGTTCCTGCTGTCCTCTCCCAGGTGGTGACCGCTGACGTGCTGAGGGACGCCCGCATCCTCATCTTGCACATGGTGAGAGCCCACTTGCAGCCCAGCACGGGACCTGTCATTGCAGCCGCTCCCTCCCGGTGACCCCCTCGTATTCTCCATCTCACCAGGGCCGCGACTTCTCCTTCGATGACTGTGGCCGTGCCTTCACCTGCCTGCCCGCGGAGGAGCCCGGCGCCGCAGCCGAAGCGCTGGTCTGCAACCTGGACAGCCTGCTGGGGACCATGACACACAGGGTCTGTGTAGCTTGGGGATGGGTTTGGCTCCCAGCAAGATGGAAACGGTGTTGAGTTCCTGGGTTCCTTCCCTGCCGTTCCTGGGCACATGCTCCTTCTCTTGGCAGCTCTGTGTGGGCTCCCCACCTGGCATCTGGGTCTGCAGCACTGACATGCTCCTCACCGTGCCCACAACACCAGGTGAGTGGATACCAGCCTTGCTTCCAGCACCAGCTTTGGCATGGCACAGGGTTCTGTGAACCAGCAGCACAGCTGGTTCAGCCTGTGCTGTGCTCCCATGAGGGTGTGGATGCTCAGTTGTTGCTGTCCTGTGCATGGTTGAGAGCATCCACTGTTCCTGCAGTGAGGTGGCCAAAGCTGGATGCTGCTGCCACTTCTGCTGCTGTGGTTCAGGTTTTCAGGCAGTTGTGCCCATTGTGAATACATGCACTGCCCCAGTGGGCACTGGTCTCTGTCCCTCCCCCCAGGGATCAACTGGGATGGCTTCCAGGGTGTCAGAGTGATTGCAGTGCCAGGGAGCCCAGCATATGCCAGGAACCATGGGGTCTACCTCACCAATGAGCAGGTTGGAGCAGCTCCCCCTTCAAGAGGCATCCCTTGGAGGTGCAGGGATCCCCAGTCCTTGGTTCTCTCGGGTGCTGAAGTCTCCGTGCTGCTGTGGCTGCTTGGCTTGGAGTTCCCTGAAAAGCTCACTGGGGTGGTTTTGCTCCCAGGGGCTGGTACATGACATTATCTACAAAGGCACGGAGGCCCAGATCCAGCAGTGTGCAGGGCCGGATGGCACCGTCCCCCTGGTACGGCACGACTCGGGCATTGGTGACCCTGCCAGCCCCATCCCTTGTGTCACCCCGCTGCAGCCTGAGCCCTGATGTGCCTGGCAGGTCTGTGGGATTGTTTTCTTCTCCTCGGATGCTGCCGAGCAGCTTCTGGCCACACATGTCATCCCTCCTCTGGATGCCTGCACCTACATGGGGCTGGACTCGGGGGCACCACCCATCCAGGTGACAGCCCCTCTGTGGGGAATGGGACCCTTTGCCACACAGGTGTCACTGCTGGGCATCTCTGTAGGGTCTGTTTGCCCTCACGCTGCGAGATTTGGGTGGGAGAGGTAGTGGGAGGGAGCACCCAGTAGCAGGGTGGGGTTCAGGTTGGCTGGACCCAATAAGTCCCTTCTCTCCTCAGCTCTCCCTCTTCTTCGACATTGTGCTGTGCATGGCACGGGGGATGACAGAGGAGGATTTTATGAAGAGGGGTGGCGATGCCAGTGTGAGGAGTGCCCGCTCTGTGCTGTGGACAGCTCTCCGTGGCTTTTCTCTTAGCATGGGTGAGTGCTTTCTTCCAAATTCTAGTGGAGTGTCCCTGTGCAGGCAGTTGTAACTGGATAATCTTTAAGGTTCCTTCCAGCCCCAACCATTCCAGGATTCTCTGCTGCAGTGAGTGCATGTGATGTGATGTGAGCCATTCGTGTGCCCTCTTCCCTGCATGGTGTGGTCAGGGCCTGGCAATCATCTCTGTCTCCCCACAACTACAAGTCCCCAGGTTTTCACCCCAACCCCTTCAACCGGTGATGTTCAGCCCAGCTCACATGAGTGTCAGACACACCCACTTTTGTCAATGTGTTAAAAGCTCTCCTGTCCCTGCCAGCCTGCATTCCCAACGCGTCCTATGACTACATGAGTGCCTCTGCGAGTGACCACATCCGCAGCCTGACTGTCCTGCCTGGCTCTGCCAGCCACCTCCGCTTCTGCAAGACAGCCCATTCCCACGTGGATGTATGTCCTTCCATCCCCAGCCTTGCCTCGTGCATGGGCTTTGGGCTGTGTGTCCAGACCCTGGTCTCACATATCTCTGTGCCCTTGGCAGCAACCCTGTCTCCTGGAGGATGGCTCTTCGGTCACCAACTGCCTGCTAGAAGGAGCTGTGCAGTTGGCAGCTGGCAGTGTCATCCAGCACTGTCACCTCCAGGTACATGGCTAGGATGGGGGTGATGCACAGCTCCCAGTGCACTGAATGGGCAGCAGGGTGACGTGTTGCTGCCTAGGATGGAGGAACCACAGCTGTGAGATTTGAGGTGCCCTTCTTCTTTGAGGCTGCCTTCTGGCTGGTGCTAGGCACCCTGGTGGCTGTCACCCTCTGCAAACAAGGGGACGAGGCTGTCACTTTCTATCCTGTCCTGAGCTTGGAACCAGGGCAGACCTTCTTCTTTGGGAGCTCTGTTATGGCTGTGAGCCCTGGAGGCTGTTGCCTGGCCTGAATTTCTGTTGTCTGTGTTTTCAGCCTTGTGACAAAATTACATCCTGCCACCGGGCTTGTGGTGCTCCAGCTTGTCTCTCAGGGTGGTTGTCCCATTCCGAGGTCAGGATTTGGCTCTGATTTAGGGGTCAGCCCTGCCACTGTTGCTTTTTCCTCAGGGTCCCCTGGTGATTGGTCCTGGCTGCCTCCTCTCAGGCCTCAACATGGACTCTTCACCAGCCCTGCGGGGCTGTCCCCTGCGTGATATTGTCCTGCAGGGCCACCATGTCCGGCTGCGTGACCTGCCCTGCCGCGTGTTCACTCTCACCGGCCGCCTCGACGACTGGCAGGTGCGGGGACAGTGAGGTGGCTCAAAGCTCCTCGTGAAGCCAAAGTGTGACCAACCCCTCTGTGTCCCTGCAGAGCCCTGTGGAAAAAGCCACCTACCTGAACATGCCCTGGGCTGAGTTTTTCCAACGGACGGGCGTACGGTAGGTGCCACGTGTCAGGGTGGGAGAGGAGACCCATCTCCCGGAGGTGTCATGACCACCCCAACCCATCCCAAATTCCAGCTCCCCTCATGGAAGCTGTCCTCAAGCTGGCCCAGGGCAGTGCTGATGTATCTCCCTCCATCAGGGAAGGGGACCTTTGGGATGCTGAGACGCCACGGAGGAGCCGCTGCCTGCTCAGCGCCCGGCTCTTCCCAGTGCTGCACGCCCGTGAGGCGCTGGGGCTGCAGGATGTGCTGTGGCTGCTCAGCCTGGCCACTGTGGCCAGTGAGCAGCTGGCACGCTGGCGGACGGCCTGGCGTATGTCCTGGCAGGAGCTGCTGCCCTGCCTGGACACGGAAGCTGAGCTGGATGCGCGCCAGGCCCTGTTCTTCCTGCAGGGCCAGCGCAAGGTGCGGCGGGTGCTGCTGGGGCGCCAGGACAGCAGCCTCCTGCCGCTTGCCCGCAGCGCTGTCCACGAGGGCTACCACAAGGCCTTGCTGGGCACACTGGATGAGGGTGAGCTGGGCTCAGGAGCTGCATCTCTGGCTATCAGAACTGTTCAGTGCTCCTCACCCCCTTCTGTGAGCCCCCCCATTGCAGGATGCCATGGGGTTGTAC
Organism: Sialia sialis; assembly: GCA_009812075.1. Taxonomy (NCBI): domain Eukaryota; kingdom Metazoa; phylum Chordata; class Aves; order Passeriformes; family Turdidae; genus Sialia; species Sialia sialis. Next base: position 1,312,902 of record VRYO01001153.1, on the reverse strand, counting down.
CTACAGGGCATCCAGCAAGCCTGTGTGGGTGCAAGCCATGCAAGTCCCTCTCCCCTGGGGATAGCTTGTGGCAGAAGTGGGCTGGTTGGAGTGCAGCCTGCCTGTGCTTTGCAGCCTCCTTTTATTTTATTTTTTAGTTGCCTCCACAGCCAATGATGCTGGTATTGCAGCACGGGCACTTGCCTGTGTTGCTGAGGTCCTGGGCTGCATGGCACAAGGGGAAGGGGGCTTGCGGAGTGGTCCTGCTGCCAACAGGGAGTGGGCCTCAGCTTTTGGGTGCCTGGAGAGTGGGAACATCGCTGGTGGTATCCAGGAGCTGGCTGCAGAGCGGCAGAAGTGGATGAGCCGGTGAGGCTGGGGCTGGCAAGAGGCAGCTGGCCCATTCCAGGCATTGGTGCTGCCATGGAGATGTGGTAGTGGGCTCAGCATCTTTGTTATCCCAGGCCAGCTCTACTGGTGAGAGCAGCTCGGCATTATGAGGGGGCCGAGCAGATCCTCGTCCGGCAGGCAGTGATGTCCTCGTGCCAGTTCATCACTGTGGAACAGGTGGAGCTGCCACCCTTGGGGCACTGGGTGCAGGTGGTGTGTCCAGCCCGCCTGGACCTCTCTGGTGAGCACATTCCTCAAGTCAGATGATCCTTGTCTCACCCCTGTGGTGCTGGGGGAAGAGGAGTAAGGGTGCCCCAGGAGGCTGATGGTGAATGTTGGCAGGTGGCTGGAGTGACACACCTCCCATCACCTACGAGCACGGGGGGGCAGTGGTGGATGTGGCAGTGCTGGTGGACGGGTGCCGACCCATTGGTGCCCAGGTGCGGCGCATTGCCCAGCCAGAGCTGCGCCTCGTCAGCCTCAGTGGGACACCACGGGGCAAGGTGGTGGCAGAGCTGGTGTGCCGGGAGCTGGAGCACTTACAGGACTATTGCCAGCCACATGCACCAGGTGAGGGGTCACCTGCCAGCTCTGTACCTGCAATGTCCTGTTGGTGCCATTGGCCTTTTTTAGGCCGATGGGATGAGGGAGCAGGTGGCACAACAGGCATCAGCTTTGCTTCTTTTTTGTTTTCAGGAGCTCTGCTCAAAGCTGCCTTTATCTGCACCCAGATTGTGCAGTTCCCCTCACAGACACCCTTACGGGCCCAGCTGATGGAGAATTTTGGGGGTGGCTTTGAGGTGCACACTTGGTCCAAGTTGCCCCATGGGTCTGGCCTTGGTAGGTTTGCAGGGAAGGGGCTGGGCAGTCCCTCACTGGTGTGTGGGAGTCTCTTCTGCTGCCAACACCAGGATGGGGTATCCCCCTTGCTGCCCCCCAGCCCCCAGGGACACAGCAGTGCCTCACTGCCCACCTATGCTCCCTGCAGGCACCAGCAGCATTCTGGCAGGAGCAGTGATGGCATCCCTGTACCGGGCAGCAGGGAAGGCTGCCAGCACTGAGTCTCTTATCCATGCTGTGCTGCACCTGGAGCAGAGGCTCACAACAGGTAGGGCCTGGGGGAGCAGCTGACCCACAAGGTAGGGGTCCCAGCAGTGACTGACAACCCTCTACCCTGCAGGGGGTGGTTGGCAGGACCAGGTTGGTGGGCTCGTTCCTGGCATCAAAATCGGGAGGTCAAAGGCCCAGCTGCCACTCAGAGTGGAAGTGGAGCAGATCCTGGTCCCTGATGGTTTTACCCAGACTCTGAACAATCACCTGCTGCTGGTGTACACGGGGAAGACTCGTCTAGCCCGCAACCTGCTCCAGGTAATGCCTGAGTGCCTCTGGGTGTCACAGGCTGGCCTCTGCTCCCCCTGTGGCCTTTAGTGGCATCCCTTTCACTTGTGCAGAGCTCTGCCACGCCAGAGGGAGCTGGCACCCATGTGTGCAGCACTGCCTCCCCAGGTGCTGCCAGAGCCAGGAGGACAGTGATGTTCTGGCCTCTTGCAGGATGTGGTGAGGAACTGGTATGCCAGGCTGCCCTCCATTGTGCAAAACGCTGACGCGCTGGTGAGCAATGCTGAGGAGTGTGCCCAGGCCTTGAGGCAAGGTGTGAACCCCCTTCCCTGGGCCAGGTTGGCCCTTTTAACAGTGGAACAAACACAAAACTTTCCCAGGGAGAGGCTGTGTAGTCTTGGAGGGGAAAAAGGCTGGGGGGGTGCAGGCTCTTGCAGCTCAAAGCAGAACTTCAAATCCTCCCTGAAGCCCACCCTCACCAGGCAATACTCCAAAATTCAGGATTGAACAAAGATTTTGAGGAAGAGGTGGTTAGATGTGCTGAATCTGATTGATTAGCAGTGCGCCATTGGTGACAGGGCTGGGGGCCATGCCTGGTCAGTGCAGCAGGTTTATTTGGCTGCTGCAGAGAAAAAGCTGGAGCATTAAAGCAAGGAAATCCTCCCCCTGTGGAGGATTAAAAATAGCAACGTGACAGGGCTAGTGTTGCTTGCTCGGCCGGCAGAGCTGGGAGGAACTGGAAAATAAGGCAGAATTTAGCTTGGGCTGAGCATGTTTCTGCCCTTCGGGTGAGAAACAGAGACAAGTAATTTGCAATATTCCCTCCTCTGCAGGTGACCTACTGCTCCTTGGCAAGTGCCTGGACTGCTACTGGCAGCAGAAGAAGTGCATGGCCCCGGGCTGCGAGCCGCTGGCTGTTGGGCGCATGATGGACGCGCTCCGGCCCTACGTCTACGGGCAGTGCTTGGCTGGGGCTGGCGGTGGCGGCTTCCTTTACGTCTTAACCAAAGCCCCTCAGCAGAAAGAGGCTTTGCACCAGATCCTGACAAACACTGAGGTGAGCTGTGAGCCCCCCACTGTTTAAGGCAGTTTGCAGCCAGCTTTATATAGAGCACAAGGAGCATTTCTGCCCACCACACATGGGGTGTGAGTGCTTGTTGGTTCCAATGTCCTCTCCCTGGGACCTTGGAGGGGAGAAGGGATCCTTTGCTGGCTTCCCCAACCTGTGGTGCTCTTTTTCTAGGGATTGGGCAACTTCAGCATTCACAGCATCGAAGTGGACACAGGTGGTTTCTCTGTGGAGGTGGTGGGATGTGATACGAAGGACAGTGCTCATCCTGCAGGGGACAGGGCTGTGTGAAGGATTTCAGCCCTAGCCCATTCCTGGCAGATATCCAGAACAGGTGCAGGGAAATCCCCACTGCTTTTGGGGCAACTTTTCCAGCCAGCTCCAGCAGGTGCCTTAGGTCTCCATATGGCCTTTTTGTGCTGCTACTTGCCCCAAAAGCCAGAGCCTGGAGAAGCTGTGACAAGTTGTGCAGGCAGACAAAACTACCCCTGCAGGAGGCCTTGCTGGAGGGACAGTTTGCTAGGGCCTCCAGTCTGATTTTGGTGTTTCACTCCAGTTTTTACAGTTCTCCAAAGGGAACAAGCTAGCATTTGTTATGCTGCATCTAGCAGGAACCTTCCTGCTCTTCCTGCAGCAGAGACCCAAGCTGGCTTTTCAGCATGCAATGCTCCTGCACCAGGGATGCAGCTGGATGTGGAATCAAGACCCTCTCCTGGCCTGAGGCACTGTTTCAGTAGTAAAACAGTGGATAGTGCAAGGAAGTTTATAGTCCATGCAGTCTGTCTGAATAAAAAAGCTTGTTCTCAGCATGTGTTTTTGTGCCCCTCTGTCCCTAGCAGGGCTACTCCTTCTTCACAGGATAGCAAAGTCCCATCATTGCATGAGAAAAGCCTTTCCAGGGGTGGGAATGGAAGAACCTGCCTGCAAGGGCTGGTCATCCCCCTCCACGACCCTGGCTGAGGGAGAATACGCAGGACTGCAGCCACAGGAGGCAGCCAGGCAAGACAAGGAAAATCCTCTGGGTGCCCTGGCACAGGGTAGAAGAGAACTGGAGCAGAGCAGAGCTCTTGTCCCACATCTCTCCAGTTCCCTCCAGGCCCACAGCTGAACACACCACTGGAGACTGCAGCTCAACCAAGCGAGGTTTATTTACAGAGCAGCTGTACAGAGCCAGCAGGGACACAGCCCCACTTCCTGCAGAGACTTTCTAGTGATTTTTCCAAGCATGTGCCCAAGGAAATCACTCCTTCTCCCTTCCACAGAACAGTCCCCACCACCACCACCAGGAGAGAGCCAGGGCTCAGCACTTGTGACTCCAGTAGCTGACCCTTAAACTGAGGGCACAGAGGGAACACAGCTGCAGCAGCAGACCCGTATTTGAGCCACACCAGTCCTGGCCTGTGGCCTCCTGCAAGGCAGCCGAGCACAGGCGGTCATGAGCAGGCACTGGCCTGCATTCTGAGAAATAACATCATGCTGCTCTCAGCATGAGAGATTCCTCTGGTGCCTTGTTTCTGCTCCCACAGAAGGATGGCAGGTCTTCTTGCAGTGCCCAGGAAAACCCTTTGCTCCAAGGAATGCAAGCAGAAGGGCAGACATAATCCCATCCCCACACCATCAAACAGCCAGCCCCAGAACAGGATCTGGGCAGGCTCCAGGACTGCAACCTCCTTGCCCTTAGCTCCAGCGTGGTGCTGATCCAAGCACTGACCAACTAGAGGCGCAGCCGCTTGATATCCTCGCTGCGGAAGTCGATGCGGAGAGCCAGCACCTGCCGCACCTCGGCGGGAGTGAGGCGCCAGGTGAGTGGACCAGAGTTTGGACCCCAGTAATCCAGAATCTCTGTCACCTGGAAAAAGAGAGGAGCTGTAGGAGATAGCTCAGCACAGACTGCCCTCAAAGATAAACTTTAACTCAAGCACCATCAGACATGGGGTAACTTCTCCAGGTTCTCCACAGCCTGTAGGTGTGATATCATCTGGATGAACTCAGTAAAGCCAGGAGCAGTGCAGCTGGTGTTCCCACAATCCCCCAGTAGAAGCAGACCAAGTGCAGCTCACCCTTTCCAGGTTGAGGATGGTGGCCATTTGGGAAAGGCGGGCAAACTTGTCACGGATAGTCCATGTGGTGACTGTGGTGAGATAGGCTATGAGGGACCTCAGCTCCTTGTCAAACTGCAGACCACCAAGCTGTGGGCACAGAGAGAGACGTGTTAACTCTCCAAGCAGACGCAGGTGTTGTGCCAAGACACCAATTAAAATCACCAAGGGAGGTCTGTGAGCAGGTGGGTCGCAGTTAGACCATTTACTGCAGGTTTAAGTGGGTTATGTTTAGACCCACCTTAAAACCCAGTCCCTTTATTGGTGCCAGCTCTTCTCAGTCCCACCACCAAACCCACTTTGTCCCTGTGAGTGCTGATGTAAAGGTGACCCTGAGCTGGTCATTGGTGGTTGTAGAATTTCTTATAGGGTAATATTTGAGGTAAGAGGGTAGTATTTCCATCTGCCCTGCCCCATCCTTTATTGAGAGTTTGCAGTCAAGACAGACTACACGGCAGAGGAGTGTTTTGCTTACCCTGCTGAAGGTGGATTTGAGCAGCACTTTCTCCAGTTCAATGGCTATAAGACTAGTCATAAGACCAGTGAGAGTATCATAAATCACTGGAGACAGTCCAGCCTGGAAACAGAAACCTGTGTCATTCTTGTCAGGAAAAATGGAGCAGAGGCGCCTAAAGCCCAAGGCTAGAAAAACTTAAAAACTTGCAGGCTTGGCAAGTGGGGAGCACCACAGAGGTGATCCCGGTACGTGGGGCCTGCAAGCAGGTTTTGAGAATTGTAGAAGGAGTGACTGGATCCCTAAGAGCCCTGCAAGGCACTGGAGGACACCTCTGCTTGCTGAGCGAGGAAGGAGCTGGAGGATGCCACGTGGAGGTCTGGCCAAAGCCTGGCAGGGTGCCACTGCCTTCTCTCACCTTGAACTCTGTCATCTGCTGTTCCAGATTGACGATGAACTGCTGGACCCAGGGATCATTTGCCTCATAGTCACTGAACTCCTCCTGACAGTGAAATGCAGAAAGGGTTGTTTATGTGGCCAGAAATTAAACAACAGCCAACGGCCCAGAGGACAGGAAGGGAGGTGCTTCCTGAGCAGCACTTCATCCCTTCCGTCTTCTCAAGCCCCTCTGTTGCCAAATGTCCATTTTCATGCTCGGCTGCAGAGCAAGATCTGGGTATTTTACTGATGCTCTGTGCCAAGGAAACAGCAGATAACTGAGGGGAAGGAAACAGTGGTTACTCTGACTGTGCTGCTGAGCAGAAGATGGAGAGTGCCCAAGCACAGCCAGAAGCAGAGAACACTGAGCCTCACCTCTTCAATGTTGTGGGAGACAGAGAGGAATAAGTTGATCCATGGCTTCACCTGGGGTTTGATGGCTGTGCTGTTGAGTTCATTGAGACCTTCCTGAGGGAGACAGCAAGAAGAGAGGACAGTCAGGCACAAAATCTTTATAAACAGGCTGTCTTGATGCTGCTTCCCATTCTCAGCTGGGGAAACCGATCCACAGGAAACTGAACCCAGAAGGCCCAGATCCCACACTCTTCCGGTGCCAGAAGGCTCTGAGGATACCATGATAAGAAGAGAAGGAAGGATGTTGGCACAGAAGCTGCTGTTGTGCTGCCTTGTAATGTGGTCTGAAGGGCTTGTGCTTTCCCACCCCATCCCACACTGCTACAGATTTCCTGGCAGGATTGAGGCACGGGGGATAGAAAAAAAATGCAAACTCCATTTTTTTTACTCAACACCAGCCAGGGCACTGTGACTGAACTCAACTAATGCCTCCCACCTCCACTGCAGCTTAGCTCGGTAGGAGAATCTAAAAGGAGGATAAAAGCTGTAACTACAGTTAGTTCCCTGAATTAATCATAACCCCAGCACATGCCATCTCCCCTGAGCAGCAGGCTGTCAGCAAAGGCTGCTCTGTGCCCTGTGATGAGAGCTCTTAAAGCCCTCTCCTGTCAGCTGCCCCTCTTTGGCTCAGCAAGGTGTCACGAAAGCTCACTCAGCACGAAACTGAGTCGGTACCGATTCTGACTGGCATTTGATAGAAGATTTTTAACTAAAACTGGCATTTCTGAGCAGGCCCTGCTGGCAATTGTCCTTTTCTGAGGCAAATTCAATGTGTGTGTGACTCAGGCAGCACAGGAGCTTCCTCCTCAGCCTCTGGATTGCTTTACAGCCACTTTTAAAACCACACAAGAGTCAGACTGGAGAGTTTTACTCCTTACTGATGAGCTCTTTGGTTTCAATACTGACCACAGTCCCCAAGAGGGTTTGCTGGCAGTGCTGAACTGAAGGCATCTGCCTGGCCTGAACTGCAAAGCCAAACAAAATATAACCTGACCCCTGTGTGAAGTACAAAGGCAAGCCTGGTTCAAAATATTCTCCTTTGCTTGGTTTCTTTCCACACAAGGTACTAGGTCTTCCTGTTTCTCTCCCTGCCAGAGACCACTGTGACATTTTAGGATGGCAGGCCCCAGCATGCCACAGGAGACTGGATTTAGCCAGGCAGTATTCTGCTCCATGCTGAGGAGTATTTGGGAAAGAAGGAGAAACCTGAGAAAAGAGCAGCTCCTCTCTACCAACAGCCTGTCTTCAGCAGTACTTAGTGGGGCTGTGGACAACTTGACAATGTGCTGTGCCACGAGGGAGAATGGAGAAGATGGAAATGCTATTAATATTTCTGCTCTGGAAAATGCTGAACCAACTGCAAGTCCATGCAGAGTGAAGACAAATGAAGCAACATTCCTTCTGGCTCTGCAGCTGCTTCCAGTGCTTTTTATGCAGCTGCCAGCTGGTGTGGCTGTGTAAATGGGCTGGGGCTGTTTCCATGCCTCAAAGCTGACTGATTTGCTTCCTCCTGCACCCTACCCAGCACTCTTACAGTTAGACATGGCCTGGCTGAAATCATTCCTGCCAGAGTTATCCCTGAAGAACCAGCAGCCAGTGTTGGAAGCCAGCAGTAATTTGGAGAGACACTCACCTGCAGCAGGTCACGGAATTTGTTGGAGACAGCAGCCATGTCCGAGAGGCAGCTCTCAATCTTGGCCTGTGCTTGCTCACCCCCAAATCCCTGGCTAAGCAGTTTGCTGCAGTCACTCTGCAGGGAAGAGATCCATAAGCAAGTTGCAAATTAATAACCTGGGCAGTTTTTATCCCTTTGTGTTGCTGAGATCTGGCTGCCCACCAGCGTGTGGGCTAGGATAGGAGCCCAAATCTTTCTCCTGCAAAGGTAGAGGCTGCTGGCTCCAGCTGTGGGGAGAAAGGACAGCAAGAAAAGAAGCCAGGGTTTGTCTATCTCAGCACCAGAGAACTGCAGACTCTCCATGATGCATATTCCTGCACCAGGTTAGTCAGGCTGGAGGAACTGGTATTTCTGGCTGCTACTATGAGCCGGAAATTGCTCTGCCAGCTCAAAATTTCTTTCCTAAGGCTGGAGGGCAAAGACCTCAGGAACTTGAGCATATCAAAGTCCAGATGGTTTATCTGATCCCACCCCCACCAAGGGAGGATATTACAAATTTTATTTAGGAAAAACCAGTAAAGAATACAGACCGCACCTCCAAAGTCTTCTTTAGAGTCATGATGTTTTCACTGCAGACTTCCACATTATTTAAGGTCACCTGAAAGAAACCCAAAACAAACCCAAGCTGGATTAAGTGGAATTTCCCAGCACTTAATCCCCAAATCCACACATTTAATTCATGCCCTGCTAACAGGACGGACTGAAATGCAAGCAGTTAAGGGACAGAGTTGCTACTGTGAGATCAAAGCATTATAGATTCACCAAGCTGCATGAAGCTAAATTCCAGCAACTGAGCACATGTGCTGAACCTCCAGCTAGTACAGAGTTGAAGACCATTTACTGTTTTTCCTCATCATCCTGTTTATGATGTTGCAGTGAAGCCCCACTTGTACCCCCAGATTTCTGTAAGTGTCATAAAGAACGGAGCAGGAGTGGTTAAGGGTGATGTTTCATACACTGTGTCCAGAGGAACACAGGAGACAGGAGGGACCAGGAGGAATCAGCAGCCCTCCTGCCAGATGAGTATCTGTTTTCCATTGAATAGGCTGTTCTCTACCTGCTAAAGCTGAACTAAATGTTAGTGTAAGGCTGGGGTTTGTGTAAATAGGGAAAAGAGGTAAGGTGACAGATGAATGAGGAAATTCAGTAGAAGAATTGACATTTTAAGCCCTTTGCTTCAGGAGTGCAGAAGCCTGTAACAAAGAATTCTACAAGATGAAGGAGTTCAGTCCCTCTGCTCCCTTTGTTGCCTTTTCTCCTTGTACAGTTAAAGTTCCAAGAAAACTCTTCAGCATTGACTGTTCACAATAACTTCGAGGGAGACGAGTCATAGTGAGCCAGCCCCTCTCGAGTGCTCAGTCTCTGCCCACAGGTCTGCTCACACCTGGAGAGAGCAGAGCCAGAGATGCTTTCCCAGTGAGGTCTTTTCCACAAGGCAAAGTCTACACAGCATCTCAGCATGGGAAAGGATGTGTTACACTGCAGAAGACAGGAACAACAACTGGCCCCTTCAGATGCTCTCTGAGGGGTCTGGAATGCTCCCTGTGCCTGTTCAAGCTGCAGTTCTGCTGTTAGAAGGCAACAGGAGGATCTTGCAGACCAAGCAGAGCAGACAACTCTGCTCTAATGAAAACTCTTCAATCTGGGAAGTGAAAGAGCTGAGCTTGGGCCAGGACTTTTCTGTCTGGAGGAAGGAGTGAATGAGATGCTCCCCCTCCACCTCTGTGTGGAGCCTGTGAGGAACAGGACTGGTGGACACCTCAAAAAGAACACAGACTCTTCCCCAGCTCAGAAGGAATTGTCATCACAGCAGCCCAAGAGGCACTCACAGGATCACAATTGCACAGGCCTGGTGTGGAAGCTCTACAAACATGAGGTGAGGCAGAAGCATCTGCCAGACATCCAAAAGGCAGGCCACCAACCACACCTGAACAGATTTCCAGGTTCTCTGAACACAACAATCAACCAATCCTGTTCCCAAGAGCTCCCCATTGTCTTTCTCCCCACCCCAGAACAGCCACCACACTCACCAGAAAGGACTGCTTGGCCTCGTCGGTGCTTTCAATGCCTTTGGTGTCAAACTTGCCCTGCTGCAGGCTGCTGTGCATGATGTTCACAGCACTGGTCACCCCCCTCTGGAAGTCCTGGAAGGTCGTGGCTGGGAAGCCTTGCTTTAACTTGTTGTATAGAACCTCCCTACAGGCAAGCAGAACACACCAGGGTTTAGAGCAAGAAAGAAAAAAAAAATTATGCTCTGTGCCTGGGGACAGCAATTTGTCTGAGATCTGACCTGAAAATGATAGTGGAACTTCAAAGGGGGCAAAAAAGGCTGGAAAATATCTCCTGACAGCATCTTAATGCTGAAAGAAAAACATAACCACCCAGTTTCTGAGCTTTCCTGCAGCTGCCTGCTGTCTTCAGACACAGTTCCTCACTCCCACAGTGGAATGAAAACCAGCAGGACAATTTCTGCAGTCTCAGCCCAAGTCTGAGTCATTAAGTAATCCAGAGAAAAACTAGGGGTGATCACGATCCTCAAGCAGGATAGGACCCCAATGCTAAAGGCAACTCCATCTCATAGGGATTTTGGGCCAAGAGGTTCTTTTTTCTGTTTGTCCCACAGGTGGATCACCACTACTTTGAGAAATAATGCCCAGATTCAGCTTCCCGCACCTGTCACTGCTTCCTACGGGCATCTTCCATGGAGATTACAAGCCACAGGTTCAAATGCGAAGAACACAAGGAAGACCATTGGACAGCAAGCACTGTGTGCAGAATGTGAGGTGGAGGCACATTACAGTGAAGCTGAAGTATTTTCATTACCTGAAGTCAGACTCCAGCTCAGTGGTGGAGTGGTTGATCATAGCACAGAGACAGTCTATGCTGGAGCTGGACAGAGCACGCCCAATGCACTTCTTCACTATATAAAACACATCATCCACCATGCTGGAGGTGAGCTGGCCCTTCTCATAGCTGTCCATGGCAACAGCCTGCAAAGAAAGCTGTCTCAGTGCCCAGAGCTCACTGAGCTGAGAGACCAGACTGCTCATCTGTCCACTTCACCTTGAGGAAAACTGTTTCCTGTGTGGCTGGCACCACTCTGACTAGTTTGCAGCAGCCCATAGACCTGGAAGATACCTGGGCTACATCTGAAGTTAAAGTTCAGAAACAAACATTTGCTTTTCAAGGCCAAGGGAACCAAAAGGCTTTCCCAACAACTTGCAGATTTGCCATGTACACATATCTCTCCCTTGGGATGCTCATCAGAGGACTGAGAAGCACACACAGAAAAGCATCTTGGAGGTTTTCCCCTACCTTGTTGACAGTCTCCCTCATGAAATATTCCTCCATGGTGATGTAGTAGCCAATGAGCTCTTGCATGGTGCAGCTCAGCAGACAGTTGTTGAGGAGCTTGTCCAGGTATTTTTGATGCTCTGTGGAACACAAGAGAGATCTATCAGCAGGAACCCAGGGCCAGGAAGCGGCTCCACCAAATCCCCTCGCTGCCTGTCTCATAAGACCCAACAGACACACATCCGCCAAGCCCAGCCTTGAACAAATCACAAGCCTCCAATGTGGAGCTGAAATTGCTGAGCTGGATTTTGCAGGTGACAAAAGTGATATCCAGAGTCCTACAGAGTACCAAAACCTAGAGCCTGTTTTTCGTGGCCTCCACCTTTAGGATTTGTGCCTGCAGTGACCAAATGGCACTTCCTCTCTTCGGGGACTTTTGTTATATTCTACAACCATTCTCAATATTTGTTTCCCTGTTAGAAGGAACAACCAGTGCTGAAAACAGGTTTGGAAAGTCTAGGCTACACAGTTGTCTTCCACAGAGCACTCCCCAGGTGTCTTTGCAGACTCTGTGTCACTCTGCTCTGCCACTTTGATGAGCAGAGCCTATGAGTATTGGCACTCAAGGTGTTACCTTGCTTTACCTCCTCTGAGGCCATGGCATCTCCCACCTCAAAATCAGCTATTATTCGTCTCTTGATGAACCTCAAGTAGAGCTCACTGCGGGCATTCATCAGAGTGACTTCCGTTAAAATAGGGTCAAGCTCCCTGGAAGAAATAGCAAGAATCAAGACAGCAAGACTACAAAAGGAGAGGCTCTAGTTTAATTCAGTGTTTACCAGTGTTCTCTGTTCCCTTACTATAAGATCAGTACTGCCCCTTTCCATCTGTGCCATTGAAGTGGCAAAGCTCAGCAGAATACAAAGCATCCACACACACACACACAATCAAAATATCCCCCAAAATCATCTCTGAGGAGGTATCTTACAATATTCCTTTTTGTCACAAACTCTACTCCGAGATTTAGCAACACTCTCCCTCTTTTTCCTAATAGTTGTGAGGACATCCACGTTGAAATCATAGTGGTAAGGACTGCAAGACTCAAAGCAATCTGATGCAACTTCAAAATGAGCCCTGTTTTGAGTGGGAGGTTTGACTAGAGATCTTCATCAGTCCTCCCCTACCTCAGTTTTGCTACAATTCTAGGAGCCCTATGTTGCCTGGTCCCTGCCATCTCCACATATGTGTTTTTGTGCACAGATTCATGTGTTTCTCTACAAATGATGAAGAATCTGTTTAAGCTCAACAGCTCAGGAAATGTGAGACAAAAAAAGCATGCTACAATGCAGAACACAGTGTTCAGATCTGAGATGACTATGAAGTAAAGAAAGACTGACGCATCAGCTTTTTTCATCAGTGTGCACAGAAGAGTTTTACAAATCGTGCTTGAAGCCTCATGGTGCATAAATGGGAGAAGGAAACATCATCTTTATTTTACAGATGAAAAAGAAAAAAACATCAGAAAACTGGATGCATACAGAGTTACTCAGAGCAAACAGTAAGTGGATATTACAGCTGAAATATTGATTATGCTCACAGACAGATCTTCCTTGAGGAACCTAAGTTGTCTTTCAAGGCATGTTTGTAAGTGAGGCAGTCCCAGAAGGGCTGTGTGCACTTTCAAATGGCCTTCCTTAAGGGTTATGTAAATATTTATGATAAGAAGAAAAAGAGGGAGATTGAAAGCACTGCAGTTCATTGTCAAGAAACTGATGGTATGGAGCTGCTGCAGCAGCAGTACAGATTAAGTAAGACCCAAAGATGTATTCCTTTTTCTGTCACAAATTATCTGTCCAGGGAGTTGCTATGTTTTGTGGGCTCCAAGGACTGTACTCTAGCCATGAAAGGCTAGTGGGCACAGGCAGTTGAAATCTCAGTCCTTCATGTGCAAGGATATCAACAACCCCCCAGGAATGCTTAGAGCCAAGGCTTAGGATTAGTTACTAAGCAAAATAAAGCCCCACTACAGAAGTTTCCTTTATAGAAGGGTGCTGAAGGGCACCTAACAATTGGATTTTATGAATTAATACCCACAAAGCTTCTGGAAGAGTGGGAGAGTTATCTAAATGCTAAGTAGTGTTAATAACAACTCAAGGGTGAAAGGTTAGAGAGTATAAAGAGTTTTTCTTTGTACCTTGGTTCAATCTTCTCTGCAGAAGAACTTCTCATCATGCTATTCTGGACTTGCTGGAACTGAAATCACAAAAGAAAGGGAGTCTTCGCCGATGATTTGGAGTTACCAGACACTTCTTGTGCTACCCCATAAGGAAGTGCTTACTCACTGGGTGGGGGTGATAGGAATGCTTTGCAGAAGGCACTGCCAGGTAAGGGACCACATAAGTTCACTTTCTCCTCCTCCAAGGCAGAGCTCATCCTGCCAGGGAGGGTGGTGGGATGGGACTTGACCAGAGGTATGTGACCATGAGCCAGTAACAGCAGCTCTGCATCTAAGCAGGAACAAGACAGTGGGGAAGGTGTACTGAAAGCACCCTACAGACCTGCACAGCAGAGTGCCCAGGGTGCATTTGCCATGCTCCAAATGAATCCTTCTCTGCATCAGAAAGCATAGCTACAGGCTGAACCCTTTCAGCTATCAGGGTAAATAAGGAATAAAGCAAGGCTTCTCTCAATACACAAGGTGATACTCTGCTGCCTCTGTGGCAGTGGGAGCCCCATAGAACGGGATAGAGAGCACAGCTGGCTGCATTAGGCAGCCTCACACTGCTCTTACCTGCCTGTGGTAGTCCCTCTCCTTGATGAACTTGTCCACCACCTTCTCCACCTGCCGGTCACACTCCACCTGCAGGTGCTTGATGAGGGTGTAGAGCCTCCCTGGCCCGTAGTAGGTCTCCACAATGGGCTGGTGGGTCTCCACAATGCGAGCAATCCCTGCAGGGAGAGGGGAGAGACTAAGCAGCAGTTCCTAGAGCAGAGATAAACAGGTCCACAGACCAGACCTAAAAAAGGTTCATTCACTCCACAGATAGAATACAAATCTCCTGGAGCAGAAGCCATCTCTCTGTCCCTAAAGAGAAAACTCCTGCCATGCCCTGTGTGCCAGCTGCCCTTCAGCCCAGCAAGATACAAGGTATGAAGCTTCCCCAGAACAAAGCCACACAAGCTCAATCTGGCAGGGGGCACAATTGCAAGCTAAACCCAGTCTCAGCTTTCAGCAGCTGTAAGGTTACAGGGAAAAATCAGCCTGGGGATGGCTCTTGGGCACACACTTGCCACAGACAACAAGCATTAGCAAAGCAAGAACTCCTTGGAGGAAAAGCTCATCTCCAAGGAAATCTCTCTGCAATATTGCTTTCTTCTCACAAACACTCTACTCCAAAAGTTAGCAACACTCCCCCTCTTTTGACACTACTGCCAAGAAAGCTCTACCGGTGCCAGGCTGGGAGAGTAACTTGGCAGGGGTGCAGCCTGGAACTAGAGCAGATTTCGTAGAGAAGGTGGTTAATCACCATGGGATCTCAATTACTGTCTTTGGCAACATTCCCACAGAGCATACATATTCCCTTCTCTCCCTTCCTTCTCTGCTTTCAAACTCCCATGGTGCTTCTTGAAGAGCCAGGCCTGGAGGCACCAACAGCTGCTCATCCCTAAGGGATCTGATTTGTTTGTCTGCAGAGCTGCAAGTCTGAAGAAACCTCCAGGGAATACCCATTTGTTTTGAGGATGCAGAGTACAGGAAGAGTCTGATTCCTGGAGGAAGCCAACAAAATCATTTGCAAATCCACTTCATGCCTGTACAAGATGTACACAGGAAAACTTGCTTATTATGATGCCCTCTCCTGGTCAGAAAAAATTCCACTAGTTGTGTCCCGGTCCCTCAAGTGTGAAACACCTGCAGTTCAAAGGGGAATCAGGCATTTTGTGAGCTAAAATTAAAATAACTTAAATTGATGGACTACTTGCAAACACTCAGGAAAGGGGAAAGGAAGATTACCTTCAAAGAGGAGTGTCAGGGTGTCTGCAAAGATGACAGCAGCTCGACGGTCACTCATGTCTGTCCCCATCACCAGCTGCAGGTTCTCTTCTGCTTTGTTGGCCACCTGCATGACAACAGGACCAGTCAGCTGAACACCCAAAGGTATTCTTCATCCCACAGGTCCTCTATCCTTGCCCTAGAGAGCTTTCATTGCAAGAGGTATGCTGTTGTTCTTCCTCTGAACAGGGATCCTTTGCTCTCTTGTGGAAAACTCAAGGCTCAAGGAAAGGCAGAAACTTGTTCTTCTCTTTCCAGGCTCACTGGATGATTTCTAAGCAAGTGCAGAGAGCATGACACAGAAGTCAGGCAGCCCCTGGATCTGTATTCAGACATCAGAAAGCCCATCCCAGCATGCAAATGCAGGGAGAGATATGAACGAAGGCCAGTGCTGTTTTTTAAGGTTAACAAGCCACCACCAAAATCTTCTTCCACAACATCTGTTGACAGAAACTGGGTTCTACTTTCCCCTGAGTGTCACAGAGCCTGTTACCTGCTTGCAGAGGTACTCAGAGAACTTGCTCAGTCCCTCTTCATGTAAGCCTAGCAGAGGAAAGATCTTGAAGAACCGTTCCACCTGGGGCAGGTCTCCCTGCTTCATAGCTGTGTCAAACTTCTCCGTAACAATTGTCTTCAGACGCTGCTCTGCTTCCTGCAGGAGCTTCAGGTTGGCATCAATTATGCCCCCTGGTCAAAAGGACAGAAAAGGTAAAAAGTGACAGCACAATGTTAGTACCGTATCAATAGCTACTTTTTTCCTCCCAGGAGAGAGACCAGCACTGTGCACCCCCAAGCTGAGAAGGCAGAAGACACACTGGAATTCCTTTACAGGCACAGACAGACAGGTTGGTGCATGATGCAATGCTGTGATTTTTGCATGGAGTATGACAACACATTTCCTCTCAGGAATCTAGTAATTTACTCCCTCATTTCCAGTTGCTCTGATTATAGCACATCATAACACAGGAACAATTCTCCTTGACAGAGCCTTCTTCCTCACTTCTTCTGGCCTGAACATTTTGTCCTTTGTCTAGTTAGCACCTGAAATTACACTATTACAGCTGTGTGCCAGGAACTTCCTTCCCAATTAATGATAATTCTGATGTAACAACACTTCAAAAACGTTCGCCCCTAAGTCAATCTATAAAATACTAAGATCTCTGGCCAGCATTAGATCTTCTGCTTTGTCTGTTGGGCTGAGGCCATCTATGGGAAATGAGTAGCCTCTAGATATCCATTGGAAAGATGACTATCAGCATCACGAACAGTGCTTACCTTCCTTGCCCTGACGACTGAGCTCAATCACTGACTTGTCCAGAGACAGATAGCGATGGATATGAGCTGCTGCTTGTTCATAGTCTTCATTTCTCAGAGCTGTCTGAACTCCATCCATGCAGAACTTCAGGTCAAGGATGTCATCAGCTCTCTGAATGGCCTGATAGAGTCGGTTCTGCAAGAAAGGCAACCAGTAATTCTTCCAGCTGTGGGACCAGGGAAAGGGAATTGTGAGAAGACTGTAAGGGAAAAACAGACTGAAGCAATACTTCTCTACACAACAAAACTACCATATAAGCAAAAATCCCACACTACTTAAAAAGTGCTAAGACCAGTGGCTCCACAGGATGAACAGCATTTGCCAAAACTGAGGTTGAACTTGAAGGCCACAGTCCTGTATAACAAACAGGCAGAGACCAAGGAAATGCCACACATTATCTGTTTGATCCGAGCAGTTGTGCCGAGTGCTGGAATCGACACCCCTCAGCCGGTCCTCAGACAAAGAATATAACAGCCCAGATTCCTAACCTGGCTTGGGTGACAATGGCCATCTCCACTGTCCTCAGTGCTGTGTAGTTGCCAAGATTGTCAGTCACCCTTTTCAGGGTGTTCTACCAGGAGCTGCATGGACAGGAGGGGATGCTGGAGATCCAGCTGCTATATAGAGGAGCACTCTGGAAGTGTTCAAGGCCAGGTTGGATGGGGCTCTGAGCAACTAGGTCTAGTGAAAGGTGTCCATGTCAACAGCAGGAGAGTTTGGAACGAGAAGAGCTTTAAGGTCCTTTAAAGCCCAAACCATTCTATGATTCTACCAGTCTCATACCATGCAATATCCAGAAAGACACAGCTAAAATAAAGAACAGAGCAGTTTCCAGCCTAGCTACCCACCAAAGGCAGGGCACATCTGTTGTGCTGCGAGCACAGAACACAGCTTGGTGGTGACAAGCTCCAACCCCCTCAGCCCAGTTACCTTGGCAAGGTCGAGCTGACGGACTTTACTGCTGACATTCTCGGCCAGGTTGCAGGTGAAGGTGATCATCCCTGCCAGCTGCTGGGCATCCCCTTCGATCAGCTGCAGGTTAGGGCTGGGAACACACAGGAACTGAGCATGAGCTGCACACAGTAACCAGCCAGATGGTGTGCAAAGAGGATGGCTCTTCCTCCAAACACAGCTGGTCCTGTCACCATACTCTCACTCATTTCATGCCCTTCCTCTGGGTGCAAAGCAGGAGAAAGGAATGGACTGACTGCTTTGGAAGAGGCTGCACAGACCAACTGTGCCTGGGCATGAACAAGCCACTGGGCCCTTATGACATTCTCCACTTCTGAAGTCTGTAAGCCTTTCCTGTAAGCTTCTATTCGACAAAAGGCCAGTTAGGATGACTTTCCAGCCCGCCTGCACAAGTTCATCCTGAAGAGGCAGTGATATTTGTTCACAGCTGTAATGTTCACAGCCTGGCACAAGAAACCTGATCAGACAAGTGATGCTGAAACCTGGCAATCTCTGAGATTACACTTTCAAAAAGCTGCTCAGTCTACACCAAAATGAGTCAATCTGGGTGGGGGCACAGCTGTCAGTGCTGCTGAGAAGAACTGGGCATCCGGGGATGAGGATCCAGCTGGTGCTCTCTACCACACACTGATTCAAAGTCTTGACATTTTCTGTGAACAGATGTGCTTCCCCTACAACACTGAAAGGAGTATCTGGGTCATGCAGCAAGGAAGGAAGGGGGAGGGGGGTGTTGACACACTAACCCCATGCGATGGAGAGCAACCATCTTATTTTCTATAGTGCTTTGCTGCTCCAGGAGGGCATCCAGCTCTTCCTGCACGACTTTCTGAAAAATTAAAAAAAACAGAACGAAGGAGGCGTTGTGTAACTTCAGTCTCCTCCAGACTAGCAATTCATCACAGACCCTACATCCAAGCCAAGGACACAGAGCTAGCAAGGCATTGCATTCAAGAGCTCACACGACAAATAAATCCTCTTTAAGCTCTCATTAATCCTCTAAATCTTTATTGCCATTTGAAAGCATCGGTTTTCGAATTCTCATCACACCACTTTTAAGTCAGATAACCACAAACTCCTCCCCTGGCCGGGCTTCCAGTGCACGAGATCCCAGAATCTCCAGGCTGCTCAAGATTCAGGGACTGCCGGCGGCGACATCGACCCCAGGCACGGCTAACTCCGTTTTAAACACCTCTGGAGAGTAGCCAGCAATGAGGGGAACAGAAACAGCGAGGCATTCGCTTTTCGGAGCTCCGCTGCCTCCCATGCCCGGCCCCACACACCTCCTCCTCACACAACCGGCTGTAGGCGGCCTCCAGGTCCGCCAGATCGGTCAGAGACTGGATCCTCTCCATGGACAGGGAGGAGGCGGCGGGGCCGCCACCATCCCCCGGCATCGTCTTCGGTCCCGGCGCCGTGGCCGCCGCCATCTTGGGACGCAGCTGACGCGGTCGGTCCCGCCGTGAGGCCCGTCGAGGCTGTCAAAAGCGGTGCCTGAGCCTTGGCACCGCTCGGCTCCGCCCGGCAGCGAGGGAAGCTAACGCTCCTCCAGATCTCCATGCTAGAAGGCGGCTGAGGGTTTTCTTGGGGAGGCTCTTAGTGCAAGGAGCAGCGGCCATAGCGCCGCGATCATTCAGGCACCGCATTGGGTAATCTCCTCCGCCACACGGCGCGCGCGCGCCACACACGCAGAAAGCCCCCTGGAGAAGGCGCGGGAGGGCAGCGCGCAGGCTCGGCGCTGATGGCGGAGGAGGCCGGCGGTGCGCCCGCCTAGGCCGGAGCAGCATCCGCCGCCATCCGCACGGTGAGCGCAGCTCTGCCCGCTCGGCGGCGGCTCCGCGCCAGGTACGTGCCGGACGGGCCGCTGGTTTGTGGCTGGGGAGCGTCGCGGACCCCTCGGGGCCTGGGCCGGGCAGTAGTGACTTGTAGCCAGTTCCCGGGGCCAGCGTTCCGCCGAGCGCGGGGAGGTTCTGGCTCCGTGCCCAGCCGGGGCCTCGGCAAGGCTGAGGGCCGCTTTCCCCGGCCCAGGGCGGCCGGTTGGTGCTGAGGCTTCCCGCCTCAGCCTCGGGGAGAGGAGTCGGCCTTGAGCAGCTGCGGGTGCTGCACTCGCGTTCAGTGAAGCGGCGGTGTAACGGCGCGGGCATCCCGGAGGGCTTCCCTTATTATGTTTGGTTCCTGAACAGCTAAAGCCGTGACTGATTAGCAGTAGTTACTGGAAGTCCTGCTCAGCCGCCCGGAAATAAGGAGTTCAGCTGGCGCTCGACAGCCGGGACACCTTGGGAGAGCTTTTTGCCTCGTCGAGCTAATAAATGCCAGATAGAGGGGTGGCAGTCAGGCTCCTGTGTAAAGTGATCCATGCACACATGGGAGGGCAGCAGTTCTCTATGCTGGATGAAAGCTTTGCTTTTGAGAAGTTCATTATTTTGTGTTATTTGTTGCAGAATTACCAGAGCTACAATAACCTGAAGCAAATCCATTGCCAACATGTTTCTGTACAACCTAACGTTACAGCGTGCCACAGGCATTAGCTTTGCTATCCATGGCAATTTCTCAGGTAATTTCTTCCTCCCTCTGCATGTCTTAGCTTGAGGTTTTTTTGGATAGTCAAGAAAAGAGATTGGTTTTACAGTTTGCTTTCCTCTGGGGTTTTTTTGCTAGTACAGTATCATTTGCTCTCAAGTATTACTTGAGCTGTGTTAACATGTGGAAAGATGGAGAGAAGTTTGGGTTGATTATTTATCAGTCGAATTTATCTATAGTTTAGTATTGTGACCAATTTTTTGGTGTGTTAAAAGATGGTCAGACAATGGTAATACTGTATGTGGTCAATAAGTTTATTTGAATTCCTCCATGATAATCCTAAAATTGACATTTGGAAGTTTCCCCTTCTTCCCTTGTAGCACTTGTTGAAATTGTGTGTTGTGCTCTGTTGCTAACTCGTGCTTGTGTTTTGGATTCTTCAGGAACCAAACAACAAGAAATTGTTGTTTCCCGGGGCAAGATCCTGGAGTTGCTGCGCCCTGATCCCAACACAGGGAAGGTTCACACTCTGCTGACCGTGGAAGTGTTTGGAGTCATCCGGTCCCTCATGGCCTTCAGGCTGACAGGAGGGACCAAAGACTACATCGTGGTGGGCAGCGATTCAGGGCGCATTGTCATTCTGGAGTACCAGCCCTCCAAGAACGTCTTTGAGAAGATCCATCAGGAAACCTTTGGCAAGAGTGGATGTCGTAGGATTGTTCCAGGCCAGTACTTGGCTGTGGACCCAAAGGGCCGTGCTGTCATGATCAGTAAGTCTGTCAGCTTGTATTCTCTGTGTTATTTTTATCTTCTGTCTGGTAGATATTTATTTTGGAGCAAGTTTCTGCCAGGTGTAATTGGAATTGTTTCTCAGGCAGTGTTTTAGGCTGTGAGTTGGGTCAAGGAGAACGCAGGCATTCATAATTGTTCCTTGGTGCTGGTAGAATTGCTCAAATAAATTGTAATGCTGAACCAAAACAAGTTGGAAAGAGACCAGTTTGCTTAGCAGTGTGCAGAGCCCCTGGAATGGAATGTGTGGGAGAGAAGAGGGGATTGCAGGTGTCAGTGCCACAGTGTAGCCAGTCAGTTCTCTTGGCCTGAAATGATGTTCTGAGTTCTGATGTCTCTTCTCTGAGATGTCTCATGGAGACAGCCAAATTCTGATCAGGCTTCACAGGTAGAAGGACACTTGGGAGAATTTTTTTGGAAAGATTTAGCACAGGGTGTATGGAACTTTTTCAGTTTGCTGAAGGCAGCTCTGTGCAGTGCTGATGGTAGTTAACCAGTATGTCATTATACTTGGAGTAGCAGTAAATAATAGTTTCTTTTCTAACTTGTCTGGTTTTCCTGGGTGAGAAAGTAGCACAATCACAGTTACGCCATTTGTGTTGATATTTGAGTAGTGTTTTTTATGTTGTGGATGCTGTGTCAGGCAAGGATACATTTTCTAAGTTAAAATGTTTCTGTGGAAAAGTTGTCATACCAACTGGCTTTAAATAGCAGAACGTTAGGACGCCTCTTTCCATTTGTCTTTGCTTCCTTGCAGTCTGTCATCTCTTGTGTGGTAAAAGAAGTAGTACATCTGCCTCAAGCAGATTGTAGTTGGAATATTGGGCCAGGTGAATGTAGCTCAAAGGGTCAGGCTTTGGCTTTAAAGGGCTGAAGTTGTCATGTTGTGCTTGCAATATGAAAGATTTAAAATGAGGCATTTGAGGTTAATTAGTGGCACAGAGATAAACACCAGTGGTCAGCTTCAGCTGAAGTAGTGTTGATATTCTCTTGCCAGGTTACAACTCGATTTTGGGCTGCAGGTATGGTCAGATTTGATCATCAAGTGATGGACTTCACACGTTGTTGTCCTTTCTTTCAGGTGCCATTGAAAAGCAGAAGCTGGTGTATATCCTGAACAGAGATGCTGCTGCTCGACTCACCATTTCCTCCCCACTGGAAGCCCACAAGGCCAATACCTTGGTCTACCATGTGGTGGGAGTTGATGTGGGGTTTGAAAACCCAATGTTTGCTTGTCTGGAAATGGATTATGAGGTGAGAATAACTTCATATCCTTTGTTGTCTTTTGATCTTTGTTGTACCTAATCTGTTCTTCAGCTGTCATTGGGGAACATGGGCTGTTTCTGCTGTCTGAGACAGTTTTCATTTTTCACAGCCTTTTTTTCTTCAGCCAGAATAGGCAAGTCTCTTCTGTCTTGGTGATTCTTTCTGTTTTTCAACTGAAAATGTGCCTCTTTTCTTGGTCTGAACTTCTTGTGCTGCTTCCAGCCAGTCTTTTGGCCTCCATTCTATTGTTACTCAATTCTATTGTTTCTCCACACATCAGCTTTGCTCCTTTTAATAATTTTCTTCAAAGACATCTCCATGTGTTCTGTTTTAGGAAGCAGACAATGATCCAACAGGTGAAGCTGCAGCCAACACACAACAGACATTGACATTTTATGAATTGGACTTGGGTTTGAATCACGTTGTCAGGAAATACAGTGAGCCCCTGGAAGAGCATGGCAACTTCCTCATTACAGGTACTGTCCACAGAGGTTTTTTTGCATAATTCTGCTTGATTCCCATTCCCCATGAAAACACAGTCAATACTCTTTACGTCTTAGGAATTGTTAGGAATTGTAGTCTTAGCCATTGGTATAAATTAATCAATTAACCTTGCAGTCAGGTAGTAAGGAGTGGTTCACACATGGAAATGCACAAGTATTCATAGAAGCAGCTGCAGTTTGAGAGTGCTCCTGAAGTTAGCTGATGGTAGCAATGCAAAAAGACTTAGCTTTTGTTAATGTGTCCGTGCTGTTGTATTCTCTTGAATGGGATTCCATCAGCTAAGGGCAGTAGATGAATCCATGGACTAGGAGCCCATTTTGAGGGTTTGGATGCAAAGCCAATATAACACCTTCAGCCAGGGAAACTGCTGCAGGTTCCTCTTCAAGCACAGAAGATGCTGACCTAGGAGAGCATCTTGGTATGCTTGCCCTGCTGCATCTCCTGTAGGCAGCTGTCAAACACCAAATATTGTGCTGAATCTGTTTGATGATATCTTTTGTTACACTGAGATCACAAAACACTGTTCTAGAAATGCTTCTGTTAACTAAAAGTGTTAGTCCATCTGATGGCTTTTTCTACAAGTAAACATGCCAGAAACCCAAGGGTTGTGTTTGACTGACAAGTTGCTGGAGTGATTATTTTTGGTGTGTCATGGCTTTCTAGGCAAGGATAAGTCAGGAAGGATAAAATTTCAGCAATTTGTCAGAAGCTGCATCCTTCCAAGTCCCTTGATTCCACCTGCCCTGTTCTCATGGTGGCAAAGGGCAGCTGTACTCAGTCTTTTATTTTTTCTGTAAGAGCAGATTTGTACATGCAGAGAGATGAAGAGTACTGGAAACCACATTTCTTTAAAGAAAACCAAATGTTCTGCAGGCAGCGAGTCAGATCTGGCATAAAGGCTTTTCTTGTAACATTTTTCTTTCAGTTCCTGGTGGTTCTGATGGCCCCAGCGGGGTGCTGATCTGTTCTGAAAACTATATTACTTACAAAAACTTTGGTGACCAGCCTGATATCAGATGCCCAATTCCCAGGAGACGGGTGAGAATTTTTTTGAATTATGAATGCTTGAAATTTGCCTTTCAAAGTTAAGGGCATCAGGAAGGTTTTAAAATAAGAAAAAAATGAGTTTAAAAGATGTTGGCTTATCTACCTCACTGGCTGTGTGTTATCTGGGAGGGAGGATGGAGGTGGGCATAGCCTGAAGTGATGAGTGTTGTTCATGTCTCTTCTCTGAGATTTATACTGGAGATACTCCAAAGGCTCTGATCAGGCACCACTGTAAATGCAAGATATGATTACTTGAGATGCTGAATGGTGGCAGTTGTAGATGCAGGTGAATTCAGCAGCTGTTCTGTTGCATCTAAGGCTGCTTCCTCTCCCTTCAGTATTGGGAATTACGTGCTTTGGCAGTGCTTTGAACACCTGCCAAGGTGCTCAAAACCAACTGTGTGTGAATTACAGCCTATTCCTGTGTTTTTGGCTTTAATATGTGAGAGTTGCATGGAGAGAAGAGTAAAACAGATGAGGGATGATGCTTAGGCACAGTATCCCACAAGTGTATTTCATTCTGGGGCAGAGAGGTCAAGGGTGACTATGGGTGTAATGAGGGGATGTCCTTTGTGTTAAAAGTCTTCTTACATACTGTGAGCTCTTAAGGCACCCGTGAAATGGGAATACTTCAGTCAGTGAAATCATCTCTGTGCTTGTCAGGTAATTCCACCAATGACCTCCACTGTCTTTCCTGACAGAATGACTTGGATGACCCAGAGAGGGGTATGATTTTTGTCTGTTCTGCTACACATAAGACCAAGTCCATGTTCTTCTTCCTGGCCCAGACAGAGCAGGGAGACATCTTCAAAATTACTCTGGAGACTGATGAAGACATGGTAAGCATCAGATGAATGCAGAAGCATTAATTGAGAGGAGTCCTTAGTAAGTTACTTTCTCTAAAGCAATACATATTTGCTGTTGTAGGTTTAGCTGTGTAAGGGCACGTGTTTTATGTGGTTTGTAATACAGTTAACACTGGTCACAACTTGTGTGTTCAAATACTCTGTTGGATTTTATGGTTTATAACCTGGTGCTCCAAACCACTGATGTGTTAAGCCTGCCTGCTCTTGTTTCATTTCTTTGGAGAAGATAGCTGGCAGATGTTTTTTATTAAATCACAGCCATGGAGTGGAGCTCCAGTACTTTACTATCACAGTCACACCTTCATCTGCTTTCAGGTAACAGAAATTCGACTGAAGTACTTTGACACTGTTCCTGTTGCTGCTGCCATGTGTGTGCTGAAAACAGGGTTTCTCTTTGTGGCATCTGAATTTGGAAACCAGTGAGTAAACAATTTTACGTCATTGTTTTTCCCCTGGAACAGACTAGTTCTGTTCAGGCCTGCAGACTGACCCTCGAACATAGAAAGACAGCACCTCTGCTTTAATGTGTAAATTAGTGCTTTGTTCAGAGGGCTTGAGGAGAACAGTTGGATTAGACTATGAACGGGGGAATTTTCTTCTTGTTTGAACTTAGATGATGAAATGCAGAGAACAAAAGGTTACTTGCTATTGCAGCAGGTTTTGGAAAAACTGAGCACTTGCTGTTTGTGTAGGGCTCATCGTCTGGACGAATTATCTTTTCAATTGGTTTGATAGTTTTGAATTGTTGTGTGTATGACCCACTCAGAAGTAAATAGGGTTTCTTATCAGTAACTGTGTTCCTTTTTTTACTAGATGTATACTTGAGGGCTTTCTTTTAATTCGTGTTTGGGCTTCTGAATACTCTAAAGGATCATGCATACCTTGGAAGATTAGCTGAACTGTGTCTGGGGGGTGGGATTCACAGGAATGGAGACTTTCCTGACTGTGTCTGCAGTCAGCCACCTGAGGGAGCCCCAGCCAGTTTGCTGGACTGAATCTGAAGTGAGGAAGCCATATTCAAGCTTTAGTAAAAACAGGAAGTAACTCTGTCTATCTTTCTATGGGGGTTTTGTTATTTTTTTTTCCTTCTCTGACATTTTATTTGATTATTGTGTTATTTAGGCTCATAAAATGGAATAGGGAATGTGGTTAAAAATAGTGTCGTTAAAGAGGTGAGACTATTCCAATAGAATAGATAACTGTGGAGTTGAAGTCTTAGCCACTGGCCTTGCTTTTGGCCTCAGCTGTCAGTTGGTGCTTTGGCTTTAACACAAGAATATCTAAAAGGCTCAAGGGTAAACAAATGACTGAAACTCTGGGTTGCCTTTGCAGTGACTGCTGCAGATGTGAAGGGCTGAAGCTGGGAGGTTGCAGGGGGAAATCTTGTTCATGGGTTTGGGTTTTTTGTTTTTTTTTCTTTGCAGGCCTCTGGTTCTTTTAAAATATTTTGTCACCTAGAAGACAATCCTTAAAGCCTAATATTAGTAGCTGTATAATGCAGGGCTGGATTTCTTTTTTCCCTATTACCTGAATATCTGTTAAGCCTTACTTAAAGAAGGCTATCTGAGGCTTGTTCTGAACATGCTGACATTCTTCTTTCTGTCTCAAGTTACCTGTACCAGATAGCTCACCTTGGAGATGATGATGAGGAGCCAGAGTTTTCCTCTGCCATGCCTCTTGAAGAAGGAGATACATTCTTTTTTCAGCCACGACCTCTGAAGAATCTGGTGCTGGTGGATGAATTGGACAGTTTGTCTCCTATTTTGTGTTGTCAGGTATGTTGCCATCAGCAAGTTCCTGTTTACCACATGTGCAAGTGGAGTCATCAGCTATGTTATTCCAGGTTTCCAGAAATATTCCTCCGAGCAAAGACTCACAGAAAGGCAAATCTGCAGGGTTCTCAGACAACTGCCTGAGATTGGTACCTGGCCTGGTAGCTTTTGATTCATGTGGCAATAAATATGTATCTAAACACAGGATGTCAGCCTGTGATCCTGTGGTGCTTCTGCTGACCATCAGACCAGTTCTTTGTAAAGATTTTGGGTAAAACTTAACATTATTTCAGGGCAGCAAGTGGAACGCCCCATGATGTCTTCTTTTTGATGTTTGAAAAATCATTCTTTAAAGCAGTAGTGTCATATATAGATACAGTTTGATGTTGTCTTGGCACTTTTTCTCCACACAGATAGCAGATTTGGCCAATGAAGACACACCCCAGTTGTATGTGGCTTGTGGTCGGGGGCCCAGGTCATCCCTGAGGGTTTTAAGACATGGACTTGAGGTAAGACCTCCAGCACTTTACTAGAACAACCTGAGAGATAAGTGTAGGATGAGGAAATCCTTGAAATAAAGGTGCTGAAATGAGGGGATTCTCCTTTTGCTGGAGTTGAGAGCTACTTTCTCTTTCTTCTTGAGAAGTAGAAGGATTGTGCTGTTTATTCTTACAGTCTCAAAGGCTTTTTGTTTACTTGACTTCAACAAAACCTGCATTTTATCTCTTCTAATAGTTGAGAGTATTGAGCTGGAACATTCCTGGTGACTGCCAGCTGCTGCTGATCTCTGTTGGGGGTGGATGACCTCGTTTTAAAGCTGATCATCCCGAGCAATAATGTTGCTGTGTCATTGCTGACCATATTTTGCCCTGTAGCACATCTGGCACGGGCTGAGAGCATCAGATTTGGGAATTGTGAGCTTTTCTGCCCAGTTGTGGGAAAGTTTAAAAACTGACGGTGGTTTGATTGCTTACTCTAGTAAGTCTAAACATCTGTTTGCAAAAGAACCTTCTTCCTGTTTACTCTTAGGTATCCGAAATGGCCGTCTCAGAGCTGCCTGGTAACCCCAATGCTGTATGGACTGTGAGGAGACATGTTGAAGGTATGCAGTATTTTCCTTCAGCACAGGGAGGTCATAACATTTTTGCGTGTGTTTTGTTTGTTGTTGTTTTCTGTTTTTCTGTCCAATGAAATAGGAATGGTGCTGCTTGATGCTCGTGTGCCATCCCCAGAAATTGTGATTTGATTCAGCAGCCACCTGCTTGTCTTTAGAAGCCACCCACCCTCTGGTCCCCTTGTATTGTTACACTTCCTTTTGACAAAGAAGCAGCTGCCTGCAGCTGCATCCATCTCCCAGTATGCTGTGTCAGCTGTACATTTGCAGCCTGAAGCTGCTGAAGGTCATGTGCATTCCCGCTTCCCATAAGTTTTTGCCCATAAGTTCTTGCTCAAACATCAGCAGGCAATAGCTATTCTTGTTGTTGGAGCCTACTCACTATTCTTCATGTGTGTGTTGACAACTGCAGTAATCAGCTCTTTGTGAGAGAGTGGAATACAAATTATGGAACAAAGATGATAAATCGGCAACAATGTCTGTATTTTATTACTTCCTTCTGTGCGTATCTGTGAAAAAAACACTCTATATTAGGACATACTCTCTATTCAAAAGTCAGCAATGTGTAGAAGGTTGGTGATTCTGGGAAGATGAAGATTTCAGGTTGGCATAATATACTGGATTGGGAGTTTGGTTGATTGTTGGTTTTTTTTTTAATTTTGTGATTTGAAATAATAGCGTTGCTAATGTATAAGAGAAAATGTAGTCCTTTCTCCTGCTTTCTCTTGATGGCAAGAGCAGAATTGCACAGAAACACTTAAGAAGTTTGTAGGGAATCTGTTCTGGGTACTGACAGTCTTAGGGATTTCCCAAGCAGTGCTTTGTATAACTCTCATAAAGACTTCCCTAGGTTTATGCATGGGATCTAGAAAGGCCAGATTGTTGCAATAGAAGCCTCAGCCTGCTGTGGTGACGTGATACCTTGTATTTAAGCAGAGTAGTGTGTCTTCCATGGAACCAGTAACCTGTGGGAATTTCAAGCCCTGCAGTGGAATTTGCCTTGCCATGCAAGACCTGCCATGAATTCCTGTGTTCATGTCCTGAGACTCATGTACGGCCTAGGCAACAAGGAAGGAACTTTGAGCATAAAGTGCCTTCGTGTCCCTCAGAAATAAAAGAGTCAAAAGGAAAATATTTCCACAGTTCATATAAAAAAATACATGGTTTTCTGAAAAGAAGCATCCAGTTTGTTAGAAACCTTTTCTCCAGCATTCTAGAAAATAACTTGGTATGATTTTCTCCCTCGGAGGACTGGAGACTTCTGACATCACCTTACAGTTTTAAAATCTTTTCTCTTGGGGTTCCAGAAGAAGACTTTGACTTTTCAGGAGGTGAAGGAACATTGATGTTCTGCAGGAGGCAGACGAGTCTCATTGCCTCCTCTTCTTCCCACCTTTCAAATTCTCCAGGTTTCAGCATGATCATCTCCATCATTTCAGGAAGGCTGGAATCTGTAGCTGTTAAGCTATGCTACTCACTAAATACAGTTTATAGTTCTGTGAAACTGATGCCCAAATTCCAACTTTTGGAATTCAGAAATTATTTAGGTGGGTTTTAATCAAAAAGAGTTCAGAACCCTTTCAAACACGTATCTAAAAGTGCCCTTGAGGGCTCAATTGGCAGTGTGGGGTTGCCCAGCTCTGCCTCAGTGTTGCAGTGTGTGTGCTGTGAGGCCTCTATAAGAAACACCCAGGTCTGCAGTCTTCAAAGCAAATACTAACCTTGGCTGGTACGTGGTGATACTCACTACCAATACCAAGCCTTTTCTTTTCTTCCACAGGTGGCTGGTGGTGGAGGTGCTGATCACCACAGGTGTGTACCTACTGCTAGGGGCTACTGTACAGTACCACAGGTTAACCACACAATCCCAAAAGCATGGGACTACATTTATGCTAAGCACTTCAGTAAATAAATTCTAGAAACTGGTGTGTAGTTGAAGATTGTTGCGTTTGCAGTTCAGTAACTGAGGAGTAGAAAGCAGGTCCCAGTCCGTCTTGCAGTCCTTGGGAAGCAAAACAATCAGCTGTGTCTCTGTGGGACAGTCAGTTCTTGCTAAAATTGGATGTGTGTGTTTTAGGAGTATTTTCAGCTCTCTTGCAGACCAAGGTTAGGCTCCCAGCTGCTTTGTACAGATCGCCAAAAGAAAAAGATCAAGTGTTTGGAGCATTTTTAGGTATTGCTGGCATTAGAATGTCCTGTGGGTATGGGGTTCGTCTGCCTGTGAGACAGAAGTGGGTAGGATTTGCACCAAACCCTCTATTTGAGTTGAATATCTGTGGGTGTAGGTGTGTGCTCTGCTGTGTTGACAGATGGGAGCTGGGAGCTAAGAGACAGCATTCCCTCCCTACCTGGCGCTGTACTGGAGGAGCAATGTGCAGTGAGTCAGCACTGCGGAGTCGCCATGCTGTAGTAAACAGAAGCCCAGGAAAATGTGCTGTCATCCGCTCAGTCTGTTAACTGAGAGTGATCCTGAGCTCTGCCACCGCTCCCCACTTTGCTCATCAAACTCCTCTGAGCTCGTGGTGACTGCATTTGTATCGATGCAAATTAAGATGCTGCAGAGCATGAGAAAACTGTCAGGAGTGGACTGGCATATAAGAATGGAATTCTCACGGACTAACTCAAACTGAATCTGTGACTAATAATAAAAAGCACAGTAGTGTAGAGTTCATGGACTCAAATGTCATGTTTTCATAACTGGTTGTGATGTATGCATGAAGCTGCAGAAAACTTGTGATGCATGTACAGGAGAATGGGGCCAGCTGTGGCTCTTCAGAGTCATTTAAATGTCTCTGTTAGTCACTGAAAGGAGCTGACTGGTGCAATTAGAACAGTAATAAGCATCTCTGAAGTCTTGTGTCTGCATACAAAATGATGTCTATATGTTCAGAACTCTGGGGAGCCTGATGTTTTGCTTGGGATTGTGCAGAGCCAAGTAGATATCTTTTCATATTAAAATCTGTAGATCTTTTCTTTTTCCAACTGAGAACACTTCTCAGTGTGCCCTAGGGATTTAGTCCTCTTATTTTCAACTAGGCTGCTATATTTTCTAAACCAAAATTTATTGTTTGAACCTAGATGAATGTGTCTTACTCACTGATTTAATTCTGGTAAATCAAGCCCTTTATTTCAAAAGCTCCAGCAGAGAGTCATTAAGCAAAACAGACTTCAAGCAGAAATGCACTTGTCACCGTTATTGACACAGACTTAAAGGCATGCTCTAATATAAATGTTAGCCAATGGAAAGAAAGAGCTAAAAAAGTATTAAGAGGTAGGAATGAGTTTTACTTTAGAGTAGGACTAAGGGAATCTGTTTTGTTTTCAGATGGGAGTTCTTTGTCCTGTTCCAAATCACATGCTTAAACCTCCAGCTGGGACACAGTGGTTTATCATGAGAATTGACAGCCCCCAGGGAGGAAGGCAGCAGCTCTGAAGTAATTTGGAAAGCAACAGTGGTCTTTGAAATGGAATTCTTAGAACATCCTGTCTATGGGATATTTATGAATCAAATGCTTAGTCTGTGAGCTGCTTGAAACTCCATCATCGAGGAATTCTCGTTGACTTCTGGTGTCGAAAAATTTGTGCAAATTTGTAGGAGAAGCTGCTGTTCAGTGTAGAAAATAAGCAGTGTGTAAGTCTGTCTTGCTGAACTCTTACATGCTGTTAATGTTGGAGGAATTCTGCTATTTAACCAAACGTTCAGGTAGTTGGTGTTACTGATGGGTTTCTCTCTGTGGATTCAGTTCTTGCTTTCTCATTCCCCCAAACGGACTGATTTCTGTTTGTACAGTTTTGAAGCTGTTGGAGGTTATAAGCTGTGACCAGTTAATAGAGTAGTAACGGAGTTCGTGCCGCAGACTTCTGTTGCAATTGCTTTAGTTACACAGAACTCTTCAGTTTGATCAGAGCTGTGGTCTGTATACCAGATGTTGCAGAGAAGAGAGATGGGAGTTTTTAATTTTTTTTACTTGCATATTTTCAACTGTATGTAAGAACTGCTTGTTATAAACGTGACACAGCAGGTTTGGCAATGCTTCCATCTAAACAGGGTGGATAAGAAAAGGAGTATTAGCATTTGTTTTGGTTAACCCAGCTCGGGTTCATTAAGCTGCTGCATCGTATTTTGTGGCGTCCTGTTTCCATCTCAGTGAGACTCCTCTATTCTGTTTTTCTATTAGCCACATTTGAAAATTATGGAGAATCTCCTTGCAAGGGTAGAAACTGACTGCTCTCTTACACCCTCACCTCTACTAAGTAGAATGCTAGGGTGCCCAAGTCTGAGCTTTGGGTTGAGTTGGGTTAAAATGAGGAATTTTCTTTTGAAGAAATAGTTGCATGACAACAGCAGCAGAAGTGGAGTTGCTTCTCTGAGGCAATCTTATTTCTCTTCCAAGGCTCCTGGCTCCTTTTCCCAGTAGACTTCATTGTTTCTGTTGCTTTTGTTATTCTGTTTTAATGAGCTTGTCCTCTTCCCCTCTTAAGACTATTGCTTTCTGCAGAGTGAAAGGAGACAGCAATAAACTGGGGCATTTGCTTTACCCAGTCTTACTACTCTCATTTCCCACAAAGTTTCCTTATTTCCAAATAAGCTCTTAAAATTATTTTGATTAGCATAGCTCCTCCATGTCCAAGCTACAGGAGTCTCCCACACTGTCCCCTTTGGGAGAAGCTAGTACTGGAGATAATAGAGCAAACATTGACCTTTACTTCTGTTGGGATAAATGACAGTATTGCAACTATCTTAAAAATGTAATTGTTTCTTATCCTGGGGGACTCTCACAGTGTGAATGGAAGCCAGTTGAGCTTCTGGAGGAGGGTAGAGCAGGTTTAACCCTGAATTCTGCTGCAATGCACCCTAATTGTTCCCTGCAGCTTTTTATTGTGCACTGCTAGATAGAGGTTGCAGTCCTGAAACCTCCTGTGTGCAACATCTGTGGTCTGGTTTCTGTAGAAAGATTCCTTACGTTCAAATTTTTGGAGCAGAATAGTTTGTTTGACTTCGTTGGGTGTTAAATCTGGATTCAGCTCCTTGGGTGAGGGATTATAAAGCTTCGAGAACTTGAGCGTTCTTTGAAAAAAAAATAGACAAGAATCTTGCTTGCCAGAATCCAGAGTATTGTGAATTGACTGTGGATCTGGTTCATGGTTTGATCCCTGGCTCGATCTTGCATTGTTTGGAGTCCGGCAGTGGCTGGCTTTTGGACAGCATGTCCTAGAGCGAACTTGTGCAATACTGTCAGCAGCTGTAATTATCACAGGAATTCTGCTGAGGAGTAACTGCTAGACATTTGTCAGACTGCTGATTGTGTTGGGAAGCCTTGCATTTATTAAATCAGCACTCTTTTTTTTTTTTTTTTTTTTTTCCCTGTCTCCCTTGACCAGATGAATTTGATGCCTACATTATCGTGTCCTTCGTAAATGCCACACTGGTGCTGTCTATCGGAGAGACTGTAGAAGAAGTGACTGACTCTGGGTTCCTGGGTACTACACCCACCTTGTCCTGCTCTCTTCTTGGTGATGATGCTTTGGTACAGGTAATGGAAAGCTGCTTCTGACATATCTGCTGTGTCTGTCACTCTGAGCTTGCTGCACAGATGTGATTTCTGCAGTGAGTGTAACAAGTGTCCAAAGATGCGGATTGCAGAGAATAATGGTGTTTTCAGCCTTTCCCTTTTTCTATCTTGCTAAGTAAAACTGGACCAGTTCAAAATGGTCCTAATCTTCTTCAGTAGTTGCTTGCTGTGGTTGAAAGATGCAATTCTCCCAGCTGGCAAGCATCTTTGTGCTGGTTCAGCCTGATGCATAGCTGATGGATCACTGATTGCCAGGAGCAGTTCTTGCCTTTGGCTTCTGCTGAGTCAGAACCACCAGTAAAAGGGGAGTTGTGAAGAAATGGTAAACACAAAATAGATGTGACTGTTTTTTTTCCTTCAGGTTTATCCAGATGGGATCCGGCACATCCGAGCGGATAAGAGAGTAAATGAATGGAAGACACCAGGGAAGAAAACCATTGTAAAATGTGCTGTGAACCAAAGACAAGTAGTGATAGCACTGACTGGAGGAGAACTGGTTTACTTTGAGATGGACCCGGTATGTGTGTTAGTATTGTAAATGAATTTGGAAGAGTGAGATACGGGTTGTGCCAGGGATTGATCCTTGATCAGACCTGCAGAAAAGGATTCAGTAGTAGGGCATTCTTCTAGAATGGGTAGATCAAAGCCCTGCATATCTAGACACTGTCTATTGAGATAATTTAATGGGTAATTAAAGTCTCTGAAGCTCATAACTGAGGCTGAAAATTGTGTATTTGTACTCTTGCTCTTCTGGTTCTTTCAACTGTAGCTGAAATAAATTGTTTAAAAATTGTGATATTGTTTATGTAACAAATCCAAAGCATTGTTTAAAAACAAAGTATCTAATTAGAAAGTCATATGTTTTTCTTCCTCAGTCAGGACAGCTGAATGAGTATACAGAGAGAAAGGAGATGTCGGCCGACGTCGTTTGCATGAGCCTGGCCAATGTTCCCCCTGGGGAGCAGCGTTCCCGGTTCCTTGCTGTTGGACTGGTGGACAACACTGTCAGAATTATTTCACTTGACCCTTCAGTAAGTAACTGCGCTGTTTTTGAACCCTTTCATTGGTTTGAAATGTTCAGAGGGACTGTGTCCATCCAAACAGTCTTTCTGTATTCAGGTGGGTGGGCAGGAATGGATGGCTTGCATGGCTTTTCTGTGCTGGTTGGGAGGAAACATGGCCCATGATCTTTCCCTGTAACAGATGCCCTGGTTTTATTGATAATCACTTATGCCTTTCGAGGTTAAGCTGATGAGTCATAAAATAATTTTCTAATACTGTTTTGGTTTGGGTTGGTTTTTGTTGGATTTCCCCCATCACCTCCCTGTTTGTACCTGTATTAAAAGCAGACTCATTCTGCAAGGAAGTTGGCAGCAAACCAAACTTAACTGTTCATCTGCCTGCAACAGGTGAGGTGTTCCAAGCTGGTGGCAGTAACCTAAATCTTGCTCAGGTCACTCCATGCTAAATAGCAGCCAATGGTGCTAGAAAAATTTGGAAGGATCCAGCTTATCTTCTCTAAAGCCAAGGCTGCTTGCCACTCCTGCTTGCCAAAATGCGTTGAGCCAGCATCTGTTGTGATTTTTTTCTTTTTTCTGTGCTGAACATGTCTTTCTGGAGATCTAAAACAGCATCTTTAAGCTCCTTAGATGGAGCTTGAATCCTGTCTTGAACCCACATCCCTTTGTCCTGTTTCCCCCAGGATTGTTTACAGCCCCTGAGCATGCAGGCGCTGCCCGCACAGCCCGAGTCACTGTGTATCGTGGAGATGGGTGGCACAGAGAAGCAGGATGAGCTGGGAGAGAGGGGTTCCATTGGCTTTCTGTACCTGAACATTGGACTGCAGGTGAGAGGTCCCTGCCTGGTTCTGACAGGGGTGTCTTGAAGAGCTTTTGCTTGAGAGGTGGATTGTTAAAATAGCCCTGTCATCACGCAGTGCAGCACAAAGCCTGACTTCCCTGTTTCTTACAGTGTGTTTGACAACCGTGACTTTGGAATTCACTGTGTGATTTTGTAGAGGTGCGAGTTTCCCCATACATTTTCTAGTCTAAAGACAGTGTGTTATCCCAGATTTTATATAGGACACTCTGCTTTTCCTGTTCAAGAAGGAAGGCATATATTAAGAAATATTTCTGGGTGAAATGTTGAGCAGCTCGATAAAAACTGCCTGTAGGGCAGAGTGTCAAGCTAGTAACTGCCCACAAGCAGAGGCTGTGCTCTAATAACTTTGCCGTTACACAGCTTTTTGTTACTTCCTGTAGCGATTATCTGATCTGTGACCAAAAAATGTTGTTTTGGCAATACAGCATGTGGTAAAAACAATCATCACAGTTTAGGGTTCATCCACATGCCTCAAGTTTGATGCCAGAATGCAAACTCTTTTTAAGGAACATGAGCTTTTGGGTAAATCTTTTGTACCAAGGGAGATGGGGATCTGGAATCCACCCTCAGGTTTTTATGGATCATGTGATACACTGAAGTCCTTGGTCTGTTTTATTTTGGAGGTGGTCCTTTCTGCCCCGTAGGACTGTGCAGGAGCTGTGCTTTCTTTGCTATTAAAAGTGGCTGTAGGGGAGAGTTGTACCGACAGCTAGGAAAACAAACAGCTAATTCTTCAGAAACTGCCTCTCTCAGCTGCTCTGAATTATGCATGTAGCAAGTTACTGCTTACCTTCAACCCGGATCTTTTTGTTTTGCTGCTGTCAAGAACGGTGTGCTGCTGCGGACAGTGCTGGACCCTGTCACTGGTGACCTCTCTGACACCAGGACCAGATACCTGGGCTCCCGGCCTGTCAAACTCTTCCGTGTCCGAATGCAAGGCCAAGAGGCGGTAAGGGTGCAGATCTACTCCCCAGGCACTGTATCCCAAATTTTCCTGTGGTTGGGCAGGGTGGGGAAGTATCCCTACAGCACAGCAGAACCCTCTGGGTAAGGGTGGGAAGTAGAATGACTTCATTATGGAGCTGCCTGGCTCTCAGCTTGTTCTTTCACAAGCAGCCTTGTTCTTATTCCCCTTACTGCTGTGTAGTGCTGCCCTGCCTTCTCTGAACTCACATTCATCTGACCCATAGGCTGTGTTTACAGTATGCTTGGAGAGCTCTGAGCAGGTTATTGGGCTTAGAGACACATCTTGCCTGCTTTAGTGCAGAGAGAGACGGAGAGAGCTCTGTGCAGAAAACTTACTCTTGAATGCTTGATGCTGTGAATGGTTGTGTCCTTGCATGTTGGGAATAGCTCAGCCAAGGGCTGGACAGCTGCCACACATGGTTCAAGGAAAATATTTGCAAGATTTGGCATAGAAGGAAGAATATGTTTCATCAGAGGTGCCATTTCCAGCCCTTCTGATGTGGCACTGGGGAAATCAGCCACCCCCTGCTTGACTCATTTTTGGATGACACCTTCAGAGTTGAGAAATATTGCTGATCAGCGTAGGGGGCTGGATCTGGCAATTTGAGCTGTACTGTACTGTTAAGGTACACTGGGTGAATCTCTTCAACTTGCTCTTGCCAGCTGTAACTTGGAGATGAGGAGCTTTGCAGCTCTAGCAGAAAATACCTGTAGAATAACCAAGTGCATTTCTGCTTTGAGATCAGCTGTTGTCACTCAGGCAGAAACTAAATTTAGCCAAGTGTATAAAGCTGAAAAGTTTGGAAGTCAGACTGCTTCCTTTGTTTCTCATAATTTGGTTTAGGCTAGTGATGATTTTCAGTAAATTTCACTAAGAGTGCTACAGCATTGCATTGTGATGAAGCAGTAAATACTTATTTTAAAAGACCTGTTCCCATTAGAACAAGCTATTAAAAAAAAGAAAATGGAGATATGGTAGTGCACCTTAATTGGAGTATTTGTTGTCTTGATAGTGCTTTAAAGTTCCTTTTCATGCCATATGCAATTTTCCAGAGAAAGCTGAAAGTAAGGAGTGTCTCCTCAGGTGTGCTCTGAGCTGGGTGGGGTCCACAAGAATTCAGTTGTTGCAGTGGGGAAGAGTTGGCATTGTACATCCATTTTTATTGCATGAAGTGAGCTTGCCTCCATTGCCAGACCTAATAAATTTGCTGCCTGTCTTTCCCAGGTGCTGGCCATGTCAAGCCGTTCCTGGCTTAGTTATTCCTATCAGTCACGCTTCCACCTGACTCCCCTGTCTTACGAGACTCTGGAGTTTGCATCTGGTTTTGCTTCTGAGCAGTGCCCTGAGGGCATTGTGGCCATCTCCACAAACACATTGAGGTAAGCACCAGGAGGAAAACACAAATGATTCCAGACTGGGATGCCAGGCAGTGGTAAAGCAGTGGTAGATTCCACCTGACGTTCAAAAGGAAAGAGGTAAAGTGACTTCACTTCAAAAAGATTTTTTAATTATGGATAATGATTTGATAGAAACACTTGGATGGTTTCAGAAAATTGACAGTTTAAGGACAGTTATGCTGCCAAAAAGAAATGGGGTGTGCTTTTCAGATTTCTATCTTCTGGCTTTTTAAAATAAGTGTAATTCAAGTTATTCTTCAGTTCTCTGATCCTGAGAGAGGGTAGCTTTTAATAAACGTGGACCTGTTATGTGTCAGGATCTTGTGGTTTGTGATCTGAATTGGCTGCTTTGCAGGAAATTAACCTTGTGATTTCAGAAACCAGAGGCATGACAGGGATGTGTTTGTTGCCTTTTTTAAAGTTCAGCTGAGATGCTAAAAAGATAAATGAAAATAATGGACCACAAATTCAGATGCTGTGCTGTACGCACTTGAACAGACACTTTTTTCATATCTGTCCTCATTAAATATTACAGCATTCATTGCTTTTAAAGGAGCCATTCTTTCTGGAAAGACTTGTGGTTTTTAGACACCAAATGCCAGAAGAACTGGCATTTCAGCTGGCAAGTCACAGGAAGAAAGAGCTGGCATTGGGTTTTTCATACTCTTTTTAACAAAGTGCCTCTGAGGAGCATTTGATTATATGTCAAAGTCAATGTCACATTTAGATTCAGATGATGTGTTCCCCAAACGTGCACTTTCCTTTTTCCGTGTGCTCTTTGTTCCTCTTGGGATAGAGTTGCTTCAGCACCAGTCAGAACACACCCTGGGACAGCAAGAGCCCTCAAAGATCTCGTGCTGCAGCACACACCTGTCAAACACCACGGGCTCTCATTTTAGGGATGCTATCCCATGTTAAGATGCTAGTTTTGCTCTGCTCTTTGGAGCTGTTTGCTAGTTGCTGGGTGGCCTGGGAAAGGTGCTCCTCCTCTCCAGCACTAGCCAGATTCACAAAGAAAAAGTTCCACTCCAGTTTCATTCTATTGGACTGCTGTTTTTACACTGTGTTCAACACGGCGCATCTTTGTCCCCCAGGATTTTGGCACTGGAGAAGCTTGGAGCAGTCTTCAACCAGGTTGCCTTCCCATTGCAGTACACACCCCGAAAATTTGTCATTCACCCAGAGAGCAACAACCTGATCATCATTGAGACAGACCACAATGCCTACACTGAGGCCACCAAGGCACAGCGGAAGCAGCAAATGGCTGAGGTAATTGGGGTGGGGGACAGGTACACCCATCTGTTCCCCAGGGGTGGCTTCAGCAGCTGGAAGTGCTCCCTGCTCATGAGTTCCCTGCTGCCATTACCTGCAGGGCTTTCTGCTCTTTGTGAATGCAGGGGCTGGAAGAGGAGTGGAGATCTGCATTAACACAAATTTCAGCAGAATGCACGACTTCCCAGTGTTCTTTACTTTGTGTGTTGTTAGGGTATATTTTAAGAACCACTCTAATGGAGGACAGTCTTGCTTGTGTAACACCTGATCCCCACCCATTCTGTGGGGTTTCTGTGGTTGCTTTGGAGAATGCTTCCATTTCAGTGGGCTGTTTATTTTCTTCTCAGGATTGTTTCCAGGGTTGTTGATTAGGAGAAACAGCTCCCCAGACTGTCCCTTGGGCAGGGCAGAGCTGACACAGCCACGCTCTGAGCTGTAGTCTCCCTAGGGGAGAAACTCAGGGTGGGTGGAAGCTTTGGGACTTGATGGGTTTTATGTCTTCACAGGCAGTACCTTGCCTCAGGATACTTGGACTTATGCAAAACAGGGAGATTGTATTCTATGCAGAGCATCAGCATGCTGGGAAGGGAAATCACTGAGCCTTTCTTTTCTCCTGTCCTTTAATGCCAATAGGAAATGGTGGAGGCTGCGGGTGAGGATGAGAGGGAGCTGGCTGCAGAGATGGCTGCAGCCTTTCTGAACGAGAATCTTCCTGAGTCCATCTTTGGAGCTCCCAAGGCAGGGAATGGTCAGTGGGCCTCTGTTATCAGGGTGATGAACCCCATCCAGGGAAATACATTAGATCTGGTCCAGCTGGAGCAGAATGAAGCTGCTTTCAGGTAAGAAGCATTGCCAGATGGAGCAAGAGTCCCTGCTTGTGATGAGTCTTAGGTGGTTTTTTTCCTTTTGCTTATCTGTCACTGAGCTGAAATCCAGATGGAACATGCTATCAAAAGACTGGCTTGAAATTCCAGAAGTGATTTGTCTTGCCTTTCCTTCCCTTCCAACCCTGATCTTGTCCGCATTTGGCATTAAGAGCTCCAAATGTGGTTGCAGGACCCTAGTGCCTAAAGAACAACACAGGGGTGTAAATGACAGATAAGAGAGTTAGGAGCGAGAGAATGTGCTGTTATCTCTCACTTTTCCTTCTCACCCAGATAAACTGAGGATAGATTAAATGAAAAGGGAAGTGTTAGAGGACTGGAGGGGAAAACCAACACAATAACTATGAAGAATAGCAAGTGCCTCAGCAGGTGAAGTAAAATCATGTTAGTCAAAAAGCTGACCTGCCATTTCCAGCTCTCTGAGCTATTTACTAAGCAGGAAATAACATTGGAAGATGAGGAAAGGTAATTGTATATGTCCCAATGGGAACAGCCCTTGAAAAACAGCTTCTAGTAGAGTTTTGTACATTGCTAGGCAGTGTCCAGCCTGTGAAAGTGTAAAATAACACTGGGCATTGTGAAAATATGAAATGCTTTGGGCATATGTGACAGCTGGAACACAAATGGAGAGTGTGGAAGAATAAACAAATCTGTTAAACATTTCTGCAAGGAGAAAAAATGACTTCTTGAAAGGAAATGTCAGTGTTAAAGGGTTGGACTCAAATCTCTGCTGGGCAAGTGCAGGTTGTGCTGTCAGGGAACCCAGTCTGGGTGTGCAGCATTAGTGTGTTGATGACACTGACGTCCTGGTGTGTCCTGTCGTTTGCAGTGTGGCTGTGTGCAGGTTCTCCAACACTGGTGATGAGTGGTATGTGCTGGTGGGAGTCGCCAAGGACCTGATTCTGAACCCACGCTCAGTTGCTGGGGGTTTTGTCTACACATACAAGCTGGTGAATAGCGGTGAGAAGCTGGAGTTCCTGCACAAGGTGAGGGGAGTGATGGGATCATTTCCAGGCTGAGTATTGGAGTAGCTCTTACTTGCCTGAGTGCTGCAGTAATGTTGCAGTAACTTGGTGCATCCTGGGCAAAATTATTGTGCTGGTGTTACACACTGGAAGCAGCCTTGGAGAAAATTAGCTGCCTCCTACTGAATCAGTTGATACATCTTTTGCAGAGCTGAGGGTTGAACACAGATGTCCCAAGTCCAAATTTTACCCATCTAATTGGGTAAATTGGAAAGGAGCAGTGTTTTTCATGCCCCTGTTAGGGAGGAGAGGGAAATGGCTCTGTTTTCTTTCTGGAATATGAGCTCAGAGAGCTGCTTAAGCACTTGTTTACAGAGCAAATTCATACTTGGGTCACTTGAACCCTGGTGCTAAGACTATCAGTCCTTGGCTGACCATGTGCAGCTGTTGTGATGAGCTGTCATCTTCCTTGGATGCTGTTTGATTGTGTGTAGAAATGATTAGTGACCAACTTGTTTGATAGGTCTCGGGGGCTTCAGCAAAGGTTTCAGCAGAAAA
The DNA here is from genome assembly GCA_009812075.1 of Sialia sialis. Taxonomy (NCBI): domain Eukaryota; kingdom Metazoa; phylum Chordata; class Aves; order Passeriformes; family Turdidae; genus Sialia; species Sialia sialis. Next base: position 1,272,042 of record VRYO01001153.1, on the reverse strand, counting down.
ATTACTGTTCTTCCCGCTTGATTCCAGCATGGCTGAGATTTGAGCAGATGAGCACATGGAAAGGAATGTTGTGGCTTACTCACTTCCTAGAGTCCTGATGCAGTTGAGTGGGTTTTGACCTGGACCGCAGCCTTTCCTGGTGCCACTGAACACCCACTGGAAATTGAGAGAGCTGAAGTTGTGAAATAAACTTATCTTAGCCAGTGCAACTAAGCTAGGAATGCTGTAACTGGAAGCTCTGTACATGTTCCCGTTCTCTGCTGTGGCTGATCATTTTGGATTGATTAGTGGTGGGAGATTTTTCAGACAGTAACTCTATCTGAGTTACCGAAATTGTGGACAGACATACTGTAGTTGTTGATATTTAACAGTTTCTTTGGTGGCGATGTCAGATGGCTGAATTGCATTCATACCTTGCTTTATAAACAGTCTGGGTAGATTTAGGCAAAGTCTGAAGTAAACCAAAACTAAGAACTGAGGCAACCAGACCCTCGTCTTCTTTTGCTGCCTGCCCAATGTGGGGTTCTTACAGCAGTCCTGTGCTTCAGTTAAGGTGCACTGCCAGCAGTGTGCTGTGTGTGAGTGCCCGTGGCTCTCTTAGTTCTGTGTGTGACATCTGGTGCTGTCAAAAGTCCTGTGATGGACTGACCTGTTGCCTCTCCTGTAGAAAAAGATTGTTACTCACTTTTACATTGAAAGCCTTGGTACAGGCTAGTGAACTTCAACCACACCATTAGCTGAATGTGGCCTGAAGGTTTATGTAACGTTAGGTTTCTTAATGAAGATTTCACAATCTTCCTCTTCCCTTTCTAGACCCCTGTGGAGGAGGTCCCTGCAGCCATTGCTCCATTCCAAGGCCGAGTCTTAATTGGAGTTGGAAAGCTCCTGCGTGTGTATGACTTGGGCAAGAAGAAACTGCTTCGGAAATGTGAGAATAAGGTACTGCCTTCTGTTTTGACCTGAGCTGTCAATTTGGAATGAGTGATACTTTCCCTTAGGAGTGAAACAAGGTGTTTAGATGCTCTTCAGCCCAGGTGTGTCTGGTCACTAGAGCTGTATGCCTTGCTGGGTGCATCTATCCAGAGTAGTGCTGGACTAGACTGGGCTGTTGTGCTGCCCCTCTGCGTCTCAAACACATACCATTTTCTTATCACCCTTCTGACAGTGGTGTTGCAAGTTATTATTTGTCCCAATTCAGTGCAGCCTTCACTGACCGTGTGCAGTAGTCTGTACAGGCTTTTTCTTCGGCTGCTGCAAATGTGAGAGGTCTCATTGAGATAGAAGATAATTGCTGGAAGTGTTTCGTTGGTTTTGGTGATCAGCAGCTGGGGGACAAAAGCTGGAGGGTGCATATGACCAGCTCATCAGATCCCCAAAACGTTGAAAAGAGGACTTTGTCCTTGAAGTAGATGGTCCTCCTTGCTCAGCATCTCTGGTACTTTAGGAAAAGAAATTGCAGTGCAGTTGTGAATTTCAGAGAAATTGTGATTTTCTGACTCTTGATAGCATGCTCCTCCCTCTCTCGTGCAAGCTGCAGAACCTGTGCCAGTAGCTCATTACTGCACAAAAGCTGCAGCAAGCTAACAGACTGGGAACTTGTAGGGGAACTATTTTGTTGTTGTGTGGTTTTGTTAGTTGGTTTTTTGGGGTTTTTTTGTTTGTTTTTTTTTTCCCCTAAAACATGACTTGCGTGAAAAATTGAAGCTTTCTTTCTTGGGCCTTCCATGACCATGTAGTGAGGAGGCATGGAAGCAATGCCTGCTTGTAGGGATGTCCTGGCATCTCCAATCATGGGCTCACCAGCAGCACTTGTTCTCTGGACATAGAGGGAAGGCTATGAATGCCATGTGGTGCATGTTGGGTTGCCCTGAATTGGTGGTGTATTTAGAGTGGGACTGTAGTGTGGCAGAATGAGGGGTAGTTTTGGGGGAAATGATGGGAAGTGGGGAGTGAGCTGTAGTTCACAGAGGGAAGTAGTGTTTCAACTGGAGTAGGATTATGCTTCCCTCTTTGAAGCACTCAGGTTTTGTCCTTTCTCTCTCAAAAGCATATTGCCAACTACATCTGTGGGATCCAAACCATTGGGCACAGAGTGATTGTTTCAGACGTTCAGGAGAGTTTCATCTGGGTGCGTTACAAAAGGAATGAGAACCAGCTCATTATCTTTGCGGATGACACTTACCCCCGGTGGGTCACCACAGCAACGCTCCTGGATTACGACACTGTAGCTGGAGCAGACAAGTTTGGTAACATCTGTGTGGTGAGTGTGCCTTGCTGAAGTCGAGGCTTTTTGGACTATTTTCCCTTAAAACATCCATGATTTATATTAAAAGAATGAGAATCTGTCATTAGCTGGAGACAACGCCCTGTACCATTGACTTGTTTTTGTGGGGTGGCTCCATCATCATAGTGGGCTGCAGTTTATCTGTTTGTTAAATGAAGCAAATAAGTTAAAACACCAGCAAGTAATAAACATGTTTCTGAGGTGTCCAGTAATTTGTTTGTATTGCCTCAAAGCTTACTGCCAATAAGCCTTGAAAAGAAGCTTGTTGCTGTGAAAGGGCCTGTGAGAACTTGAGTCAGGGTTATCACTCTTTTTCTGACTAAACCTCATCGCTGGCATTTAGCTTTCTCTGTCACTTCCTCTTCACAGTTGGCTTTGTCAGCCAACACTTCCCCACTTGGCTGGATTTCAGCAAGGGAGGAGGAAAGAATAGATGGTCTTTCTGGCAGAGCTTTGATCTCTTTCTGAAGCGTGCTTGGGTGCTTTGGAGTGCAGAGTTCAGCAAGTGTCAGCTGCTGTGCCTGCAGAATGTGGCCAACACACACAAATCAGTCCTCTTCAGTTTTCCTGCCCCACATCCATCAAACTGTTTCCTTAGTGGAAATCACCTTCAGGTCAGTTTGACCATACCTCCCAGGGTGATCTGCAAGTGCCAGACCAGGCAGAGGCTGGTTGTGAGGCCTTGCCTGTGTTTCTGAGTGATGGGCTACATCTGGTCTTGTAACCACAGTTGACATGTAAGTGTAAATGCTGTTTTGGAGAGGCACCTGGAGGATTCTGCTGTAAGTGTAGTGTGGTTCTTGCAGAGTCCACAAAAGCAAGCTTTCAGACAGCACAAGGGTTCTGCAGAGCTAATGTGCTCCTTCTCTGCAGCTTGTTAATTCTTCCTGCCTCTTTCAACATAGGTGAGATTGCCTCCCAACACCAATGATGAGGTAGATGAGGATCCCACAGGCAACAAAGCTCTCTGGGACAGGGGCCTGCTTAATGGAGCATCACAGAAGGTAATACTTTGTGGGAAGTACGTGGTTATTGTAGGAAAAGAATGCATTGCTTTTCCTTGAAGACCTTTGCAGTGTTGTCCAGGAGATGTATTGGCAGTTCTACTTCTACACAGTCTGCTGTGCTGTGGGTGATCTGTTTTCACTGTTGCTGCAAGCCAAAGTTCTGAAATCACAGTTGAAGCCTGTTTGGTATGTTTGATGGAAGCAGCTCATTTTCTTTTGCTGCTTTCTCTCATTACTTGCATCCGTTTGTCCAGCTGAGTTTTGCCATCTGGTCACAGGTGGAAGGCACTTCCTCTCTAGAAAGGCTCTTCAGAACTAGCAGTTGGCTGAATTAATTCTGCTTTCCTCTCACAATCCCTTTGATGCTCTTATATAAGCTAAAGAAAAAACATGCTTCTGTGCTTGTCTTTCAGGCTGAAGTGATTATGAATTACCACGTGGGAGAAACAGTGCTTTCCTTGCAGAAGACCACACTGATTCCAGGAGGCTCTGAATCTCTTGTTTATACCACCTTATCAGGGGGGATAGGAATCTTGGTCCCTTTTACTTCCCATGAGGTAAGCCCAAGTGTTAGGCTGCGGTTTTGCTGCTTTTTGTGCACCCATCTGCAGCCAGTATATTAAATGTGCTGCATTCCCTGGAGGGTTCAGTGGCTGAAACCCTGAGCTACAGGACGGCCCGTGGCTCCAGTGCAGAAAGGAGAAGGAGTTTACTGAGTCTTGCATTGGTTCTATGTAGAGAGTTGGGAGCATTCCTTGTTGCACTGTTCTGAATCTGTTTGTGCTTTCAAGGAGCTTTGGGTGATTCATTGTCTGAGGAGGGAGGAGTCCTTTGGCATACTTTGTGTAGCCTGTAATTTTGATCAAGCAGTGAAGTTTCAAGTCCTGAGAATGATACTCTGTTCTCTATTTGCTGTTGCCTGTTGGAGCAGGGGTTGGGAAGACATTCCCTGTTTTAGCTGCAGCTTTGTGCTGCGCAGCTGCTCTGTGCCTCATTTCCTGGGAGGCTGATCCTGCCCTGGGTGGCTGCTTAGCTGTGCTGTGGGTGCTTCCCAAGTGGAAGTGATGAGGGGGTAGCCATGACTTTGGTTGCCATGTGCAGGTCTGCTCTGGCAGAGTCTGGTAATCACAGAACCACAGAATGGTTTGGATTGGAAGGGACGTTTAAAGATATCTTGTCCAACCATATGTAGCCATGAAAGGCAGTGTTTCAGCCAGTGCAGGAGAATCTTCTGATGGGTGTTGCCTTGCTAGCAGCACTGATGTGTACCAAACTATTGTCTTATCAGTCCTTTATCTCCCCAGGATCACGACTTCTTCCAGCATGTGGAAATGCACTTACGGTCTGAGCACCCTCCTCTCTGTGGGCGAGACCATCTCAGTTTCCGCTCCTACTACTTCCCAGTGAAGGTGAGTCCTGAGCACAGATCACCTGTCATGGAGTGCAGAGAGTTGCTTTGGGGCACAGAGCTGCCTTAAGGCAGGCAGAAGCAAGGCAAGGTTATTGTCTTGAACAAGGCAGTGTTGCTGTTCACTGGGGAGAGCTGATGTACTGTCAGTAATGGCTTGTGTAGTGCCTGTGGCAGCTGGCTCTTGAGCAGCACTCTGTAAGAACAGTACTTAGCACTTAATACATGTCTGCTTTCGTTTCTAGACTCTTATAAAGAGCCTCCTGAGGGTTGGTCCTAAGACCCAAGCTCAGTGGTGCTATAGCTGCACTTTTCCATTTTCTACAGCATCTCCATTTGCCACCAGGAGAAGCAGCATTACATAGCTGTTGGTGTGGCTGGGTCAAACTGAATGCTGCCCTGGGTTATGTTTTTTCCACCACCACTGGAAAGGGAAATCTAAGTTCAGAAACAGCTGTTGCTGCCTATTTCTGCTTTTGAGGAACTGTTAGAAGCTGTGAACTGCTAAATGCTCTGACCAGACAGATCCCAGTGGGAGCTACTACCAGAGTAATGAGTGTGGGGTCAGTCACTGTTTCAGCAAATGAAGCTCTCTAGGTGCAGAGGATGGTGATGGAATTGTGAGCTTGAGGCTGATTTGCATCATACACAGCCTCAAAGATTGCTCCCATTTGTTTGAAGCTGCCTTTGTCATCAATCACAGCCTCTCCCAACCTTTTCCCCATGCAAGGCTCAGACCCAGGCAGATCTCTCTTCCTTTCCCTTGTGTGATTCTTCAGCTGCGCCCAGGCCTTTTGGGTTTCTGTTTCGTTAATCAAGCTGGCCAGTAATTAATGTGATGCTAACTGCTGCTATTCAGCAGATGAGGTCACTGAGCGTGGTCTTGTTTCCAGGACAGGATTAAGAAACTCCTGGGAACAAACTGTTTGTGGCCATTTTTCCCTGTTTAGGCAGGGTTCAGTGCTTCTGTGTGGTTTCGATTCAGTTCTCTCCTGCTTGCCTCTCCAGAATGTGATTGATGGGGACCTGTGTGAGCAGTTCAACTCCATGGAGCCTAACAAACAGAAGAATGTGGCCGAGGAGCTGGACCGGACCCCACCCGAGGTGTCCAAGAAACTGGAGGACATCCGCACTCGCTACGCTTTCTGAGTGGCAGCTGGCAGGGGCAGAAATGCTTGCAGCTCCTCTGGGTGCTCTTCCAGGCACCTTTGGAAGGAGGAATGTGTACTTTTTTTCCCCCCTTTTCAAATATCGGTTTGGTCCTCTTGGTTTATGTTTCAAAGTAATGTGACTCCAGTAAATACCGTATCAGCTCTTAAGTTTCCCAACACATCCCACTGCCTATGTGAGTACTCCTGACATTCCAGCTTCTGGCCAGAGCAGTTCTCTTGGGAAGTGCCCAAGGCAGGATGCCAGCTGACCCTCAGCCCCATCTCCTTGTCCTTCCTTGTGGATGGGGGAGTCCCAGGATGTATTGCTGAAATTTCTGTAGGGCAGATCCAGCTCAGTCTTTGTTGGGTCAAGTGGAGTTTGTGATTTCCCAGCATTTTGGGAAAGGAAATGAGAGAGCTGTGGCGTGATTCAGGATTACCAGGCTCCTCTTTTAGTAGTAGCCAGTGATGAGCTGCTCTGGGCTTATAGTAGCCCAGGGAGCAGCCAATGGGGAGCTGGCTGTGGGGAGGGTGTAGTTGTTACACTTGTCTTGAACGTTTTCTTCTGAATTGCAAGGGGTTTTTTTGGTCTTGCCATTTCTGACTGTTTTCCCTGTAAATAGAGTTTTGTACAATGTTGACTCTCCTGGGGGTGGGGAAGAGCGAGGCCTGAGTCTGGGACTTGATTTGTTTCATAATAACTTTGGCAAGAGAGTGTCTCCAAGCTGTGACTGTGAGCAGCACATGAAGAATAAAAGCCTGTTTTTTCACTATGCTGGCGCTGGAGCTCTTCTCCTTCGTGGCAGCTGCTGCTGACCTGGCGGGAGCAGGAGTGGAGGAGGAATACAGAAATGTGTGCATCCTGAGCCCCTGTGCTCCTGCAGGCCCCTCACTGCCCCCCTGCCCTGCCTGGAGCTGGTCCCCTGCTGCTTGATCTGCCCTGGGACACACACAGAGCAGGCTGTGGAGAGAGGGAAGAGTAATTTCTGCAGCTGTTCCCAGAGCATGACTGCACCTCCGGGGTCCTGTGTTGCCCAGAGTAGCAGCTGCAGCTCTGGGAGGAGCAGCTGGCTGCCAGGAGGGCTGGGGAAAGGTCCTTGTCCCAGAGGCTTCCAGTCGGATGCAAATGCTTCCTGGTTCTGGGTTGCTCTCTGCTTCCTCGTGCTGGTGGGGACTGTGAGAGTCCCTGACATGCCAGTAAGGATGCTGCTCCCCACTCGGGGCTTGGAGAGACAGGTGGTCCTTGATGTCTGCGTTCCCTTTGAACAGCTTTCACGCTCTCTGGTGCACGTACTGTGTGAGGTGAGGGCAAACACACCCTCTTGCCCTGTCCTTTGCACCCTCCTCTCCCCTCCTGCCTTGTCTCGAACTCGCAGGCCTGCATTGGCAGGGGCTTACAGCACAGGGCTGCACCCTTTGGCTGAGCATGGCACGTAGAGCCCCACCCATACTCTGCTGGCAGAGCAAAGGGCTTTGTGCTCCCTTCCCCGGCCTGAGTGGGGGCTGTGTCAAGGGAGGGGTGAAGCTTTGTGGGGTCCAGCTTCTGGCTTGCCATGGATTTAAAGTGCTCACCCTGTGCTCCCTGTCCCTTGTCCTCCCCGAGGGAGTGATGCTTTAGATTAGAGGGCACTTCTAGCAAAGCTCCAGTGTCACTTCGTATTTGTCATGCTGGTGTCCTGAAAGTAAAAGTGGGGGAGGGAGGGTGTCTCGAGATTTTTCCCGAGCTGGTTCCAAGCCCAAGATTTTACTTCCTTGACTGTCTGGTGAATAACCTGCCTCCAGTAAAAGGCAAAGCCTGGGAGGGACCCATTCCCAGCCAGAAGGAGCTGGGGGCTTGTGGGGAGCTGGCTGAGCCCCCAGCTCCCCTTCACTGGGACAAGGAAGGTTTCTCTCAGTGAGGGTTCCCTCCTGCAGCTGCAGGGGACCGCGGTCCTGCTGCCGTGTGGGAGCAGAGCTGCCGGGGCATTGCACGGGAACTGTTTGCCTTGGGGCTCATCCCAGCGCTGATTTCCAGCCCTGAGCAGCCAGGGAGAGCAAACCGCCCCCAGCGCAGTGCTGCGCCGTTCCGCACTTTCTCTTCTCTCCCTCTCCCCATCCCGGCTGCCAGGCTGATGAATACGTGGGCAGGGAATGCTATTAAATGGCTTCCTCCAGCGACTGCAGCAGCTGCGGGCAAAATCCCTGCGGACACCTGAATGAGGAGCTGGAGCAGCTCCTTCCCTGCTTTAGAGCTGAGCATCTTGCACCCTGCTGAGTGCTGGGAGGGAGGCAAGGGCCATGCCCGAGACTGGGCCAGGACCAGGGGAAGCTTGGCAGGAGCACGGCAGTGGCCCTGACTCCATGCCAGGGGAATCCCAGCGCGCTCTCACAGGCAGAAGTGCATTCCTTCCCACGCGTTTCCCTGGGAGCACTGACCCACTCTTTGATAGTCGATGTTTCTTGCTGACCCTTTGGATGCTCAGCAGCCCTGAGCACAGACACAGTGGCTCTTCCAAGGGACTCTTCAGGATGATGTGGGGGAGGACAGTGCCCCATGTTCCTTGTCCCCTGCTCCTGGCAGAAGCTCAGCCCTGAAGCATCCTGAAGGATGACGTGAGCTTGGGCCAGAGGGAGCAGAGTTCTGCTGGCCTGGAGCCAGCCAAGAATACCTCAGGCCCTGTGCGATTAGTACTGCAGTGCAAGCCCTCCCCTGGGGGACATGCTGGGAAGGCACTGGGCTGATTCCCACCTTGACTGCCCCAAAACGTGCCCATGGGTGCTCAGCCCAGTAAGTGCCCTGGGACACCTGGCCAGGAAAGCCCAGCACTATGTGTGCTGGTGCTGGTACAGCAGAGCATCCCGGGGAACCTAGGGCTGTGCAGAGTGGTCACCTGGGCACCTCAGGGGCCATGTGGGCACCTGACTGGATTGGGTGGGCAACGTGCAGAGGATGGCTCTGCACCCTGAGGAGTGGAGGAAGCATGCACCAGAGTTAGACCAGCAGCCAGGGAACAGTGAGGGACCCAGCAGGATGAGACAAGCACCCTGGGGACACTCAGCTGGATGAGCTGAGCACACTAAGGGTACCTGGCTAGGTGAACTGAGCATCCCGGGTCATCCAGTTTGGGCTCGCTGGGCAGCCCCGGGGACACCTACCTGGAGCAGCAAAGCGCTCTGAGGAACAGGGAGATACTCGCGCGGGGTTAGCCAAGCACCCTGGGGCCACCCCAGCCTGGGCTACCTCATGGGGGGTAGCCAAGCACCCGCGGCGGGGCAGGGCCGGACTCTCCCGGGCCGTGCGGGGCGGTCGCTCGGTCCCCTCTCCCCGCCCGGCCCCCGGCCGCCGCCCCGCCCGCTCCCCGCGCCGCCGCCCCCCGCCCGCCTCCCGGGAAGCGCGGGCACGGCCCCGCCGCCGCCGCCGCCCGCGGGTGGACGCGTCCCGCGCCCGCGGCCCCGCGCGCCGCGCCAGGTGGGTCCGCGGAGCCTCGCGCGGGGGGCGCGGGGGGCGGCCGGGCACGCACGGCCCCGCTCGGGAATGCACACGCCCCGCGAGCCGGCCGGATCTGCCTGGGGACATGCAGGGACACGGCACAGAGGTCCCTTCACTGGGGACTGTGGGTGGCACCGCTTTGCGCTGGGACGCTGCGCGGCGCTTTTGCGTGGGGGCACGGCTGCTTTCCCTTGGGCCATGGCATCGCGTGGGGACACAGCGCGGCCCCCCTGGCACCGGGACGCGGTGTGGGGACGTAGACGGGGCCCCTTCTGTGCTGGGATATGGCATGGACATAACACGCCCTCCTTCGCAAGGGACACGCTGTGGAAGATGTGGCACAAGGACGTGCTATGGTCTCCTTCCACAGCGTGGGGACATGGCAGAGCCCCCTTCACGGAGGTATGGGGACACGACACCTCTCATGTGGGGACCCAGCATGCCGTGACTTGGCCATTTCACCAGTCCCGTCCCCCAGCGTTCCTCGGCTGAGGCCGAAGGAAGTAACTCACCGCAGGGATAACGGGGCTGGGTTGATCCCCCTCCTTCCCTGGAAATTCCCTGAGGGTGTCATCAGGGAAGCCCCAGTAGCTCTGCCCCAAGCGGGACACAGGGATTCACGGCTCCACCGCCACTCACAGTCTTTTGGCCACCCTAAGGCTCACGCGGGGGCTGTCCCTTCCCTGCTGCCCCCGGGGATGGGAGCGGGTGTCCTGCCTGCCCTGGGGCTGCAGCCGGGGCTCTCTTCCCCCAGATTCCCTCTTGCAGTCCGGGGTGCTCGTGCACCCCTGCAAACACATCCCTGCCAACACCCTGTGACGGTCCCGGGACCTGCTGCCTCCCTGCCACCAGCTGGAGAGGAGAAGCCAGCGGGGACTGCCGGGAAGGGGGACTAACCCCCCATCCATGGCAGGGAACAACTGCCTGGGGCTACCGGAGAGCAGCCAGTGCCCGGAGCCTACACCTGTCCCTTGTCCCCACACCATCCACGCCACTGCCCTTGAGGCTCCTGGTGAGCCCCAGCCATGTAGGCACAGCCTGGGGCTCCACTGACGGCCACCATCAACATGCAGCAGGGCTACGCTGCCGTCCTATGTGAGTACAGCTGGGGGACAGGGGGGATGGCCTCAAGAGTCACCTCAGTGGGTGTCCCTGAGGGGGCTGATGCCTCTGGCTTTGGCTGCCCAGGTGTCCTGGCTGTGCTGGGGCTGGAGGCCGCGGCGCCGGGCGAATGTGAGCTCACCCGCCTGCTCCAGGACAAGTTGCAGTACGAGATGCGCCTGCAGTACATGGTAACCCCAGCTTTGGGAGGTGGGGGGACATGTGGCATTGCAGGGCCCCAATTTGCTCCAGGGGGGGACATGGGGTGGGGGGCAGCACCCACTGTTCTACAGTGGTCAGGTGCTGGATGCTGTGTTTTTTACCAGGGACAATTTGTGCCCAATTGTGCCCAGAGCTACTTCTGCTGGGGGCTGGCCACATCAAAGGGCTTTTGCACCAGCTCTCCGGTGTCATGCTGAGGCTGGCAAGGATGTGCCTGTTACTTTACCCCTTGCCAGCCCCCGTGCTCTTCCTTGCTGTTCCAGAAACATTACTTTCCCATCGACTACACAGTCCAGGTCCAGTACGAAGAGGTGCTCAGGCCATCCAACATCACCCGCCTGGTAAGACAGTGGCAGGGGAGAGTCCTGTGATGGGAGCGCTCCAGGGACCCTCGGAGGCTGCATGGCTCTCACCCTCTTGCCCTTTAGCGCAACGGGACAGTGTCGGAGGCAGCACTGCGGTACCTCTGGTTCCATGTCAGCTCCCAGGCAGTGCTGCGGATCCGTGAGGTGCTGCCAGAGAAGCACCCATCCTGGAAGTACACCCAGGAACTCTGCCAGCTCTTCGATGCCCTGGGTGAGGAGTACAGCAAGTACCGGCAGGTGAGGCTCCCCCCTGGGCCCACGGCCCAGCTGCACGTCACACACTCGTGTGCTGGGAGCACACGGACTGAGCACGAGCACCGGGCAGGGGACAACGCATTTTCCTTTTGTGTGGGTTCTGTGAAAGCACTGACAGGAGCAGAGTGCGAAGACCGAAGTTGGGAGCAGGATGCAGGGGCCTGGGGCAGTGCCTGGGGTGGGCTGCACATCTGGCATTGGTGGTTCAGTGGTAGAATTCTCGCCTGCCACGCGGGAGGCCCGGGTTCGATTCCCGGCCAATGCATTGTCTGCATCTTTTTCTTGCTGGCAGCTCGTTCCCCTCGGGGATCCGGCTGACCTGGGGAGAGGAAAACGGGACTGTCACACACACTGTCATGGGGTGGCACTGCCACGGTCGGAGGTTATGGGAGATCAGCCAGAAGGTGCCCATGAATTTTGCCATCATTTCACGGTGACGGTCCTACCTCTTTCTGCTGCCTCAATGGAGCT
>VRYO01001153.1:1241880-1252581 GCA_009812075.1 Sialia sialis | reverse complement strand
CAGCGGGGGGCCGGGGGGTTGTGCTTTCCTCCAGCCGCCGGCAGAAATCAGCTGCTTTGCTTGGGGGTCTGAATCAAACCTCCTGTGCCTGGACCCACCTCTGAGCCCACCCTGCACAGGGTCTGTGGGTGCTGAGCGACAGTGAGGGGGTTTGCAGGAGGTCCCAAGTGATTCTTGTGAGGGGAGGCAAAGTGGAGGTTCAGCATCCTCAGTCTCTGCACCCCGCTGTCCCCCCAAGACAGAAGGGATTGCAGCGCCTCTACCCCCAGCCCTGCCACCCTCTCACCCTCTCACATGTCCCCCACTTCTTCTTCCCCCCCTGCACCCCCAGCCCATTGCTTCTGCCCCTGGAATGAGGCTGAGCTGTGCTGGCCCCAAGCAGGCAGCTGGGGGGAATGGGGCCAGGGCTCCCCACTCCTGGTGCTCCTGGTGCTCCTGGTGTTCCATGGCTGCCACAGCCCTGACGGCACCGTCCTCTCCTGCTGCGGCTGGGGCCACCTGCCTGCACCCGGGGAAACGAAAACAGAGAGCAGGGGGAAAGCCAGAGGGGAAAAGGAAAAGAGAAACAAAGGGAAAAAGGGGGAAAAAAAGAGGAAAATAGAAGGGAGGAGAAAAAGAGTTAAAAAGAAAGGAAAAGAGGACAAGAGAAAAAGAAGAAAAATGGGAAAACGAAGAAAATAAGAGAAGGAAAAGTGACATAGAAGAACAAAATAAAAAAGAAGAAAAAATAGGAGAAAGAAGAGGAGAAAAGGAGAAAAAAAGGAGAAAGAGGACCAAAGAGAGAGTAAGTGAAGGAAGGATGTAGGGAGAAGGCAGGAGGAGACAGAGGGGCAGGAAGCAGGGGCACCAGGGAGGGACAGGGTGGGTGCCGGCAGGTGAGGGTTCCTGGGGAGGCGCAGTGGTTGCCCCGGGGGTCCATTGGCCACGGTGGGCTCGTCCCCGCTGGCCGGGGCATCATCACGATATCCGCGGGGCCGACCTGTCATTGGTGACGGTCCTGCGCAGGCGCACCCCGCGCCGGATGGCCACCAGCATGTCTTCGGCCGGGGGGTCCATGGAGGCCGCGGGGGGCGGCGCGGGGGTCTCCTCGCTGGGGCCGGACCCCACGAGGGCGGTGGGGAAGGGGAACTGGCCTTCCCCCAGGGCGTGGGCGCCGGCCACCAGCTCCCCAATCTTCTCCACCAAACTGTGCCGGTTGGCAGCCAGCTGCTGGTCCTCCTCTTCCTCAGCGGAGAGGTGTTGGCCGGCCCCGGGGTACACAGAGATCTCCATGGCACCGCCACCCCAGGCAGTGTTGGGAAGGCTCAGCCGCTTGGGCGAAGCTTTGGCAAAATCCAGGGGGTTCAGAGAGGCATCGTCAGCATAGAAGACGCACTCTTCACTGCCCACCCGTGTAGGGCCGGCGTAGCCAGGGGAGTCGGGCACTGTGGGGGTCTTCACGGGGACGATGGGGGGTCGGATGGGGATAGGGCCAGCATTGGAGAGCGTACGGCGGACCGAGGGCTTGGTGGAGGGCGTGCGGCGGATGGTGGCCACCCCCGGGGTGGTGCCGGCCGGAAGGTTGGTGCCGGTGGGCAGCCCGGCAGTGGAGGCAGGACGCTTGGTCTGGATCATCCGCCGGTAGTTCTGGGCGATGTTGCTGTTGCGTGGGATGGTGGAGGACTTGTCGAAATCGCTCTGGGGGTCACACTCCACGTCACCGTTCACCGAGTAGCAGTCGTAGTCGGAGCCTGGGGAGGGAGCAGCACCATCAGTGTGGCTGGGAGGGCAGTGGGTAGCCAAGCCCAACCATGCCATCAAAGCCAGCCCCAGCCACCTCCATCACAGCACAACAACCAAATCCAACTGCCATGATCGTCACACAATCACTACTGTCCCAATCACTGCTGGCACAACATGCTCACCACCAAACCCAAACACTGCCACTGGAGGGAAATCACAATCACCCCAATCATCACACTGAAATCACACACAAACCCAACTGTCATCATCACAACCACCCCAACCACAGCCATCACAACATGATCACCACTGTCACCACCACGTGCTCATAACTGGCTGAGCCATCATCATGCCAATATCATGACAGATGTGGCTGTTTGATCTCCAACTACAGACTCATCACCTACCACCCGCCACCATCTCCACCTGTACTCAGCCTCTGCACACAAACCTTAACCTGTTATGGCACAACTGCACCCACTGAGCCCCAGCTAACACCCAGATAACCAGGAAAAGCCGTGGTTATTTGTGGCACCCCACCAGCTCCTAGGCACTATGACCCATAGCTCAATGCTAAAACACCCAGAGCCCCAGGACCACAAATGTGCCCCAGGACTACCAAAACCCCTGCTGCGCCCTCCTCCACTCTGAGTGCCATTTCAGGTGGTCCCAATGCCAATACCTTGGGAAGGGATGGTGTCCTCAGAGCAGGAGGGGGTGGTGGTCTGCGTGCTGTAGCCACTGGAGTACTGCAGCGAGTCCCGGCTGCTCTTCTGGTGTTCCAAGCTCAGCCCACGGGTCAAGACCATGGCCAGATCGCTGGCGGCAGGGGACACCTCCTCCCCGTGCTGCTGAGGCAAGAGCACTGTCAGCACCCTGGTTCCTCCTCTGGGAGTCCCCAGGAGCCCCCCACCTCTGTGCCCTCCCAGTCTCCGGTACCTTGGCGGCAATTGTAGCCGGCGACATCCGGGGCCTGGGAGCATCCTCGCCACCGATGCCCGGGTAGCCACCAGCAGCAGAGCCCATCTCGGCTTCTCGCAGGTGCTCCACGCGGTCCTTGCGCCGCTGCAGGGTAGGGACCACTGGCTGGTCATAGGGGCTGGCCTTGGACCAGTCCTGCAACGGGCAAGGCATGCGGTTCATGCTGGTGACACTGGGGCCAGGAGTGTGGCGGGAGGGGTCTCAAGCTGATGTTCCCCGTGTCAAGGCACGGGTGCTGCTCAGGATGCTCTGCCCCATGCAGGAAGGGAGGGGAGGGTGCAGGGGCTGAACCCCATGAAGCGAGGGGGGAACCACGTGTGAAACCACGTGTGCAACCCTGGTGGGATGGCAAGGACTAACCGAGGTGGGGGAGCTGCACTCGCTAACTGACTGGCAGGTTTCGGATGCCTCTGAGGACGCCGAGCTGGAGGACTTCTGCTGTGCCGTGACGAGCCGAGAGCCGGAACGTGAGAGAAGAGGCAGTTAGCAAGCAAAGCCAGAGCCATGACCCTGGTTAGAGCAGCATCCACAGTTCCCCTGGCTGAGTGAGGACCCCATCCCTCCTCCCCTCTTGCAGCGGATGCAGGATGGCAAGCAGGATGCGACCTTGGTAGCGGGGTCAAGAACAGGGATGAGAAACTGCCCCTTCTCCCTTCTCATCCCAAGCCATGCAGAGCCAACAGGTATTCTGGTGAGTGGGGACCTTGCTGGGTTGGTGATGCCAGGTTAGTATGGACAGGTGGAAATGGCAACTCCCTGAGGATGGTGCAGCATGAAGGGGAAGATTTGCTCCATATTGCCTGATGAGTGACTGGCACAAACTGGGTATTACGGGGCTGTGGTGACTGGCAAACACCCTGTTCTCCTGGCACAATGAGAGGGATACCTGTGCCCCATCCCTGGGGGAATTCATGGATGGGGTTTGTCTTGAATGTGGCCCAGGATACCCCCAAGTATGGCAGGCACCCTCAATATTCTCAGTACTTATTTCCCATGACGCCAACACAGATGGAAATACTTCTGAGGGTGGGTCACCACCTCTGCACTGAATCCTTGTGTTGCACCCAGCACCACCCACCCATTCTATGGAAGAGGAAACTGAGGCATGGAGGTTGGCAGCACGGACTCCCTGTACCTGGCTGGTGATGTCCGAGGGCATGGGGGAAGGTGGTTTGGAATAAGCGGCGTCCTGGGAGATGAAGCCGGAGTCGTGGGAGGAGACGCTGGAGAGGCGGGTGGCGGCGGCGGGGGGCTGCGCCAGGCTGCGGTAGCGATAGGTGGAACTGGGTGAGCAGGTCTGAGCCCCGCCGGGCCACGCCATGCCACCCTTGGCACTGCTAACGCTGCTGGGGGGGCGCCGGGGGCACGGGGACACGCCGGTGGGGAGGACAAAGGAAGGAAAAGAGAATTTAAGACAGAGGTCCGGAGGTGGCAGGATGGCCAGCGCACTGCCACACATCCCAGCCTGGGGAAACTGAGGCATGCAGTCCTCCTGGGGATGTCCCCTTGCCTCCTGGGGTGGCCCTGTGGCAGGGAACAGGATGGGAGACATGACAGAGGTGGTACGCTTGCCCCCAGACATCCATGCACAGCACACATCATCCCCAGACTCGGGAGGACAAGGCATGTGTCGGGGCCCCATCCTGCTCCACAGGTCAAACAGCCCTGCCCAGTGTGCCATGACCACAACCAATTCCCTCATATTTATGGGAGCCACTTGCCCATATGGACATGAGAAGGTGGACATGCACCATGTGAGCATCCCCAAAGGCTGTAAGCATCATTAACCCACAGAAGTTAATGAAGAGGGCTGGATTTCCTGGCTGTGGTTGGGTGTGGAGCCCACCTCACCATACCTGCACATGCTGGACTTGCGGGAGCTGGAGCTGCTGGGCGAGGACGGGGGGGTCTGGTAGGACCAGCTGTAGTCAGAGCCCTTCAGGTCCTTGATCACCTGCAGGAAAGATGGGGTCTAAGTCCCCCCAAAGATGTTCCCTGGATCCCTTGACCCCTGGCTCGCCCCTACTGACCTGCTCACTGGCGGGGGGCAACTTGTGGGGCTCAGCAGTGAGCACCACCAGGTCCTCGATGATGCCCTGCAGGTGGGTGATCTCTCCCAGCATGGTGAGCTCCCCATTCTGAGGACAGACAAGAGAGAACATCAGCACCCACTGGGCAGAAGGAACAACCCTTGACCCTCCCAGCCCCCAACACTCACCACCACGGGCTGCAGGAAGGTGATGAAGGTGCAGAAGCGGCCCCGCTCCTCGATGAGGGCTTTGCGGACCGCCTGCTTCTCTGTCTCCTCCAGCAGCAGGTACATGTCATTGACGTCCTGCAGCGCATTGTCCAGCTGGGGCTGCAGGTCCCCCTTCCCTGTGAGATGGGGCACTGTCAGCACTGGGCTCCCCTGTCACCCTCCCCAATCTGCTGGCGGTGCCACTGCCAAGCCGATGCCATTCCCCCAGCTTGGGGACATCACCCCATCCTCACATTCCAGCAGATACCATAGGTCTCCCACTGTGCCCATGTCCCTGGAAAGTCCAGGAGCACCCTTTACCCAACAGCAGCCCTGGGCAAGGGGCTCCTCTGCCACTTCATCCCCATCCCTGGCACTTGGGACCAGAGGATCCCTTGGGGTGCCACATGGTGGGGCTGGCATTGCCTCAGGACATGGGGTGCAGGCTAAGCTAAGCTAAAAGCAGGGTGAGGGTGGGAACAGGGAGCGGATGGACGGACGGACAGACAGACAGAGGCTGGGGAGACTGGGAGGAGTAGATGAGGAAGTAGAGAGGGGGCCGGTGGTGGGGGGCAGCAGTTCACTTACCAAGTAGCTCTACAGGAAGGATGTGGAGGGGAGGGAAGAGAGAAGGAGACAGAGAAAACGTGTGAAAAGAGGCCGAAGGCTGGGGCGCATGCCCCGCCTCCCCGCCACCCTGGGGCCGAGCTGGCACCTCCCTTTCTACAGGGGGGCAGCAGGACCCCCCTAGTGCCCACCCCCGGTTGGCAGTGCCACAGCCGGGATACCGGCCCTGGCTGGGGGTGCTGCGAGGGGCTGGTGGGGGCACCCCCAGAAGATCCCCTCTCACCTTTGCGAGCCTTTTTCTGGAGCTTGAGGGTGTCAGAGGACTTTTTCTTGATCTCATGGCGAGCTCGCTTGTACTCTGCAGGTGCAGAAGTGCTGTCAGAGGGGACCCTGCCCAGCAGCGCAGCCACCCTGCACGGATCCATCCCGTCCCCCCTGTACCTTTTGCGTGGTCCTTGTCCAGCTGGTTGGCAGTTTTCTTCCAGTCCTCAATCCTGTCCTGCAAAGGGTTTATCAGGCTTTCCATGAGGGCGCTGGAGCAGAGAAAGAGAAGCAGAGAGTGTGGGAGAGCCCCAGAACCAGGGGGAAGCCATTCCCCCATCTCATGCCCAGCCAACATCCAGCACCCCCTTCTTCAGTGAGGGATGAGCCTGGCCAGGCCATGTCACAACACCCATGAGTTTGGAGGCAAAGCTGCTCCTGCTTACTTGGTGAACTGGCGGAGCTTGGCCTCGATGCTGCGGTGCCGCATGCACATCCGGGTCAGTGCCGAGCCAATGTCCCTTGTGGCACCTGGTGGGGAGCAAAGTGCTGCTGACAAGGGGCAGGGACACAAGGGTGGCTTGTGACAGGGATGACCAGCACCGGGATGCACTGGGCACTGGGGACGCCTTAGGCAGGGAGTAGCTTGTTTTTTAACATAATAAATCCACAAAATAAATAAATAATCCTCTAACTAATACGTATATCTCTTCTGCAGGCTTTGAAATTAGAACCCACTCCCACTTTTTTCTGGTTTGTCTTAAATTTGGCACTGAGGGGCCAGGGGAGAGAAGGGATGAGGTACCCTGGCTTAGTTACAGGCAGTCAGCTCTGTTCCACACCTCCAGGCACAATCCAGAGTGGATAAAACATGAGTCCAAACTCCTTGTGGGGGGATGCAGGAGCATCCTTTTTAGGTGAAACCGCTGTTTACTCTGAAGCCTAAGGATGGCCACATGGTGGCAGTGCTGCTGGCAAATCCCAGCGAAAATGGCTATCAAAAATCCTTGGGCGCAAACTAAGGAGTGACATTCAGCATTTCTCTCCCCTAAAAAAGCCTCCAAAACCACCTCCCGCTCTTTTGCAGAGTTTTGGATGCCCCTCAGTCCCCCCCTGCTATGGAAATAGGGGAACCCATGGGCCAGGGCCTTCTCCTCCACTCCTCCACTCTCCTAATCCAGCTCCTAATGCTCTTATCCCCAGCTCCTGCTGCTTCTAATCCGATTCTCATGCACTGTGTGCAAGGCAGCAGCCAGCCCCCACCCAGTGCCTCAGTTTCCCCATGCTGCTCTGCCTCTCACTCTCCCAAAAAGCCCTGCAGGTAAGGCAGCACTACAGGTTGGCACTGACTCCTGTGGTGCTGGTCCCCAGCTGTCCCCAGCATTGCCCCTGTGCTTCCTCCTTGCTTTGGCTGCCCAGGGTGGCAGGGAGCTGGGGGAGCCCTAATCCCCCTGGTGCAGTGGGCTAGTGGGTTTGGAGGCAAAGCTGATCCTGGCTCAAGCTGCTGCCTCCACCTCCTCCTCCTCCTCCTCCACGCATGGCTCCAGATGGCCTGGATGCCGCCAGTCTGCAAACCAGCCCGGGACCATCTGCTTGGCAGAAGCCAAGCGGTGGGAAGTGGCTCCTCATTGCCAGCAGGCACCTGGAGAGGGTTCGGGGATCCTTCCCCCTCACTCCCCAACTGTATGGGGGACCCCACGTGCAGCCTTGGCCCTTCAGTCACCTCCCTGGTGATTTGGGGGTTTGTCCCCAAAACAGTTGAGCTTGGACTCCTGAATTTCTCTCTAGCTGATTCCTCTTCCCTGGAGACCCCTGGAGCAGCCAGGACCCCCAGTGAACTTCCCAGATGGGTGTCAGGGACAAGGAAGGTGAATTGTGCATCCCAGGGGGCAGGGATGGGTGCACGGTGTGGGAGTGAGCCACCCTGAATGTCCCAGCCCCACCAGAAAATGTGGCTAAGCACCCATGGGTGGTAAGGAGCAGCACCCACATGGGTGCCCACCTCCTTCCCCCTCCCCACTCCATCTTTCCAATGCAACTTTCCAGGGAATGCTCCACCTTGGTACGGGAACAGGTTGGACATCTCTCTGTGGACGGTGAAACTGCTGCTTGAAGTCCACCCCAGAAATGTGGGCAGGGGACACCCCACAGGGGACACTCATCACCTGTCCCCCGGCCCAGACAAGCCTGGAGACACCCACCCCTAGGAGAGATGACCCTACCTCGGGTGTTGGTGGCCATATCAGCCACTTTCTGGAAGGCATCCAGGAAGGCAACTGCGGCCAGCACCGTGGTCCTGAGGCGGAGAGAGCAAGCGGGGAGCTCAGTGGGTGCGGGACACACTGGAATGTGCCAATGAGGATGGGGGTCCCCCCTGTCCCATCACCCCTGTGGCTACTCACCTGAGCTGGGAGTGCAGCTTGGTGGCCTTTGAGTTGAAATCCTCCCATATGGGATAGGAGCTCTGCAAGGAGAAGGGTGATGATGAGACACAGGGCCCCACACTCCCTGCACTGCTTCCCCAGTCAGGGCAGGTCCCCCCTTCACTGGTGCAAACAGACAGGGCAGCTCAATAGCTTCTCTGATGGCTAATAAAGGCTGAGCAAAACTCCTTTCCCTCCTGTTCTTTCCCTTTCCAGTCTGGCCACACAATTTTATGGAGACTGCAGGATTTTGAGTGATCTTTCCCCATGGGCGTCAAGGTAGGTTATAGGTTTGGAAATCTGAGGGCACAAAATGAAAAATCTTTAAGACACTGGCCAGCAGTAGAGGAGATACCCCCAGCATCCACAGCTTCCCCCCAAAGCACTGATGGCCAAACCCACCATGATGGAGAGCTCAGGTCCCACAGACAGGAGCTCCAGTCCTCACCTCCCCTGAACCCAAGGACTGACAGGGCAGGAGGGGAGGTCAAGGTCCCCGAAGCCCTGAGTGGGGCAGTTGTGTGGGGACAGGGCACAGGTGCTTGGGAGGCCACCCCAGTGGGGCCACGCTGGTGCCATCCCAGCAAGGCCATCTGTGCAAGACCAGTCCCACTGCCCTTGTCGTGAGGCTATTCCAGGGCTGTCCTGGTGCAACCATCCCTGTGAAATCATCCCAGGGCAGTTCCAGTGCCACCATCCCAGTGAGACCATCCCAGGGCTGTGCTGCTGCCACCATCTCAGTGCCACTGTTTCAACAAGGCTATCTCAGTGCTGTCCCAGTGAAGCCAGCCCCAGTAGACCATGCTGATGCCACTCCAGTGAGGTATCTCCCAGTGATGCCAGCTGCAGTGCCATCCCAGCAAGGCCATCCTGGTGTCATCACAACAAGGCTGATCCTGATCCACCATACAGCAAGGCTATCCCAGTGTCACCATCCCAGCAAGGCCAGTCCATGTTGTCCTGGTGAGGTTAATCCTGGTGCTGTCTTGACAAGGCCATCCCAGTGCCAGCCTTGCATGGCCAGTACCGGCGCCATCATTCCAGTGAAGCAATTCAGGTGTCACCATCCTGGCAAAACCATTCCAATGCTGTTCCAGTGAAGCTGGTTCCAGTGCTACTATCCCAGCAAAGCCATCCCAGTTAGGGCCAGTCCTGGTGTCATCGTCCTGGTGAAGCCATGCTGGTGCTGCTATCCTAGCAAGGTCAATCCTGGTCTTGTTGTCCCAATGACAAAATCCTGGTGCTATCCTGGTGTCGCCATCCGATGGCAGTGACAGGTGTCTGTAAACTCCCCCAGGGCAGCCACCAGCCTGGGACATGTACACCACCACACATCCCCATGGGCACTATGGCTAGGTGGCAGCTTTGGGGAAAAGGTTTGCACTGAGGGGGCAAGAGATCAGCCCAGCATTGTTTTTTTGGGACCACAAAAGCCCCTACTTCCTCATGAGTCAGCAAAGAAAGGGTTTGAGAGTGCCACTTCACACACCACTTGTGGCAGTCACCCCCCTGGTCGTGGGTCCCCAGGGATTCCCACTGCCAGAGGGCTGGGCCACCATTTCTGGGCCATTGTCCGGGGCCACCTTCCTTGGCCACCCTGGGCAGGGCAAGTGAGGCTCCCCTGTAGAAGGCAGCAGGTTCTGATGCCCCCAAATCCCTGTGATGCCAGGCATGAGGAGGATGGGGAAGAGGACAATGGGGACAAGGACATGCCAAGGTCACTCAGGGACACCGAGCACATGAGGAGAGGCAACAGGAATGAAGCCAGCTTAGAGACTGTCACCAACAAACAAATTCTCCCCACCACAGGCCAATGGGTGCTGGAAAAGCCATCCATCACCAAAATAAGGTTCCTTTGCCCTGTGACCAGCACAGGGATCCCAGCCATAGGACAATAAGCACATCACTGCTCTTCCATGCCAGCAGCAATTCAAGTAGAGAGTTACTGTGCTCCAGTGCCTGTTCCAGGACACCCCTGTGGCTGGGAGATGGGGACAGCAAACCCTCAGGTGCCACTGGCACTCAGCTGGGGCTGTGCAGGGCTGTGTGGTGGGGTTTTCCTTACTTTTCATCATTTTTCTTTGATCTTTCCCACCTTTAAATTGCATGAAACTGAATCCGGCCCGGTCTCCTTGGGTGAGGGGCTCCCAGTCCAACCGCATCCGGATGGTGCTGGGCATGTCACAGCTCTGGGCTGGCTTATCCCCTCTGAAGCCTCAGCAGGGCAATGGGGAAACTGAGGCAGGGGCTGCCCCCACCTCCCCCCTGGGAGTGTAGGACTCAGCAGGCTGCCTGGAGAGGGTGGCTGGGGTGAAGGCATTTAGAGGAGGGAGCTCATCACCCAGCACCCGTTTCCCACCAGCCCTGGATCCCACTGTCCTGGGGAGAGTTGGGATTTTTTTTCCCTGGAGCTTTTCTCCCAGCTCTGAGCCAGAGTCCGGCTGCAGAGACACCACTGCCCCTCGAAGGGGTTAATCTCCTTCCTAGCAAGGCTTTTATTTTTTTTTT
>VRYO01001153.1:1178952-1240880 GCA_009812075.1 Sialia sialis | reverse complement strand
TTTCAGTCCGAGCCACCTATCACCCCTCCTGCCAGGAAAGTAGTCGTGATCCCATGCTGATGATGCCCCACACTGCTCTGGACGGTGTTGGTCAAGAGCCACCCATAAGGAAACAATTATGGCTGAGCACTCCAGCAGCCGGCTGGAATTTCTCTCCTTAAACCCAGTCCCTCAGTGTAGCAATGAGCTCGGCAGGAGCGAGGCAGAGCCCGCCCTGGCCCACACTGACAATGACCCGGGGCCCAGCAACAGGTTCCTCCCAACACCCTGAGAAACCAGCCAGCTTGAGAAGGCACTGCTCACACATCCTGGAGAGCCGGCTGTTAAAATTAACCCGCCGTGACTGGGTCTGGAAAGCCCTTTCCCGGGAATGACAGGAATGTCTTTATCCTGGCCAAAGCAGCGCCGGTATGGGGCTGTTTGGGGAACCCACTGCCAGAGACAGTCTTCCCTGTAAACAGGCCAGAAGCCATAAAAACTCCACGAATTCTTCCAATCCCTCTTTTCCTGGGATCAAGCAAGGGCCTGAAACATGCAGGGGATGCAGTGGTGTCCCCCCAGACCGCAGCAGCCTGGCACGTGCCGGGGTCCCCTCATGTACCACAGGACAGGATGAAGGCAACACCGGCGCCAGCTCAGGGCCAGGAAAATGCCTGTCACTGTGCTGCGGTTTCGTGACTGTGGCCTGGAAGAATTTCAGTGGTGTTTTTTTTCCTGCTGGGAAGAAGAGCAGGCGGAGAAGTCCTGCTTGCAGGCGAGCCAACGTGGCAAGGCTGGGCCAGCCCAGGGCACAAGGGTCAAGCAAGATGTTCCATGCCATCCCTTGCCCTCGCTGGATTTTTGGCTCCACTTGGGAACAAAACTATTATGGGAAGCCCAACAACAAGGAATGGGCTGGTCTGCATTGGTTGTTTATTTTATCATGGGGAGCTTAATTGCAGGAATAAGGAATGGAGTCTGGGGTTAGGTCCATTGCTCCCTGTGTCCCCTGCTGCCGGCTGGGAGCTGAAGCTGTGCAGTAGTCCCCGCCAAGAGAACGGGGATTCAGAGAGGATGTGTGAATGCAGGGAGGGGGTTGAGTGTCAGGCACAGGAGTGTGTCCCCGAGTGAGATGCCACTGGCCACCTCCAGCAGGGCCTTGGAACCAGAGGGTGGAAGTCAGGGTGGTGAAAGGTGGCTGGCAGCCCTGCGTGCTTGTTTTCCAGGGCGGAAGGCCAGGGGTTGCTCCCGTCTTCCCCTCCCCTCCTCCGGTGCTGCTGGCAGCACGCAGGGCGCTCAGCTGACAGTCACGGGGAAGGCATTAGCAAAGCAAAGGGGAGTTTCCTTGCCCCATTGCAAGAGAAGATGAGGTGCTTTACCCTGGCCCTCTCCTCAGGCAATCCTTCCCCATACCTCCCCAGCACCCACAGGAGAAGCTGGGCATCACCTGAGGGTCCCCCCTCATCCAAATGCACAGTAGATGGGAAAACCAGTCCTGCGTTAAGTGCTTGCCCATCTCCACTAAACCCACCAGATCCTCCGGTGGCCAGCAACCGGTGTGCCTGTTCCCTGGTCTGTGTCCCTGGTCCCTGCCCCAGCAACTGTGCACACCCACGGTGGCTGCAGGGGTGCTCAGAGGACCACCCGCCGGTCCAGCTGCTCTGCCCGCCCAGCTCGCTGGTGTCTTGCTTCCAGGTGCTTGTTTTGGACCTTCTCAAAGTGCTGCAGCAGCTCTGTGTAGTCGATGTTGGAGGCTGCTGTCCTCTTGAAGCTGGTGCTGGGCTTGCTGTTGTCCCTGCAGGGTGGGAAGAGACAGTGAGGGTGGGAAGGGGTTGGGGATGTTTGGTACTGTGAGCATCCAGCACTGGCAGTGCCAAGTCCTGAGGAAGCTGAGATCAGCAAATCCTAGTCATGCTGGTGCCTCATAAAATACCCCCAAAGATGTATTTTCTTCCTCTAAATGTGTGAGACAGAGCCCAAGAGGTCCTGGGACAAGGAGGGGACAAGGGACATCTCCATCTTGGCCCACATGAGAGGTTTAATTCCTCTGACATATACTCCCCTCTATCCCAACCCACTGCAGTCAAATGCAATGAGATAAGGATGTCAGGGCCATGTGCCTCAGTTTCCATGTCTATTTTTTTTTAGCAAGCAAAAAACATCCGGTGGGAGCAGGGACAGTCTGCAGGGATGAGCACGCATGGCTGAAGCCTCCAAACACAGGCTCCCTAGGGTTCTACTCATGGATACTCATCCCTGTGCTGTCCTGCTGGCCCAGGAGGAAGACACTAGGAAGGAGGAGACACCAGCCATAGGATGCCAATGGGAAGATGGCAGGCAGCTCTGGTGGCCCTGGTATGTCCCTGGGGAGGGGGCAGCTAGGACTGGCCGGTTATGAAAGCCAGCTTCCGTGTTTGAAGGAATGTAGGTCAGAGTTAATCAGATGCTCAGGCCGTCTGACAGCTCGAAAAACCCCCACTGCCAGGGTTAGTGGGGAGAAAAAAGGAGGGGGAAGCACATGCAGCCCCCTCTCCGCCCCCCCAATTAAATATCAGTGCTGGGTTGTGGGTAGGAGCTCAGTGCCGGAGGCCATGAGGGATAAAAGCCATCCCAGGGAAGCAGTTAAAAGCCAAGGAGCGACAACAGCGGTAGGGGGTTAATTCAGAAACCTGCCCATCTTGGGAGCTTTTTGTTCCCAGGGCTGCGCCAAGGCAGAGCCAGCTTTATCATCAAACCCCCTCACTACTCATTAGCCAACGTCTGGAAAGCAAATCCCACTGGCAGCACCCCTGGGCAGGGAGCACGAGGATCTCAGCTGGTCCCCAGGGAGATGCCGCCCTTGCACATCTCACAGATCCCCAAAGGCCAGGAGTGGGAATGAAGCAGCCATCCGGAGGCATTAGCCGAGTGCCAGGCTCCTTTTGGGTGCTGTGAAGGCTGTCCAGGCTGCAGGGGGGATGCTTTGGGAGCCCCCCCCAGCTGCTGGAGTCTTTCTCCATAAACCTCCTTCCCAGCTCTGCTCGTTTCCATAGCGACCCCACAAGTGAAATTTTCCATCCTGGATGCCAAATGCCTGTGGATGAGGCACAGCCCTCCCAGGGTTACCAAATATAGACACAAAAAACCCCCCGAGCCAACACTCCCGGCCATGGGGACAAGGAGCAGCCACGGCCGCAAAGGAGCTGGGGGGTGAAAGCCAGAGCATGGGGCTGAGCCCGGGATCGGGGCTGAGCCTGGAATGGCAGAGATGCTCAGCTGTGGGGGAACAGCTGATCCAGCCCCGATGCTGATGCTGGCCCGTCCCCCCAGCACTTACGTGGTCTGCATGAGCTCTGGGTTGGGCACGCACTGGAGGCGGTGGGAGAGGAGCTGGAAGGCGCTGCTCTGAGGCAGCAGCATCAGCAGGCCATAAAGAGCCTTGATCAGGTAGGGATTGTTCTTCACATCCAGCAGCTGCAGGCGGAGATCTGGGAGAGGACAGAAGAGGATGGGAAGGCATGGAAAACGCATTTTATCTCCAGCTGCAATAGCAGGTTTCTCATACCCCCTCTGGGGGCTCTAAGCCTCTGCCAGCCAACCCAAGGGGCACTTGATGGCATCCCTCTCCCCTTTCATTAACCCATCCATCTTTGTGTCCCACATTGTTCAGAAGTCCCTCTCCTTGACTCAGCTCCCTGGGTGCAACTGGCTCCCCAATCTACCGCTCCTGATACCACTCACCCCTGGGGCTGTCCATACTCTCTGCCTGAGAACACACATAAGATTGCTCGTCAGCTTCTGCAGATTTAGGAGAAATATCCACCCTGGAGCACCACATCCAGAGGGCTGGGCACACCCTCCTGGGGACTCTGGAGCAGAGGGAATCTCCTCCACTTGGTTCTGAGGTTTACAAGTGCTGGGCCTCAATTCTGCTCGGAAGAGGCTGATGCACCCTCTGGCTCCATCCCCTGCTGTGCTCATGGCAGAATAATCTTCTGGAGCTCTAAATACAACTGAAGAGGCAGTCCAGGAGATGGGACAAGGTCTGTGTCTCAGCATCTCACCTCCTGGTTGTCACTTGTACTTTGTGTGTCCCCCAGTGAAGGGAGCCATCACCAGGGATGCCACTTTATGGGGGACATGTCTGTCTCCCACCCTGAGATGTGTGGACTCAGGTGAGTGGGCTGGGGAACCCTAAATGAATAATTTTGGGGCATGCAAAACCGCTACAGACATGTGGGTGCCTCACACACTGGGACAGTCATCCTGGGGATACAGGACAGGGTCTACAGGAGGGAGCATGACTGAGGGTCTCTTCTGCCCAGCTACTCTAAAACTCTACCCTTAAATATCACCCTGGACTTATATAGGTGCCCCACAAAGTCCTTTCCAGGACATTTCTCAACAACCTCAGTGCCCTGATACATCTTGAATGAGAAACCCAGAGGCAGCAAACCAGAATAATGAGAAACCACCCCCACAGCCAAAGGTCACTGTACCACATCCCCTGCCACTGTCATGGCTCCCACATGGCTGTCACATCCCTGAGCCCCTGGTCAGGCACTGCTGCATTACCCAGTGGGGGACCCACACTGCTGGGTGCTGGAGAAAGCATCAGCTAGTTTTTTAGGGCTTAGTTCTTAATTTCTAGGGAAAAAAAATCCCATTTTTCTTGCTAAGGGCCCCAGCAGCACCCACAATGCCACTCCATCTGAGGGTGGCACAGAGGGATCCCCCCATCTGACACCCTCCTCGTGCACCGCTGGAGATGCTCAGCGCGACCCAGGCCTCCTCATCCCTTCCCCCATCCCTTCTGCTGGATGCCAGTGCCTCTCGCTCCCTTAACCTATATCTGGGGGCAGCACTGCCCCCCCGTGCTGCCAGCGTGCCCTTTTCCCGGCGGGCAGCTCCAGTGCTGGGCAAACCTCCCGGCAAGAAGTCTCATAACTTCTGCTCTATTTATTCGTGCGGCGGCTGCTGCCTGCGATGGAGGCGCGGGGAGGGGGAGCACCGTGCGCCGCCCCTTCCCCACCCGGCTTTTCCTCCTTACACGTGAATATGGGGCACTCGATGAGCTGCACCAGCTTGTCCACCTCGGTGAGGAAATCCACAGTGACCTCCAGATCCCCGCTGGATGTGGCTGTCAAGGGTGTTACCTTGGAAAAAGGTGGCCGGGCAGCAGCAGATGGCTGGCGCGGGTGATGCCCGGTGAGGACCACAGCTTTGCCAAAGCCTCCCTGCATCCACAGCTCCTGTGGGATGCGAGTGGGCAGGGAAGAGGCAGGGCTTGCACGCAGGCAGGGCTGAAAGGTCTGCAGGGTGATCAAAAGGATGATGGAGGGAGACTGATGAGCAGGCAGGTATAGGGAAGAGGCAGGCTGCCCAAAAAGCTGAGAGCAGGCAGGATGAGTGCTCCTTTACCCCGGCTTTACCCTCCCGGCCCATGGGGATAGTGCGTCTCCCAGAAGGAATGCCGATGTGCACTGGGAAGGGAAGTTGAGCGTGTTATTGAGCTTCTTCATTTGGAAAACTACTCAGGGAGGCATGGGGTTTGCTGGCACATGAAAATAATCATGCTGCTGCAGGCAGATGGTGAGCTCACCGGGGATTGTGCCATGCTGGGCACTGCCTGCTCCTCGCCAGGCCAGGAGGCCAAAGCCTTCATCTTCCTGGAAGGAAGAGGATGTTGAGGAGCCTCCCCTCCTGGGCAGGGGAAGGTCAAGGCTCAGTCAGTGCAGCCTTCCTCTCTTTTCACCACAAAAGAAGGGATGACACCAGGGGAAGGGAGCTGGCACACACCCAGCACAGGCTGCCCTGCCCTGGTAATGATGGGCTGCAGGCAGGAGGCTGGGCTGGCCTGCAGGGTGACCTTGGCTGCCACAGAGGGACTGAGGGCCAGCTCAGGCCCCACCCTGGCAGAAAATCCCCAGAGGATACAATTTCTGGATGAGGTCGTAGGCATGCTTATAGTTCTGGGTAAGGAAGCAGAGAGACACGGTGGTCACAGGGTTGTGACACCAGGAGCGGTACAGGCAGCAGAAGAGGTTACGGCTTTCCTGGGGAAAGAGAGAAAGAACCATTGGGCTTTGGCCACCACTGGCAGCATGGACATGGCATAGAGAGCCCCAGGTACCCAACAACAACCCACCAGGCCAGCAAGTGCCACCAAAACACAAAGGGACATTCCTGTCCCCACCAAGTCCACCTGGCACTGGTATGAGCCTCAGCCTCAGGAGATGGAGACCGGGTGGGCTTTGGGGTCACAACACGATGAGGTGGCCTTAAAGGCTACTGTGTCCACCGCAGGATGAAGGGCTCCAGGACAATGCTGTCCCACCCAGGAGGACACCCTGCATCACTGGTTTTCAGAAGGAGAAGCAGGAGGAGAAATCTTCCTCCTCTCCTTCCTTGGATGTCACTGGTCCTGGTGGCAGCTGCTCAGCAAATGCCATGGGCATGTTCCTGGGAGGGTCAGTTGAGGGACTGCAGGACTCTGCTCCTGCTGTCACCTGTCCCACAGTCCATGGAGGAGCAGATGGAGGGAGGCAGCAGCTGCTTGAGGGCTCAGTAAGCCCATTCCCATTCCAGGGAGAAAAGCAAGAGTTGGGCACATCTTCCAAGCCCATCCTCAGCTCCTGAAGGGTGGATGAATAAAGAGGCTGCCTGAGCTTCAACCCTGGGACCTACTAGGCAGGGACTGAGCAGCAAGACACAGTCCCTGGTGGCTGCCAGGTCCCCACCACCCCCACTATGTCCCCTCCAGCTGCTAAGCCTGCTCCTGCTGCCCATACCGGGGTCTTCAGGTCCTTCAGTTGGTTTCTCAGCTGGAAGAGCTCAGAGGATGTCAGCAGGATGGTATTGAGGGTGTGAACCATGGTAGAAGCGAATTTGAGGTCCTCCTCCCTAAGGAGTATATCTGCCATGGAGTGAAAGATGTTCTCTGCATTCAGAAGTAGACAAAGCTGCCTGTATATCACAGAGGAGAAAAACCAGGGGGAAGGATGGTTAATGAGCACAATCAAGACTATGATGTGAGCCCACTTCCCCAGAGAGGACCAGGGCGGAGATCTGGGTGCATCAGAGGTTGGGTGAGTGTGGTGGCACCAGAAGGGAGATGCTGTGGAGCATCAATACCAGGCTCTGCATTTGGAGGATGCAGCTATTCACACCAGGACAAGAAAAAAACCCCACAGCAAGACATGCCCCATGTCATATTGCTTTGGATGCCTCTGGACATATTGCTCTGGGGCCTTGTTGCCACCCTCTACTACAGCTTGTGCCACCTCAAGCCTTTCCATGACCTCCCTCAGGAGGTTTCAGTGTCACTTTCCAGCCTGACCAATGCAGTGAGTGTACAGAAACACCACTGCAGATGGCAGATGGCCCAGTTAGACCAGTATCCCAATGACACTGGGGAACATCCCAGTGAGTGCAGACAGTGGGGCAAAGCAATTCCTCCAGGCATTGTGCAACCCAGCAGCCCTGGAACCAGAAGCTGCTCTTTGAACTCCTCCATGCTCCAGCTGCCATGAGATCCGGTGCTGAGCGGCTCCGGAGATCCAGCTGGTGAAGCTGGAAGATGTCTCTGCTCCACTGGATATCCTGCCAACAGTACTCTCCTGAAAACAGTGTAACCAGCACTGTGGCCCACGCTGATCTGCCTGGCTGGGTCACAGCAGGAATGTCCTGCTTAACAAACCCTGAGGCATTCCCAAGATTTTCAGCATTTTTTAAGTCCAAAAAAAAAAAAAAAAACAAACCATCAGATTTTTTTTCTCCCACATTTGTTTGGATTTGGGGATTTCCTGTTTTTCTCCAGGCTTTTGCCTTCCTGGGCAGTTTGTCTGAGGACACCTGAAATGCTGCCCAGTGCCAGCTCAGATCCCCAGTGTGGAGATTGGAGATATACAGGCAAGCCCACCTGGCTCTCCAGCATCCCAGCTTCTCCTGAAACTGGAATGCTCCCTGGCTCACCATATTTCCCCATGGGCTGATAGGGAATCTTGGCACCAAGGCAAGCCCCAGAGCAATTCTGCTTTCCCCCAGCTTCTACCAAACACACTTCTCCACCAGATAATCTCAGCTGGATTCAGATTTCCCCCTGGAGGGATCTCTGAGAGGATTAAGAGGCAAAACAAGGAGCAACTGCTTGGGTTGCTGGGGTAGGAGGTGCTTGCTAGCTGCCTGGTTTGGCCAGGAGGTAGGAGGTACACCTGAACCTGAAAGTCATGTTTTCAGCTCCTGGGGTGAGGAGGAAGGATGTGAGTTTCCCGCCCCTGCTCCTGTAAGGACAGACCATAGGAAGACTATTTGGCTATAGTTAAACTCCAAAGACCATAACCTAAAGCTCAGTGGTTTAGGGATGCAGGACGAGAATGAAGAAACAGATCTTCCCTCCCCAGCACATGGAGGAAGAAACCCCCATCTTCCTCCCATCTCTTCATCCTGCCAAATAATCCCTTCCCTCCTCACCCAGCCCTGGCTGCTCTCCATCGGCAGCTCCCGCATCCCGCGTGGCTGCCACCGGACAATGAGATGCTCTGTGCGGGATTTTATGTAACCCAACCCGGCGATCGCCCTGGACCCCACTAAAATGGAACGGGCTGTGATAAATAAGCTCATTTATCCCAATTATTCTTACGTAACCAGCTGCATTCATGGGGATGAAAACGTTTCCCTGATTTCTCGCTGCTTGGACGCGGGCTGGCTGGAGGAGGGAAAGCGGTGGGAAAGTGAGGCATGGAGGGAGGAAAGGGGAAAGCAAAGGCTTTTAGTCCAGCCTGATGGAGCCAAAAGCAAATCAATAGCTCAGCACTGCAGGCAGGATCCAGTCACTGCCAGCTGCAGCAAAGCAAGCCCAGCCTGGGCAGACCAAGCCCAGCAGTAAGATGGCTCCATGCTACCCTTCTCCAGCAAGGGGGATAACTGGATGCCCCATCCTTGCCAAGCTGCCTCCAGCAGCTGTGCTAGGCACTTGAACCATGAAGTGGGATGGCTTAATGTGCCCAAAGAAGGGATGGGATCTCCAGGGCAAACACTAGGATAGTTTTAGTCTCAACAGTGAAGTGGTTGGTGCTCCAGTACAGCTGGGACTGGCTGCAATGCTCGTGGCTGGTGAGGAGCCAGGTGTTTTACACCTTCCAGGCAAGAAGACTATAGCAAGAGCTTAAGCAAGAAAAACAGTGCCAGGGAGCACTGAGGGCAATTCCAAAGCTCCCCCATGATAAAAAGGATGCCTTTCAGGTTCCCCCTCCACCGGTCCTCCATGGAAAAGGAAGGCTCTCGCTTTCCATAAAAAGGAGCTCTGCCATTTGGCTGGTGAACACTGTGCTTGCAGTGAGCAGAGGGCTGAATGCGAGCTGCTTTCTAATTTCAGGCCTGGTTTCGATTAGTGGGGAAGGGTTGGGGTTCTCCCTCCTCCTTTCGGTGGCATTTGGGAACTGGAAACTGTCAGGGTGTTAGAGAAGAAGCTGTGTGGAGACTGTCCCTCTTCTCCAAAGCCATGTCACCTCACAGAGATGCTGTCCTGCTTGAGCACCGTCCCGTCCAGCTGCCCCCAGGTTCTCTGGGATCCACCAGCAGAATGAGTTTGCCAGTGCACAGCATCCTCTCATGGCACTGGCAGAAACCTCGAACTCCCCTCCATGAAACCCCTTGGTCAGCATACCCCAAAAACAGTCCCCAAAGGAGTGGAAAACTGTCTGGTCCTGCAGCTGCTGGCCTCCGTGACAGCAGCCAGCAGCTGAGCCCAACTGCCAGCACCAGGCATCTGCTGGTGTGGTGGGAGGGTCCCCAGGAGCTCATTCCCTGGGAGGCTTTGATGGCATGAGGGGAACGCCAGGCTGGCTGTGAGGAGGCAGCGGAAGGGGCAGAACAGAGCACAGGTGGCTTCAGCTGAGGAGTCAGTGGAGTGGCTGTGGAAGGGGATAGAAAGTGGGAGCCATACCCCTTATATGTACACACTGTAAATATATCCTGGATATATACATCCCATAAACGTGTATATATACACATACACACACCCCTTAAATATATATATCTCCCCATATACACATGATGTGATGACGGAAGGAATTGGCTAATCCCCCTGAAGCATCATTCCAGCAAGATGCCTCTCCCTGGAGCTCTCCCTGCATCCCTGTGGGTGACGTGCATCCCCTTGCCCATGGGAATCCAGAGTCTCCAAGGATCTCCTGGCATAGAAGAAGAGGGCAAGAAGTGTCCCCAGGGAGGCAGAAGCCGTAGAGCATGATGGCACGTATTGGCTGTGCTATGCAGCCAGCAGCGCAGGCACATGGTGATAATGAAATGTGGTATTCAGGCCATTAAAATTTAACTCCTTAAATTAAAAGGGTTATTCAAGCCTTTCCGATGGAGCCAAGGAATGTGGCTGCAGGCAGATGGGAGGCAGCATCCACCTGCAGTGTGATGATGGAGGACACCTTGAGACACCGTGGGGCTCCCAAGGGACCCAGCAGGACACTTCCAGCCCCTGCTGCAGTCACAGGATCCTGCCCACCCCCTTGCTAAAGAACTCCTTGACAACACGAGGCTGGCCAAGGGAAGAGACACAGAGGTCACCACAAGCTTTGCGCGGCCATGTCAGCCACCCTGGGGTCCCCCTGTGTCTCTGATGTAGCAGCCACCAAATTGCCAGCACAGCAATGTCGATCACAATGAATTCCCTTCTGCAAATGGTCAGTGGGGTGGGATGAGTATGGGAACAAGCAGAACAGGGATCACACAGGGGCAGGGAGCTGCAGGGCAGCATGCTGGAGCCCAGAGGATGTTGGCAAGATGGGGTGGCTTTAGAGCCACATCTCCAATTAAGGACAAGCCCCGGCGTCCCTCCCAGCCCTCTTTGCTTTGACAACTCGATGCCTGGAAACCAGCTAATCTAAACATCATCATTTCAGGGAGCTGTCAGAGTTCCCATCCTGCTCGCTTGTTCCTTTAACCACTTCAGCCCCGTCCCCTGCCCTGAGCCACCATGCAGGAACAGGGTGGTGGAGGCTCAGGCCAGACCAATGCTCGCTCAAAGAGGGTGAACATTTGTTTTTCCCTAAAATCTAAAAAATCCAGTCTCAGTGCAGAACCGTCTCCTCTGGGATCTGTGGGGTGCCTGGGGGGAAACACTGGTCCCATTCCTGTTGCCTGGCCATGCTGAGCACCATCCCACTGTGTTCAATTAAGCAGGTGCTCCTTCATTAAGCACTAGTGATTTGCTTTATTAGCTCTGGGCTAATAGACACGGGGCCCCAGCAGGGAGAGGATCATGTCTTGTCCCACTTCCAGCAACTGGGACAGAGCCTGAGCTGTGGAAGGAGCTGGCTGAGGCCTGGGAGTGATACTCAGAGGGGTTCTGCTCCACTTTTCTGCTCATGGGTCTCAAAACAACTTCCACAGCTGTGAGGAGGGCAGAGTCCCTCCATACTTCCTCCCAGCCCTCTTCCTCTGCTCCCTTCCTCTCTCCTCCCAAAGGCTTTCCCCCACCCTTCCTCCACACCCCAGGCTCCTCAGCAGATGCCCTGGCTTAACCCACCTAACCAGGGAATCCACAGCCTCTGTGATACCCACAGCCCATCCCCATCCCCCTGAAATTCTCCTGCCAGGAAAAGCAGCATCCCCAGTCTGGCCCAGCAGCTGGGATCCTTTAGGAATTTGCAGAGGAAGCATAGATAAAATTAGGATGGGAAGGGCAGAAGGAGAAGAGAGCAAGTGGGGAAGGCAAGAGGATGTAATTGTCCCATCCTTTCCCTCCACATCATCAAAGAAAATCCCAGTCCTCCATTTTAATCCCCCCCTTTCCTGAATCCAGGCTCCAGAGCTGCTCCTCCGGGCAAGGGAAACCATGGCAACCCCAGCAGCTCCTGCTTTACAAAATTCATAGCATTTTATGTAAGGGATTTTGAAGGGTTTGGGAGCAGGGGAGCTCCTTCTGCAGGAGGCAGGTCTGGGGAAGAGAAGGATCTTCATCAGCTTTGGTTTCTTGGAATGATTATCAAGCTCCCCACGGCAACTCAGTGAAAGCTGCAGAGCAGAGATGTGCATATCCTGGGAGGAGATGTGTGGATCTGGGAAGGAGACGTGTGGATTCTGGGAGGAGATGTGTGGATTCTGGGAGGAGATGCGTAGATCTCGGAAAGCGGGAGGAGACGAGCCCTGCGATGCCTTTGCTTGAAAAGGGAAAGGTGCAGAGTGTTTCACTGCAAACAAGAAAACCCTCCCACGGAGCGTCTGCTTGGCAGCAGCCCTCAGTGTGACAACTGCCGAAGGAGCCGCAGTGCCAGCTCAGCGCTGGGCTGCGGCCGCCCCAGCGTACGGCGCTCCCCAGGGATCCCTGGGGATCCCCGGAGCAACCACGACGGATGCCTGAGAGGAACACAGCACAAATGTACATTACTATTTCAGCCAGCTTCAACTGGTGAAACGGCGTCTTGATCCAGCAGAGCCTCAGCCTGTGGCTTCTGCTCCTCCTGATGCTCCCCTGTCCTGGCTGGCAGGATGGCTGCCCTGCTGCCCACTGAAGCTGATATCCAGCCTGAAGCTGGGCACATCCACCTTGACTTGTGATGAACCCAGCCCTGCTCCCACCTTGGACATGTCTGGGGAACAAGTGCCCTTCAACGAGATCACCTTGAGTTCTCCAAGCAGATATCCAAGACCTCTGAAGATTTTTTTGATCAGTGAGATACCCACAGCTCTGTACCAAACAGGAAAGGGAAACAGGGCTGTAGCAAGGAAGAAGGAAGAGGAATATCCTTTGGAATAGGCCAAAAGCTAAAAGACAACTAAATTAGGAAACTTGATGGTCCACTCAGCCTAAGGTATGGCCCAACTTGTGAATGTGACAGCTCCTCCAAGGTGAAGCCCACCTGACAGACAACCAGCACCAGTCTCCAGCTGCTCAAGCTGGTGTGTGCCAGGAGTTTCCTTGAGGAAACTTTATAAAGCTATCCTGCCCATAGAATTCTGGAATGGTTTGGCTTGGAAGGGATATTAAAAGCCATCTTGTTCCAACAACCCTGCCACTGGCAGGGACACCTTTCACTAGATCAGACTGCTCCAAGCCCCATTCAGCCTGGCCTTGAGCACCTGCACAGATGAGTCACTGACTGCAAAGCTTACAAAATCCTGAAGGAACATCTGAGCATGAACAAAAGGCTCAACTGAAAAACAGGCAAACCTCCCCTTACAAACCCTCCAGGAAAACAAAAAATTACCTCCCCAAAGCACTTATTTTCCAACTTTTAAACTTGCCAGTGACTCAATGGCAAAATGGATGGTAAATGCAAATCTTGCCCTAGGCTCTTGGGGCTTCAAGCCCCAGGCAGGAGGCACATTAGAGCATGTGCCTGGCTCCAGGCACCACCTCAGCTGAAAGGAACAACTCACGTTCAATTGAGCCCTCCAGAACCTGTTCCCAGAGGGGCACTTACACCGGGCACTGATGTTTTCAAGAAAGCTCTGTTTGGAAGGGAAAGAAAGGTATGGGCTGACTTGGGAGTGGGGGAGAACTGTAGAGCAGCAGCAGATTCTTCCTTCGAGACGTCCGCTTCCCTTTCAGGCTGACAGCTGTGGCCTAATTTTCAAGAAAACTGACAAGCGCCTTATTTCTCCCCCCATAATTTCTCATCACTTCAAATAAAATAGGTTAAAGGAACGGGTGCAAAGCTGTGGCAACAGGAGCTGGGAGAGGCTGATCCTGTTCAGGGTGTGCACAGCTTGTAGAGAGATGGGAGCTGCACTCCCTGCTCACCCTTCCCCACCACTTTGCTTTAAGATGAAGAAAGAAAAGTGCTTTTGTTCCTAAAAGCATGGCCAAGGAGCAGGTCACTGTCCCAGAGGTGGAGGAGCCTTTAGATCCTCATGTAGGGAAGGCAAATTTGGTGGAAAATGGTCCTGCTGGCTATCTCTAGACCTCTGAAAGCAGAGGGATAGACTATGGCAGGAATACAGTCTGTGTTTGAGGGTGAAGCTTTCCAGAAGGAAGGAAAAAAGGGACTGGGAAGAGATGGCAGTGTCCCATGGCTCAGGGATAAGCGTACCCCGGGGTGAGAGGTGAAGCTGCCCTGTCTCTTCTGCCAACAACCTGAGCACATCCTGGAGCTCAGGGAAGGAGGTGCCTGTAACTGTGTGAGTCCTGCTGCACTCCCTACTCAAGTGTCAGCTGAAAAAATACTCCATTTATGCCACGGTTTAGACAACCCAGAGGCTATTTCAGCTTTAGTGCCAGGCTTGCCTCTCAGCACCGCTCTGGATCACAATGCTTGTCCTGCATTCTGAGCCAGGATCCCTGGAGGGATCCCAAGGAGGGATGCAGCCTGAGAAGCCTTGCTCCTTCAAACCCTCCAAGGCCCATAAATGCATGAGAGGGGAGCAGATGGATGCTCCCTGCCCTGCCAGGACCCTAAGAGAGCACCACTGCTATGAGGAGACCAGCTCCAGGTGCAGCTGAGCACGTGGAGAAGCTCATGCACGAAGGGAGGGAGCAGTGAATGGCAGGAACTCCAACCAAGGTGGCTTTTGCACAGCTCCATGCTTTCAGTGGGGAGTTGAAGATGTCCCATCCAGAGGTATCTTATCTGAGG
Source organism: Sialia sialis (assembly GCA_009812075.1). Taxonomy (NCBI): domain Eukaryota; kingdom Metazoa; phylum Chordata; class Aves; order Passeriformes; family Turdidae; genus Sialia; species Sialia sialis. The sequence continues at coordinate 1,226,331 of VRYO01001153.1, read as the reverse complement.
ACATCCCATCCTGGGAGCAGAGTGCCCAGCTGGACCCACTGGCTGAGGTGAGCTCTTCTCATTTTTTAACCGAGTGTGCCCTGTGGCTCGGGGGATAACTGAGCAAGATCCCCTGGGAGACAGGTGGGGGAAAAGCACTGTTACTCAGCCTGATTTCCTGTCCTGGCTCTTCCCTTCACAAAGATGAATAAACCGAGTTGTCACAGCTGCAGAGCCAGAGAACACACAAGCCCCAACAAACAGGATCAGACAGGTTAAGCTGCTTCCCCGTGATGAAGGTCCTCACCCCATCAGCCAGGCAAAGAAAATTCAGGAGACACTTTGGAAGCTGCTTGTGTGAGTCCCTGCACTGCAGAACATGACAGTCAGCAAGCAGGGAAGCTGTGGGCTCCTCTCTCCACTGTCCAGTTTGCCTTCTCCCAGCTCCCTCCTTCCACTGCATTCCCGCTGTGATCCTAGGGAAAGTGCTGGGAGGAAGCAGATATCCCTACCTGGGGACCTGCCCTTTGAAGGAACTTGGCCATTTTGTGAGGATTTTCCTCTGCTACACACATTTCCCCTTCCTCCCCTCCACCCTCTCACTGACCCAAATTAGTCCCAGCCCACGCCGGCACTGCTGCTCACATGTGGTTCCCATTTTTCTACAGGAAAACCCATCAAATCCTTCCAAGCAGCTCCAAGTATGGCTGGTCCTGGAGCAGCTTTGGTGGGTTAGCTCAGCAAACTCATTTTCAGGACCTGGTGTACCCCAGCTCATCCATTCCCTGCAGCTCAGTGGAGGCATCTCCTGTCATTCCCTGGGGGCACAGCCCCAGCAGGGAGCTGGCCAGGACTGGCCCAGCTCCTGCTTTCCCAGCAGGGATAATCCTTTCACAGGGCAACCAGGCTCCTCCCTTGTGAAGGTCACGCTGCTGGTGACTGCTGGTGCTTCTGACTTCAGAGCCAACCTCTACCCTGGAGGAAACCGGGTTTCCCCCTCTGGCTCCTATTTCATGGGGCTGGGAGGGTATCAGAGAGTCCAGAATTATGTCCCAGAGCCTCACTGAATTAAAACTTCAATAAGCACATGCTCCTGTGGGTTTGTGGAGTCCACTGTGCGATGTAAAAGAGGCAGTTTGAGAGCTGGGGACTTTTGAAGGTACCCTGGTGTTGCTGGCTTCCTTCCAAAATCCCACAGGAGCCTGAGGAAAGCCCAGAGGGAATTCATGGTGCAAGCCTGGGGCAGAGGAAGAATGCAGGAAAGCAGAGCCTGTTTGCCACCACATCACTGTCACACTGTTCTGGATCTCCAGGCATGGGGTTTTACACGGCAAGCTGGGGAGAGGAGGTTTTGGGGAGCAGGGAAAGTTAAAGGGAAGCACAGAGGAATGGACTGGAGATGAGCTAGGAGAAACCCACAGAATTGGGCATGCTCACTACCTTGCTCCACCACGCTGTGCCTGGCCAGGGCCTTGGGTGGGAGGGAGTCCCTCTTTCTGCTTTGCAAATGGACCAAAAAAAACCCCAAAAAAGCCAAACTAAAAAGCTTTCTCCGGTTCCTCCTCTCAGCGAGGCATGAGGAGGGGGATGGCGAGTGCACAGTTCATTAAAGCCGGAGGGCAGGCGGCCAGCGAGCATCCTGGCAGGCAGAGCAGTGGATTTTCGCAGGCTCGCTGCCTCCTGACACAGAAGCTTCCCTTGTAACACTCACAGCTGTTTGGATTTTACCCGAGTTCATATCACAGTTTATCAAAGAGGCTCCATTTTTTTCCCTTTTTTTTTTTTTTTTTTTTTCACTTTGCTGAGTACAAGCCAAATGGCTCCCGCAAAAACAAACGCAGGTTTTGTTCTGCATTGCAGTGGCATGGAGGGTGGGAGAGAGGAAGAGGTGACACGTGTCCCCCCTCCAGTCCTGATTCACTTGTAGAGGGATTTTCAGGGCATTGGTTTGGCAATGGGAGCTGGAGGGGGCACAGCAGCATCAGCACAAATTTATGGAAGGAGCAGGAGTGGGTCCTGCATCCCAGCACCGGCTGCCTCTAGATCATCAGGAGATATTGGGGTGTTTAGCCATGGAAAATGTGTGTCCAGAGGAGCTCTAGAGCATCCAGGCCTGGGAGAAGAGGAAGGTTTTGGTTAGCCCCTTCCAGTGAGGGGCTGGGAAGTGAGGCCAGTACAGCAGGAGTAAAGGAAAAGGTTAGGGATGTGGTGGGAGCCAGGACGGGGCTGGGGGGACACTAGCTCACTGCAGTATAGAGGCATCCTGTGGTTGTGGCACCTCCTTATTACCAAAACAAACACCCACTGGTTCTGTACAGGATCCCCAGTACATCCATTGCTATCCAAATCTGCAGCTACACCCCCATCCCACTCTCTCCAGACAGCCCTGCTCACTGGGATGCTGGCAGGCAGCCCTTCCCTTCCCACTCTCCCAGACAGAGAGCACAGCCCTGGGAATGCCAGGCAGGCCAGTCAAAAGTGATTTAACATGCACCTCACTGCTGGCCTGCCAAGAGCATTGAGGGATGTCTGTGTTCCACACTCCTCCAGCTCTCTGCTCACCTCCTCTCTGATTCCTCATCCTGGTTAGCAGCTTCAGGACTTTGTGTCTTTTTCATTACTTTTTGTGGAGAAGCTGGTGTTGCACAGTCAGCCCCAGCCTCTCAGAGGCAGAAGAGCCCAGTCATGGCCAAAAAGAGGGACTGGCCACCCCAGCTCCAAGGGCATCATGAACAGCCCTTCATGCACCCAGTGTGACCTGCTAGTGTTTGTCCTCAGCTCTGTCCTCCTCATTATCCAGCTCTCCACTGGCCTCATCCCAGCAGGGCTTTGAGATCTCAAGAACAGTCGGAATTTCCAGTCAGGTGAACTTTTCCCATCTGCTGGAACTATAAATCTGTGGCCCCATCACGAGACTTGGGATTTTCCAGCTCTCCCGTTAATGCCATAAATTGGCTGAACAACCTTATATACTCCAGCCTATGTCTTCCAGAGTGGATGGAGAACCAGCCAGTCCTCCTGGCCAGCCCCCACAGGGTTCCAGCACACCCCCAAAGGCCAAGGACCATTCCCAGTCAAATGCAGAAGTCCTACCAGGTGCATCACATGTGAGGTGGTTGAAAAGTCATGCCAGGGCCTCTTCCAAGCAGATTAACCTCAGAAGAACACTCTGTGAGAAGGTGCCAGGCAGTGGGGAGGTTTGTTTAAGAGCTCTATAAAACAAGCTGAGACAACCCCTGCGTGCGGGCCCTGCCTGGGGAGCAAAGTGCTGACTCAGGCATCCTCTCTGCCCCAGGGTGCCACTGCTCTTCGAGTAAATGGCCTTGCTGGGCTTCAAAGTTAAGCCCTGCACTTCAAAGCATCCACACACGACATGCATAGGGATGTCTCCAGCCACTCAAGCACATCCCATACCCTGAAGGGTTCACTTGCTGTGGCAAGGTACATCAGCCATGAATGTCTGAGCTGTTCCATCTCAGAGAGCAGCAAAAAGCTGGCTGCTTTGGTGCTAGGCTTGACTTAACTAGCTGAACCAGCTCCTGGAGCTCAAAATGACCCTGGGGACAGCACAGGAACTGCACAACCAGTCCTGGGGAGGTACAAGAGGGTAGAAAACAGCTCCTTGCAAGGACAGCCAGCCCTATCCTCATATATGCTCTGAGCAGCAACACTGATGTCCCTGCAGTAGCGTTCACCCCCTCCCTTAATCCCTCCAAGCACTGGTACCAACCAACAGGCATTAAATCCTGCCTGTAAATCTCGCTGTGAGCTGAGAAGCTCGGTGCTGCTCTGCTGCCTGCCTCCTGACCGGCCAAGCAGCTTTCCCTCCACAGGGTTCCTGCCTGCAGGACAGCCCTGCTGCTCCAAGGAGCCACGTGATGCTTTGGAAGCTCCTCCGCATTTTTCTGGAGGCCAGCAGCTGAATGGGAATATTTGCTTCTTGCTTAAGGGCTCTGGTGAATCCAGGACGGCCACATGCCAGCCAGGGCAATTAGTGTGAAGGGTGGAAGGCTTCAGATCTGCTTATCAAGGTAGGAGGTAACACTGATGCTCCTGCTTCTGACAACACTTTGGGAGTAACGTTTGAGTGTAAACATGCCTGGCTTGAGAGGAGAAGGCAGCACTTGGTATTCTTAGTTTTAAAGGCACGCTAATTTTACTGGCTTACAGCCTAAAAAAGGTCACAAGTGACAGTAAGAGAGAACTGACCCCCAAAGGAACCCTGTCAGCTGAGGCCAAGCCAAAAAATTTTGGAAGAGATCATGGGAGCAGGTTTCCCTCATTCCTCCAGGGGAGAGGGTTGTGACAGCATGAGACTCTGTGGGATTTGTACCCCTGGAATCCTCTCGGCAAATCCTTTGCCCGGACATTCATGATGCATCTAAACAGATTTGAAGAGCCTTCTCCTGGATGCTACTCTTCCTTTCTCACAGATCACAGATGACAGGGAGTTGAAAGGGACCCACAAGGACCATCAAGTCCAGCTCCTCCTGCTGGGGCTCAGTTGGCATGTGAGCTCCACCACAGCCAGAGGCTTTCTCTCTGTGAGGTCCACTTGAGTTGAGGGGATCTTAATCCTAAAGCCATTGGCACAGATGAGGCATCACACCATGGTCTGATGGGCACTGGATCCCACTCAGAAAGGTAGCAGACTGATCCATCGCTTTGATTGCATGAACAGTGTTGGGAGAGAGACCATGTGCCAGGGCTGGGTTATCCCTCAGCCTGGGGGTCACAGGCAAAGTAGAAGACATTCTCTGGATACTTTCTTATGAATGACAGAAATTTTTGGAGCTGTTTCTCTGTTATTTTGAAGGAAGTTTGTTTTTCCATTTAGCTTCACTCTGTCTTCTCTGGCAAAGCATCTCGAGACACCTACCTTGGGACTGGGGTTACTGATGGTGAGACGCCCCATCACAGCCCCTATCTCTGCCTGAGCCAGGCTTGGAGGATGAATTCTGCCAGTGAGGGCTGCAGGTACTTCTCCCACTCACTTCTCAGCATCAGGCAGGCTCTGGAGCAGTTCTACATGTCTTGGGGACCACAGGTCCTTACAGAGCAAGAGATGGTCCCATCTCCTGCAGAGATCACTGGTCCAACCCCACTTCCATCCCTAAGCATGCAATGTTCTAAAACCTCTGTCTCTGGGACTCCAAGGACATATCAGGAGAATGACTAAAGTCCTTTCAGAGTCAGCAACCAAGCATGAACAAACTTGAGTTGGATTAGAAATAAACCACCTTTAATCGCAGATCCCCTACATGACCTCACGGACCTTAGAATTTGCCCACCAGGAACGTGACAGGGAAAACTGCTGTGCTGTGCTTTACTAAAACCCCTGCCCTCCATTTCCCTTTCCTGTGAACACTAATCCTTCAGCTGGAAATCATTGCCTAAACATAACAGGTCTATTTTCCCTCCCTGTTTCAGTGTTCCCAGGCCAACTCGGGAAAGAGGCAGCAGTGGTCCTGGACCACAGTTTAGCAGATGCTGTCCCAGACTCTCAAGCATCCCCCTTGTGCTCTCCAGCTCAGGATGAAATATCACCAGCATCTCTTAAGTCAAATATGAGGCAGGCTTCTCACCCTGCTGTGCAAAACAGCTGAGCTGGCTTGTGGACAGGGGAGGGATGTAACGTGGGAACGCGCATACGGCTTCAATTTGAAAAGTGGCTAAAAATAGCTCCATGAGGCTCCCACGTTCACTGAGTCTCTCCGGCAAGAGATCAATCTTTGCCAGAGTCCTGTAGAAGTTTTTCTCCTCTATTCTCATCTTGCTTTTTCTGGAAGCAACAGAGATGTAGTTTACACCATTATTTTACCCACCATCAGTAGGTTTCAGAGTTAATCACTGGCACCTGAGAGCATGGCTCACCCTCCCAGAACCACCACTTTGGCTCCAGTCCTGCATCTACCCCATATGAGCAACAACGTGACTTGACAAAGGACAGACTAATCTATTTTTTAATTTTTTTTTTTTGCTTTACCAGATTTTTTGGGGCATGAGTCACTGTAAGAAGCCTCAGCTTGTTGAGCTGCTGTGAGCCAGTCCCACCGCACCTCTGGCTGGCTGCTGGGAAAGCTGGGCCTGCCAGCCAAGGCTCCTCCTGCCAGAGCCAGAGGGAAAACGTTGCAGGTGGCCACGGTATAGGAGAGCTTTTAAACAGGAACCTGCCCAGACTCACTGTCACTCTAGTCACCCTGCTTCCCTAACACATCATGAGGCCACCTCCCTACCAAGGCTGGCTTATCCTAGGGGCTGTGCTGACTGGGGAGAGGAGAGTGGACACTGTGAGTGGGATATTGTTCCTGGGATGAATCCAGACTTGGGCAAAAATTGCTGCCCAAGCAGATACAACTCCACACCCAGCTCAGCAAATTTTGGGAGCTCTGCATGCTGTATTTTCCCACTGAACTGATGGGACTCCTTCATCAATACCTAGCACGCCCCTGTGCCTTTGGAGAGGTGGCTCTCTTCTCCCAAAGAAGCATGGCTTGTATCTCATGCCCTCCCTCTCTTCATTTTGATGCCACATCCCTGAAAGCAAGGGAGGAAAACCCAGGATTGAGCAGCTGCTTCCCCCAATCTCCTCACTGATTTCTCCACCTCGCCTCGACCATTAACCCTGTTATTTCCCAGTGAACTGAGGAATGGATATCCCTTGACCCAGATTTTATTGCAATAAAGACAACTCCCTGCCAGCTGCCACGACACTTGGCATTCCAGCCTTCACAACATTTGGCTCTCCACCTCCACCACAGCTCCTTAAAAAGCTGAAGCAAAATCCACCAACTCTATGCATTGAAGCACATGGCTTTGGATGGGTGAGCATCTCGCCAAGCTGGCTGGAGGGATTCACTCAGCCTGGCACTCTGAGTGCTCCGTCTTCGTGCTCCGGCTGGTCTAGTTGTTTCTTAACGAAACAGGCTCTGACAACACTGTTTAATAAGGAGCCACTTTGCCTCCGGGGATGAGGGAGAGAAATATGGTGCCTTGACATGTGAAAGGCAAATCCCATTTGCTCCAAAACCGTTTGCTGGAGAGCAAGGGAAGACGAGTGAATGTAGTACTTGGGCTGCTTGACCCTGCCATCGCCGTCCCACCCTCCCAGGGGTGCTCAGGGGCTTCAATGAGGCTGCAGGGGTGCTCTGACCTGATGATGAAGGCTCCTCTGGTTTCCAGGAGTTTCCGTTCACTGCTGAAGCGCTTGAGCAGGTTGATCATGAACTTGTAGAAGTAGGAGTTCATGGTGGGGGTGGATGGTGAGCACTCCAGGCCTTTTGTACCTGGTGAGGAAAGGGGGAGCAAATTAGAGTTGCCAAGGCCCTGCTGCCAAAGCCTTGATGACAGAGCAGACATCCAAAACACGATCACAGCATTGAGAAGAGGACAGGGGCATGGAAAGATTTTCAAGCCTCATATAACCACATCTGGTTGGTTCAGGCCGAGCCAGCCCCGACTTAGCTGTCTCCAGTCCCAGTATCTGATGGTGGTCACAGCCCTGGAAGTAGCACCTGGGGTTAAAATGGGATTTTTGGGAGTTCATCCCAGAGCTATTCAGCTTCAGTAGCTGCTACAAGAAGGAGTGCCTGAGGCTCCAAATTGAGTCAATCCTATTTCCTCAGATATGGCATGTACACTCATCCCAAAACCACCAGCTGAAGAGCCTGTACTCCAACCCCATAAACCACAGATGCCTCCAGCCCAGTGGTGGCAGACACACATTCAGCCCTAGGCCATGGCAAGGACACTGTTTTATACTTGGTGATATCGTTTTCCCTGAGGAGGAGCCACTTGGAGCAAGTGTCATATTCAATGTGCCCCAGGGCTAGCACAAAGTGCAAGTGAAATGACAGGAGAGCTCCAGGCTTAGGGATTGTCCTGGTCTGAGATTCTTGGCAGGGAGGGCAGGGAAAGGGGCAGCTTCCAGCTCAGGGAAATACCCCTTCCAAACACAAGAGCAGGGAGCTGGCAGGTAAAGATTGCTTTTCCCACAGTGAAACCCCAGGGGAGATGGTTTATTTAGCAGGACAGCGCTCAAAGCAAATGTTTGGAGAGAGCATTTCAAAGGCGACTTTGCAACAAGGGGAGCTCTCTCCCCTAATTTCTGCCTTGGAAAGGCCACATCTAGCTGTGGTAAGGAGGAAATCCAGCACACACAAGCACCCCAGGCTATTCCCCACCCACTATTTCCATCAGATAACCAAAGGAAACCTGAGCAGTTTGATTTATGGATGTTGTCTGCTTCTACGGACACTCAGTGGAGCATGGAGCAGCCAATTAAAGATGCAATTAAGCTGCCAAAGCCCAGCAAACCTGACGGAAAAGCTGCTGGTCTGTTTTCTATCCTGCCTCTCCCAATGATACACAAGAGATACATGCAGGGCAGCTTCCCCAGGTTGGGATTTACCATCTAAGAGAACATGCAGAGCCAAAGAAAAAGGAAAATGAAATACGAGGTCATCCCGACCAGAATCCGGTGTCCTCTTCCCGCTGGAGCTGTGTGTTCACCCACCCCTTGGTATATCTGTAACCCCAAACCAGGCTTTGAAGCAGGCAGCTCCCCAAGCACAAGTGTTCACCATCGCATCATGTTTCCCCTCAGCTGCAGGGAAGATGATCTGGGCAAAGGGGAAAAAAAAAGGGATCCGGCTGAGCCAATGAGCTCCAAAACAACGGTGTGCTTGTTCGAAGGCAGGAGTACCCGGTGTGAAAATACAGCCATTCCCCACATGTTGTCACTACAGCTGCTCAGCACTGCTCAAAAGGGAGCAGAGACACGGTCTGGAGGGGACATGGGGCAGCTCTGCCTTCCCACTGTGCCTGCCTGCAGCTCAGCCTCAAACCTCCCAGCCTGGGAAGGCAGGTGAAGACCAGGCAGAAACTGTCTTTCAAAGCTGCAAAGGCAATATTTTTGCCCATTTTCTCAGCAACTCTGAGGCATCCAAACCTGGCTGCACTGCAACATGAGCTAGCAGCAGGCAGGACATCCCACCTTCATTCCCACCAGATAACAATGCTCCAGTGCTGTAGCTTGTCTCAGGGAAGGTCTGATCTTGGAGTTTCTCCTTTCTCAAGACCCCAGAAATAGTCTCTCTGAGCCCCATAGCAGTATCAATGGCACACTGCTCACTCCACAAAGCAAAGCCAGCTTTGTGGCTCATTGTCATCTTGCATGCCTTCCAGCTGAACATTACATATCCTAAAACATATTCCCCCCAAAAAAAGGAAGAGGCAGCTATTTTTCTCCTCCCTGACAGGACCAGCACTTCTGCTGTGTACATGACAAAGCCCAGGAGCTGTACGGCTACAAGACAGACCAGCCACAAGCCCCTTCAGGTATGTGCTCTGAAGTGGTGCAGCACATCCTGCATCTTCAACTGGAGACTGGGAACAACCTGCTGGATCAGCTGAGTATCCAAAAGTCAGAACTGCCTTGGAGATCAGATCCCAGCTATAGTCTGCATTACCTTCAGTAGTGCTGTTTACTTCCATTAACTGATTGCTGAACCTCAGACCCTTCTGCCCAGCCTGGGAGCAAGGAAGGACTGGGATACAGAGACGGTGAAAACAAGTCTGTGCCTTGTTTTTCTTAGGAGAAGCAAGCATGAGTCTGCCCACTCCAGGGAGCCTCTTCACCATCCTTTGCCTCTGGGAGCACTGAGACTGAACTCCAGACGGATCATTCCTCATGCACAGCAGCTATGCCTGCATGTCCCCAAAGATGGTTTCCACGGTGGCACACCATGCCAGAGCAGCCTTGTCAGTGCTCTCTAGGGCTAAGGCTGAGAGTGAGAAACCAGTGTGTAGCAGTCTGCCAGGCTGTAAAAGGCTCAACCAAACCTCAGATGGAGCTTAAACACGCAATACTTCCAAGCAGGCAAAACAGTTCGTTTCCAAAGCCTCCCAATCCTCTGAACTTCCTGTTTGCTCTGTTTACAGGATGTCTAGGAAGTGGCTGGCACCTTGTGTGCCATGGTGTAACCCTTTTCCTGGCATAGCCTGGAGCTCAGCTCACTGCCCTGCGGGTTACAGCTCAGCAACAGTGGCATTCCCAGCCTGACAGAACTGTAGGAGCAGCTTGTCAAGTGTTTCTCTGAAGCACGAGAGACAAGCAGGAAGAAGTGTTAAGAAAACTGTGGCATAATTAATTGAAGCTTGCACCTCTCCCTCTTTCCCTGAAGCAAGACTTTGCAGATCCGTAACCTGCCAGATCTGCTGTTAATGTAGCTGGGGCTGGTGGCACATCACGGCTCTGTTGCTTTTTTTTTTTTTTTTTTAATCTGGTGTGGAGGAGGGAGCTAGAAGAAGAAAGATCTGTGCTCAGAGGAATGATGAAACTCAGTCCAGACATCCACTAGAATAGGAACAAATGGGAATTTTGGGCTCAGAACATCAGAGCAGTGAAACACGATGAAAGGCACATGGGAATTGCAACTCTATGGCCGCAGTGAATCCACACCAGCCTGGCTTCTTATAATTGAATCACCTTAAAGGGACCTTAAAGCTCATCCAGTCCCAACCCCCCTGCCATGGTCAATGACTACAGCAATGACTGTCAATGACTACAGCACCCTCCTGCTGCCCAGGACACCAGGCCAACAAATCCTTTCCTTGGATTGTCTTCACAGACTGGGGTAGAGCCAGGGACAACAAGCAGGCTTCTTGGATCATCTAAGTCAATATCAACATCTGTTCCCCTAGCCATGGGTGCCAGCTCGAGCACAGCATAGCAAATGTCTGCAAACCCCCAGTGCATCCCTGAGCTCTCACCAACGGCTCATGCTGTTCCCATCGCTTGCGTGGCCACACTATAAATCAACCGAGACAGGCAATTAGGGATCTATATTAAGGCCCTTATAAATATATATTGTACATCACCCTGGAACATTCAGGCTGTCTGGCTGCTTGATGGGCTGAGCTGTGTCGAGACCTACAGTATCCAAAGTGTCCCCACATTGCTCTGGGTGAGCCTGGCAGACTCTGACACGAACTTGGATTTTCCTATCTCAGCCACAAAGTTCTGAACTTCACCCTGGCATAAAACATAACTTCTATTAATTTACTATAATTGCTTTCAAACCAGTCTTAATTAAAACCGGTGTGGACTCGCTTAACTCCATTGAAACCAAATTGAAATAAGATTGGAGCAGAATTGATTCCTTTCCGAAGCGAGCTAAAGCTGGGTAAGCTGGTTAAAGAGTATCCACAAGGGTATTTGCGGTGGTTTAGCTAAAATGATTTACCACAATCTCTAATTGAAGCAATTTCAGCTCGGATATAGGGAGGGTAAGCTAAGAGTTGGCGAGGCCAAGCATCCTTCCCATCCGAGTGCTTTCCCCAAGGCATCATGTTTCCAGCTCAGCCTAGAGAATGATCTCCCTCAGCTCCTCTGGGAGCAACAGGGATAAACCCGGCGGCAGCTGGAGCTGGTCCGTGAGCCTTCAACCCGCCCGAGCGCCAGCGGCGTGGGAGTCGGCACTGCCAGATGCTGCTCGGCGAAACCCCGGGCAGCGACGTGGGAATCTGTGCAGCGTCTCCCCCCGGCAGCCTTCCCCAGGATGTTTTGAATTTTAGCTTTTGCAAACACTGAGTGGTGAAGCCTCGTGGAGCAGGATAAAAATAGAGCTGTAAAAAAGGCAAATCCTCCCCTCCTCCTCCTCCCAGAAAGCCGGCGCAGGGCATAGCTGGAAACAGATGTGAACATGTCGGCAGCTCAGCTGGGCTCTGGAAAACCTCCACTCTCTCCTCTCCAGAGCACAGGATGCTGCTGACGAAATAAACCCATCAAAATTCTGGATTGCACGGCCAGGGGCTGTGCTCAGCCTGGTTTTGCCTGGGCACACATAGATGTTTCTCCCCTTCCTACCTGGCTAAAGAGCCATGGGTTTGTAATTCCTGAAACTTCAACATCTCGACAGAAAGGGGGTCCCAGATGGGTTGGAGTACGTATTTTGATGCCAAATGAGGCTTTTGCTGCTTCTGGTTCTCCCCAGCTTATGCAGGCTGTGTGCTCATGGCTGCCTTGGAGGAAGGCAGCAGGCAATGATAATCCTGATGGCTTTCCTAGGAAGGTTAGCAGTCCACTACTGCCTCATTTTTCTTTGCTAAGGTAAATCAATAAGCAAAAATGCAGCAGGAGTATCAATAAGTCTGCCATTGCTCAGGAGCACAAAGTACCCAGCAGAGATGCAAACCAGGAATGGTTAAGCTTCATGATGAGCTTAGAGCGGGTTGAGGCTCCTGCATGGAAAGGTGAAGCATACCTGAGGTGAAGGTAACCTGAAGGAATAAGCAGTAATGGGCTTTGCTGGGCCATTTTCACACCAATTCTGCTAGTTTGATTTTTTTACCTCATTCCTCTCCTCACCCTACAAATTCCTCACATCCTCCTTCAGGAAACTGAGGCAGCCCAGCAAAGTAACTCCAAAGGAGGGCTTGGCTAGGAGTGATTTAGCTACACCATCAACTTTTCCTTTGTCCACCACTACAGATCAGTAATCCCAGCTGTTATTTGGGAATCCCCAGGCTTTATGGCTAGCTGTACGCTGCGACCATCTCAGGAGGGATGGATACCTGGAGGCACGCCAGGCGAGTTAATGCTACATCTGGATGGTCTCTCCTGGGGTTTTCCACAGCATCCCAGCTCTGCTACTACACTGCATCCAAGAAAACAAACAGATCACCCTTTCCTTCAAATTCCTCTCCTCACCAAGAGGCAGAAGAATGTTTTTGACAGTCAACCCTCCTGAATAGCTTCATGCCAGTAGGAAAAGAGATGCCACAGACACCAAACATCAGGAACCAGACTGCTGAGCTCAGAGCACTCAGAACTGCCCTCTTTTCTCTTGCCTGTTTGGCTCCTCTGATCCCTGCTATCACACTCCTGATCCTGCAAAAATTGTTGGAAACTGGCTCCTTCAAGAGCAAGTGGTTGGTGGTGTGATGTCAGCAGCCTCATTGCCTTTTGTGGGGAGGATGAGTAAGGAAGGGTTTCACTCCTATCCTTCTCTAACACTGGAAATAGCAGTTTAGCAAATCTGAGCCATCTGGCAATAGGCCACCTTCTCTTTCCTACCTTTCATGGACCTCCTGCACGCTACAGACTCCCACCTGATGTTTGCAGATGCTGCCCTAACATTTTACAGTCTGGAGGTGGGACCTTGTTATAATGCCACCTCTGCAGACCTATGATTAGACAATTGAAGCAACAGATAACAAAAAGGGAGTGGTTTAGCTCACTGAGAATAAACCCCCCCGCCAACAAAGCAAACCCCTAACACAGAATATCTCCACTCTGGAATCTTGTATGTTCTCCAGGGGGAATACAGCAAGACTGAACTCAACAGACGACACTTCTCAGGGACTTCTAGCAGTTTCCTCCAAAGTAATCCACTGACTCCTGGGATATCCACAGTCTGCCAGGGGAAACCAATGACCTCAGGCACATTAGTGAATCCACATACGGAATCAGACTCCCAGTAAACATCCTATAGCATGAGGTGCTCAGAGGGTACAGCACTGTCCCCACCATCTCCGGCAGGAAGCCAGGCGGGAGAGACCGGAGCAAGCTGGAGAGGAAACAAAGGGCTGTAACTGCTTCACCTTTCAAAGCTGTGCAGAAAGGAAGGAAGAGATGTGTGCAAGAGTTACCCTGTGCAAGGCAGCAGCTGGTCTGGCATCCTTTTGGAAGGAGCTATTGTCTCTCGTGCAGAGCAGAGCTGTAGACCAGGCTGGAGGGATTCCACCTACGGCATCATGGAATGGTTTGGGTTGGAAAGGACATTTAAAGGCCATTTAGTCCAACCCCCTTGCCATGGGCAGGGACACCTCCCACTAGACCAGGTTGCTCAAAGTCTCATCCAGCCTGGACTTGAACACTTCCAGAGATGGCACTCCACATCTCTGGACAACCTCTTCCAGTGCCTTGCTATCCTCACAATGAAGAATTTCCTCCTAATAATCTAAAATTACTCCCTTTCAGCTTGAAGCCATTCCCCCTTCTCCTGTCACTCCCTGCCTTGTCCAAAGTCCCTGTCCATTTTTTCTGGAGACCTTTCAGGTGCTGGAAGATGCTCTAAGGTCTCCCTGGAACCTTCTCCAGACTGAAAAACCTCAACTCCAGTCTGTCTCCTTAGCAGAGATGCTTCAGCCTCTGATCATCTCTGTAATCTCCTCTGGGCTTGCTATGACAGGTCCATGTCCTTCCTGTGCTGAGGACCCCAGATCTGCATGCAGTTTTCCAGATGGGAAGTCTCACCAGAGTGCAGTAAAGGCACAGAATCACTTCCTTTGACCTGCTGACCTGGGTGACAACCACACTCAGGTCATCTGCTACTTGTCTCAACTTCTACAGGGCTGGAAAAGACACTCCCAAAGCAGAGCAGGCAGCTGGATTCCCATTGTACTGACCAGACTGGGATTTGCATCATCACTCCAAAGACTGGGAAGCTCTTGGGCACAGCCCTGCAGCCCTTGTCCCTGGAAAAGTGGGCAGAAGGTACCAAGGTGACATTCCTCGGGGCAACACCAGCCACCCTCTCCCAAAGCAGTCAGAGCAGGTTGGGAGGAGATGTTGGGTCTCCCCGGCAGTGCTGAGCTGGGCTGGCCCCAGTTCATTGTGCTTGGAGAAGGCGTCGAGGGCAGCTGACCTTACGTAACTGGAGAACAAAGCGGCTAAATAAAAACTGGAGCTGGGAACGGGCTGCGGAAGTGGGACACGGCTTTCCTGACTAATCAACCAGCATCTGAAGGAAACCAAACTCAATGGCAGGGAAACAACTGCATAAACACATCCCGAGGGAAGAAAGGGAGAGAGAGGAAGTGCGGGGAAGACCGTGGGGGCACTGGCCCCTTCCACCTCCACTCCTGTCCTCACTGCCTGGCTAGCAAAGCCTGGAGCACCAAGACAGAGAGCACAGCAGGAAATCTGCCATGAGCTCAAGGATTTCAAAGAGTGACCTTGCTTATTTACCTGCAAAGCCACCAACTGCACGTTTGGAAGCGCCTCTGGGATAGGGGAGGATTGGTGCCGGGATAGCTCAGCAGTTCTCCTTCCACTGCCAGAGTGCCAGAGTTTTGGCTCACTTCCTTTCACCACCAGGGACCATGGTCAGACATGGGGATTTCCACTGGTCACTGTCCTGCTCCAAAAAGCCCCCTCTTAAAGCACACCTCTGACAAAAGGAACATTTTTCAGGAGCCTCTGATTTTCCTGGAATAATCCAGGAAGGTCCTGGCCCAGCCCTGACCCTCAATTTCCCTGGAGGAACTCCCCAGCAGCTCATCCAGTCTCAGCCTTGGGTGGTCAAAGCCAGACAGGATTGGGGCCATGATAAACGTCCAAGGCCAACGAACCAGCTTCTTTTTCCCTCCCCAAAAACATCTGCCTTTGGTTAAAAGCCAATGACCCTGCAAAGCACAGCCCCAAACAAATTTTTAAGGAACAATTTTCTGGTGCATTATAGGGAAGAGAAAAATAGGTGAGGAAGCCAGAGCCCATTAGGACCTGTGTGGGGGAAAGTTGTCCCACCCTGGGGCAACGGGAGCTCCATCTCCTGCAGATCTACTCCAGGAGGGGAGAGCCAGACTCTTTTTAAAGGTTACACTTGAGTAAGTGAAGCCAAGTTGCTCTTCCAGATAGCTAACAGGGGCCATGGCAGTCGTTAGGATCCACGCCATCCAGCCTGCTATTTTTAGATCACCCAGAAGGAAGGAAACCTCAGACAACCATCAGTGTGAGCTGAACTGCAGCTCCTCAGCTGCTTGGCCAGCACTGCAGGAGCCGCTCCACCCAAGCAGTCTCACTTCTGACAGTGGGAGGATGGATGAGACTTGCAGAGGGCTTGGGGAGGTCAGCAGCTCTGCAGCCCTTACCTCTCCATTGCAGAGATAAAAGCTGCCAGCAGGAA
This sequence comes from Sialia sialis, assembly GCA_009812075.1. NCBI lineage: Eukaryota > Metazoa > Chordata > Aves > Passeriformes > Turdidae > Sialia > Sialia sialis. The sequence continues at coordinate 1,210,441 of VRYO01001153.1, read as the reverse complement.
ACAGGTAAATCTGCAAAAAAAATCCCACCCTGAACAGCCCAAGACCTGAACTGGTTGCTGGTGCAGACATTTAAAAGATCAAGGAGGGGCGAGTGGCCCAGTGATCTTCAGAGAAAACAAAGCCTGGGGATGGGAAAGCAAATCCTCTCTCTCTGATGGTGATTTTGCAAGGCCCTGTGGCTGCATCCTGCGCAGGGAGAGGCAGCCTTGGCTCGGTGCTCGGGTTGCAGTCCAAAGCTCACATGAAACGTGCTTTTGGCTGGGACGACCTGGCCTGGGGAGTACAACAGGGAGGCCCTTAAATAGCAGCTGAGGAGGAGAAGGAGCAGCCAAGCAACTGTAAAGCATGAACCACAGACAAGGGAAGGTGAAAAAAATTTCCCCATGTGCCGGGATAATTAATGAAAGGTTGTTTTTTTTTAAAAATCTCTCAAGTCCCTAGGAAATAGGATCGTCCCTTTTCATCTCTCTGCTGAGGTTTTGCCAGACACTCAGAGCAACATAACAGTTCATAGCCAATGTGGGCAGCCTGGCACAGGGATCCCTCTGCAGATCTATAGATGTTTTGGAGATCTGGGATGGCAGCCAACAGCTCATCCTGCACTGATTCTAGGGCTCTGAGGGTTTTTACAAGGAGAAAAGAGGCTGGAAATCAAGGTTCCATAAAAAATAGGACAACAATGACATCTCTCCACAGTGGCCTCTGGAGCATCCTGATGCTAAACTGAGCCCTAAATCCCCAAAACATGAAGTAAGGGAAAGAGCAGTGAAAAAAAACAACAGCACCCTGGTCTGCACCATGGCAGACTCAATCCTCAAACTATGCTGGGTGGGAATGAAGACATTGATTTATTACTGTAAAAGAAGCATCTCCTTTTGCCTGAGCAAACCTGACTGGTGCCATGGGACATGGAGAGAGCCCAGGAACAGGGAGGCATGGAGCTGTGGCACAGGGGCACTCACTGGAGGAGCTCAGCTGGCCAGCCCTGGCTGGGACATGAAGCTCCACTGGGCCAGGTCGCACATCGGAGCCGTCGGAGGGACCGTGACCCTCCTCTGTCTGTCCTGCTGGGGAAGAAGCGATCTCAGCCAGCAATTCCAGGTCCTTCAGGATAACCTGCAGAGAGAGGGATGGTGCAGGGTGAACTTTCTTTTCCAAATCCACATACAGAGAGGGTGAGGTGGGAAGCAAATACCAAATACCAGCACACTGAGAAAGGTTTAGTAAAAGAGGGCTTCCTACAAAACTCCAAGTGGAAATTTCAAATGCTTGCAGAGGGGATGGGGTAAGAAAGACAAAAGAGAAAAAACAACTAAAAACAGTTTCTACTCTGAGAGTCCCAAGTAAGGACGTGAAATCAAACCAAATTTACGCAACCAGGAATAGGGCTTACTTTCCCCCTCTCCCACTTTGTGGAAGTCTGGGTGTTGTGTTCCCCTCATAACCACAGGTTTGGGACAATCCCAGCAAGAGCACATGGATGTTCTGGGGGCAGACACTAGCCAGCTCCCCTCTGCGAGGCTCAGCTCACGATGTCGAGGCAGAGCTGGCATTCAGACTTCATAGTTCTTTCTTTCTTTCCAGAAGTCACCAAATCTGTCTATAAATAGCATTTCTGGAGAAGTTATTACTGGGTGGGTTTTTTTTTTCCGTCCTCAGCCCTTCTCAAGTCTCAGGCTATTTTGGGTCCCCCTTCATTCAAATGTCCTTGGGTCGAGATGTTTCATCAGCCATCCCTGATGCTCCAAGTGCAGCAGGGCTGTGCAGAGCAAAAAGGCTGCCAAAAAGGGTCGCCTGCCACGTCTTTAGGCAGAGCACATCCCAACCACCCTTTGCCCACCAGCACAGTATCCCAAGCTTTCCCTGTGTTCTCACAATGCATCTTTCTAAAGAGCTGCAGTAATATAGGAGGTTTCGTTCTTGAGCTAACACAGAAAACCCCTCCGTCTGGAAAAACTAAAAGCCAACTTTTTTAATCATGCTAGAAAACATGACCCCTGAAAATCAGAAAGAGGAGCTCCTGAGTTTTTCTTTTGAACAGATATCTGACTGAGTGTATTTTGGGGGCTTTTTTTTGTAATTAAGGCTGATTTTCAAGCCCCCAGCAGCCTCAGAGCAGGCAGTGCGGTGTACAGGCTGTGAATGGTGTAGAGGCAGCGGTCAGGAAACAGTCTGCCACAGGCACCACAAGGCTCCAGCATGCTTGGGAAGACCCTGTGCCTATAAACATGATTAGGTCTCAATCCACAGCTCCCAAAGACAGGAAAGGAAAAAAAAACAGACAATTTGTACTGCTGTCCCTGAAGAATATGGCATGCTGTCCATGATGCTGTTAAGGCTGGGAGCTCACTGCCAGCATGGGAGGACCCTGCCATCACCAGCCTTCATCCCCTTCCAGCGAGAGGAGTCTGTGGTCCCTGGCAGAGGGAAGACCTTGGTTCTCCCTCCCTGCCTGGATTTCAAGCATCTGTGGCTCAGACAGTGATGCTGGCTGTGTTTTGTTTCAAGTGGAGGATGTCCCTGAGCAGAACTCAGCATGCCTGGTGCCCTGAAGCCCTATGCAGGCTCTCTGGTGGCTAATCATGCGACTCAGCTGAACTTGCAGCCTTTGAACAGGCACCAGCTTGGGTCTCAGGCTCTCACAATGGGGAAATAACACCCGTAAAGGTTTCCAAGTCATATTGGCTGAGACTGGCAAAGGGACTCAGGGCTTGGCTATGAGGGCTGGCAGACAGGCAAGAGCCAGGATTCTCATTCATGTGGTGCATTTTGCCAAACCCAACACAACCAGGAGCTGAGGCCATGTATGGTTGATGTACAGCATGACCTAGCCACTTGTGACTGCCTTCCTGCTGCACTCGCTGCTGCCCTGGTGCCCCCACCCAGCTTTTAGAGTCATGACTTGAGGTCAGAAACTTAATTCAGCCTCTTAGAGCTGTGTGATGAACCCCATCTCTGAGATTCTGCTTGGGCTCAGAATGCTCTGGCCAGGGTAGCCAGGGCAGCAGTAACCAGCACTACTGGAGGGTGGTGCACCACTTAATCTTTGGAGAGGTTAAGGGGTATTGCCCCTGTGTAGGTTACAGGCAGCAGGTAGAAAAAGCAGCATAGGCTAAATTTTGCAACTGAAAACCGTGGAGGAAGTAACAAGCAGGAGGGATTGGTACATGAGCACTGGGAGGAAGAGCAGGCTGGGGTTTTCCAGCCGTGGGAAAGAGGCAGGAAGCTCCAGCTCCAGCTCCCGCTGCTTCTTCCCCGCATGCTCCAGAGAGGGTTCCCAGATGGGGACAGAGGAAAGGCAGGAGTGCTTGGTATGCACTGCACATCCCTGTGCTAAGCAAAGCTGGAGCTGGCGGCTGGCTTTGTGCGAGCCAGGAGGCTCCAAGAAAGCAATATCCTGCCATTGCCATGGCAACGCCCGGCTGCGCCAGGAGCGAGCTGGTCCCATCCGTCAGGAGCCCAGCGGCCCTCGGACCAACAGCGCTGGAGCACCAGAGCCCTTCCCGGCGGCCAGGCAAAGGTGTGATCCTGACAGCCAGCCTGGAGGATTAACCCCTAAGGGCGTTTTCAAGAGGGGATTTCTGGGAAGGTTTCCCAGTGGTGATGAGAGCAGGACAATGTGCCCTGCTCTGGGCAAACGTGTGCCTGGTTAGGGTAAACAGCAAGGAGCAGGAAAAGCAGCATCATGATGGATGGGGAGACCTGTCCAATGTCTCAAGCCATTCCCAGCACAGGGATGAAGAGAAGCATGGAAGAGGACAAGCTCTGGGTGGCCGGGGAATGAGAAGCAGGTTTTCAGACAGTTATAAATAAGCAGCTATTTCTCCTCTCTGTGTATAGGCAAGATTTCTCCCTGTATTGCCTCCACAGCATGGATTTTGAGGGCACACAGAACTGTCAGCTTCTCCAGATCTAGGTCAGGTTAATTTGCCGCTTGTTCTGGTTGAATGGAGCAGAGACCAGCTCTGCTGGCAGCAGCACGGGGGGAAGCAGCCCCTGGATAGTGTGTGCTGGAGGGGATGCAGCTCCCTGTGCGTGCAAAGCAGAGCCTTGGTGCTCCTGGAGGAGCGGGGGGGGGCATTTGCCTCTGGTCAGAGAGCTGGGCTGGCCCCAGCCCATGGAGGAAGAAGGGGAAGTGACCCCAAATGTGCCACAGGCCCCTGAGAGTGAGACACAGCATCCCACAGCACAGGATGAGTACCAGGACATCACAGCAAGCTGCAGCAGCAGCTTCTGGGACACGTGCAGTGGCAAGGATATGATCAGGCTCCTCAAGGTGTTGTCCTTGCCAGTATTTACAGATAAGCTGGGAAAAAAAAGGAATAAATTAAAATGCCTGTGTGCAGCAGGCAGATGCTCCCGGGTGGCCTTGGACGTCCTAGTGGACATCTAACATTCTCTGGGCAATGAAATGAGGCACTCAACATCAGGTTATTCTTGCCAAGGAGAAGATGGGAATTCAGCTGAAGCAAGATAGTACCAAGACAGAAACCAAGAATATTAAGGGCTGCAAAGCACTTCAAACAGGCTCAAGAATCTGGGAGACTGTGGAAAACCCCACGGCATTTCCAGGATGGGCAATGCAGGTGATGGAGAAAGCCAGAGGGAACAAGGAAAAGCCAAGGATGCTGCTGGGGCTTACTCCTCCCCTACAACATAAACATAGCCCCATTTGTTTTATATTTTTCCTCCTTCCAGCACTTCTAGCCAGGGAAGGAGATGAGCATGGGCAGGCAGTCCTGGAGCCAGGAGTAGCCAGGAGCGAGGCTGGCTGAGCCCCAGACACACACAATGTGAAAAGCAAACTTGCGTCCCCCTGCCTCCACTGCTTTAAAGACAGAAAAAGGGAAGAAAATCGACCATTAATCTTCCCACACCAATTTAACCAAACCTCTTTTAAGGACCCCGACACAGCAACTTTTATCCTCTGCTCTTGCCAAGATCTATTTTTTTGCCGTCCCAGGAGAGGATGGGGAGCAGAGGGAAGGCAGAAACCCTGGGGTCTTCTCTCCTCCCCAGGGCAAATCCTGCCAGGTCATGCTGACACATGCTCATAGCACCACCAAATACAGCTGGCAGTGGGGGAAGGCACTTGGTAATAGAGCTACAGCCATCCCAAAACAAGCTGGGACCTGAAGACCTCCTGCCCACCCCTCTGCTTTTGTAAATCCCACACTGTCCCTGCTGCTGGGGGCGTGAGGGCCAGGCCTGCAGTGCCCAATACTGTCACGGCTCAGAGCACCTCTTTAAATGTGTATAATTAGCACACAGAGAGCTTAACATGCCACCTGATGCCAGTCAGGGCAGGGTGCCAAGGAGGTATTTCATAGAATCATAGAATCCCAGAATATGCTGAGCTGGAAGAGACCCACAAGGATCATCAAGTCATGGAATCCTTAAGGTTGAAAAAAAAATAAATCTAAGACCACCGAGTCCAACCACCATGCTCACAAACAAACCATGTCAAAGTGCCACAAGTGCATGCATTGAAGGACGGAAAGAGGCAACACAGGTCCAGCTAGTGGGATGGGGCTGGAACAGCCCTGGAGTGTCCCATGCTGCAGGAGCCTGGATGCCTGCAAACCCCTGAAATTCAACACCCACGGTTTCAGAGCAAAGGGTTTGCTTTTATTTGCTGTCTCCCACCCACCATCTCCCTCTGCATGCAGGGAACCAGGCACCCAAAGCCCAACTCACCAAATCTTGCATCCTACATCTCCATCCCACCCTAGACCCTCTCAGAGTCAGCTCCCCAGGACAAAGATTGCTTGTCCTCCATGGCAGGCAGGTTTTCTGTGGTTTTAGACTGCTCCATAACTTCACCCAGGAATGCTACAAGCAACACCTCAAGCCCAGATTGCCATTTACCCTAGTTGTTCATTGTACATATAAATTGCATATGCATATGTATACATAAATTAGGAAATCGTGGTCTGAAACTGGAGCTAAGCCAAGAAGCTCCCTATGGATCATACTCCCCACAAAGAAACTTCCTATTTCTGCAGGATGCAGCATACAGACTATTGTTCAACAGGTGGTCTTGAGTACACTGAGAAAGCATCACCCCACTTCTGCTTACAGGCTGCTTCCACTTATAGCAAACCAGGCTAACAGTATTTTCCACTATCCAGCTGGAATTATACACCTTTCTCTATACTCCATTTCAACCCCAAGCTCACCCTCAGGGTAACTTCCCTCTTGAAAACCAGTCACTTCCTTGCTTCAGTCTCCCTCCAGAGAATCTTTACCACCAAAAAAAGTTTAAATAAAGCCAGGCATACATATATTACAGTTCTCCTCTTTGCAGTCTTTAGCTTACACTCTCTGCTTTGCATCAGGTCACATTTCAGCTGTGGCAGATGAAAGGCCAGGAGCTGGAGGACAATGGCTCTAAACCCAACAGAGCAAAACTTCAAACCAAGCCATGCTAAGACAGCTATTTGCTTTGGCACAAGCCTTTGTTCAGCTTCATTGTACTGGGATCGGGTATGATAGGAGAAGTTTGCCAAGATTTAGTGTGACAGCAGAGCTCAGAGCAGGGCAAAGACCTGGCTTTGAAACCCTGCAGGAGGGACACTGCAGTAGGACATGCAAAGGAAAGAGATGACTACCAGTATACCACCATCCTAGGGTTTTCTTCTCTTCTGGTTTAATACTGGAAAACCAAGAGAGGGCAGAATGCTTCAGCTTCTTGTGGGAAGATGGCTTGGGGGTCATGTAGAGGTTCAAGTACATCACAGAATCACATAATGGATTGAGTTGAAAGGGACCTATAAAGATCATCTGGTTCCAACCTCCCCACCGTGGGCAGGGACACCTGTTATTCTGCTAGGTAAGGCTGCTCAGAGCCCCATCCAACCTGATAACTTCCATGGATGAGGAAGCTACAGCTTCTCTGGGCAACCTGTGCCAGTGTCTCATCATCCTCATATGAAAGAATTTCTTCTTAGTAACTCATCTAAACCTGTCCTCCAAAGTCAGTGGCAGCCCAGGCTCAGTCCACTTTCTCTAGAGAAGACCACCAACTCTTGAGGAGACTTCTGACGGAAGCAATTCTGTACTCAAAGCCTTGTCCAGCCACTGCAAGGTGATAATGAGCAGGTTTCACGTTAGCAGAGTTGAGGAAGCCAGAGTCTATCCTGCTTCACATCAGACACCAGCTCCACCTCATGCGTCATTCCTGCATGACTCAGACAAAAGTCTCAGCACAACTTTCAACCCCCAATAAGATTGAGGGGAGCAGATAAGCAAACAGGAACATGTTCAGCCATAAAGAAATCACTCCATTTTGGAGCCGGAAAAAGGAAAACAAAGCAAAGAAAGAAACTGAGTAGCGTCACTGCTTCATGGTTTTCTCAGAGATGCCTCAGCTCCTGTTGTGCTCACTTCAGCTCAGTGCCTGGATCCATTCAGAATCCAGGGAACTGAAAGACTACATCCAGAGCTGCCTTTGCACCAAGAACTCGCAGAAGGAGGCAATTTGAAGAACATGTCTTCTTTTCATCAGTGCCTTTTGCCAGCAGGTGGAAAGGTCCCCACTCACTGCTCCCAAACAGCATTTCCTAACTTTTCATCTTTCCTAACAACAGTTTTTCAACCAGGGCAGCAAGACTGCTACAGATGAAACAAGCAGACAGTGTAGAAAAACCCAATCCCAGCAGGATCCGGTTACATCTTATAAGGAACTTTTTCAAGCACATCAGATTTTAAGCAGGGCTTTGAGATTGCCTTCAAAACCAGGTCTCAAAGGCAGGACAGAACATCTCCCTGTTGGGGAAGCACGGGAAACAGCAGGAGGTGACGCAGTGCAGCAGCACAGCATCTGACAGCCAGGAATCCTGGATCTTGACTTGTCTACATATCAAAGGGAACTGCCTGCTTCAGCTTTGCTTCAACTTCCCTGTGCTGCCTTCGTGAATCTTAACTAGGTGTCTTGACCATTTCTTTACTGGCACAGGAGAATTGGGTAGGAAGGGGAATAGGAGAGATGGCAGAGATGACTCAGGACACTGCAGATGCATCATGAGATACTGGCCCCTGTTCAGCACAGTGGAGGTGGTGCAACACCCTGTGCTACTTGAATGATAAAAACAGGCGTGAGTACTCAAGGGGCATGGATCTGGCTCCATCCAGCGTGAGGCTTTCTTTGCTTTGGGCTTATTATTTATGGCAAGTGCAGAGAGAGACTGAGAGCAGCTCAGCAAGATAAGACCTTAAAAATAAGGTGCCTGAGTAAAGTCTTTCAGTCTGATGCACAGACTAGCACTGACCCTCCAAAGCCAGATTGTCCTTTGGTAATGACAAACAACTGCTCCAGGGCACATCAGCAGAGTTGAAAGGCAGCCTCCAAACTGTGTACAGGGGCCAGGAGAACTCTTGGCACTACTGAAGGATGTTCAACCTTGTTGAAAATTAAGATGATACCGACCCTGCTGCCCAGCAGGTCCCCTGGGGAGGGCAGCATCACGGGAAAAAGACAGTACAGAAACCCTCTGAAGATGTGTGTACACCTCGTGCTGCACCACACAAAGTGCACAGCCCTGTCTGGAAAGAGGAGGGAGATGCTTCCCCATCAGAGCTGATGTTTAGCTCACACAGGTTCCCACGCTGAGCAGGTGATCCCCAGGCGATTATCCAGGAGCTTCTGGTGGAGGGGTCACAATCTGCAGGTGACTTGGGAAAATATGACTGAGCACACAAATACTGCACTGGCTAAGCAGGCACCCACATCCTCTTTCCTAACTGGCACTGACATAGCAGATTAGTTAGCTCACAGTGTCCTCATCATTCCCAAAAATGCCCAGCTCAAAACCCCCCTACTATTTCAGTAATTTCTATTTCCTCTGCAGAAAGCAGCAAATCTGGTTGACAGCCAGCTGAGTGGTGGTGTTTAATGGATTGACTCGTCTATGGATTTCCTTAAAAAAAAAAAAAGCCACCTCCAAACATTTAAATAAATAGAAGCCAGGATTAAATAAATCAGCTTAAAATTACTTTTGAGCCATTCCCAGTTATGTCACATGGAGGAAATGCATCACCAGGGTCCTTTCTTCACTGTTTTTTTCAAATATTAATAAGCAGTGTAATTGCAACATGACTCACTGAGATCTCCCGCCAAGTTGGAGAGACTATCTGCAAGATGCAGGCTTTCTAGAGCGTTGCAAAGGCAGATGTGTGCTTGGGGACTCTTTTGGAAAGGTTTGCATTGTAAGCAGCAGGGGATGGAAAATGGCCAGGCAGTTGCTTGCCTTTGCAAGTCATTCCCTCGCTTGCTCATTCCCTTCCCTCCTCTCTTAACAACCCCCTCGCACATGGGATTTATTGCAGGATTGGGGTTTGGTGCTCTGAGCATCTAAGGCACAGCATAGCGTGTGATTTTTATTCCATGAGGAAGGTCTGAGAAACCAGCCAGGATCATTTGTAGTTCCGGGCAGGAGGATCCAGCTGATGGTGGAAGCTCTACCAGTGCCTGGGCCAGCTGTGGACCATACTGCTGGTCTCCCACCCAAGCACTAAAATGCTCCAGGGAACAAGTTAGAAAGGGATAAGACAACAACAGCAAAACTGAGATTATTGGAACCAGAGAAGAGGGGTGAAGAAGCAAGACAAGGAAAGAGGAAAATGGTGCAGCACCTTGGGAGATGAAGAGCAACAGCAGAGCAAGCTGGCTCAGTTTGCTGCCTGATTATCTTTGCTCACTTCCAAGCTTTGTTCCCAGCCAACCTGATGCCACTAGGCATCTACTGCAGCCCTGCCAGGCAACGCTGCTCTTGCCCTCCAAGCAGCCAGTGGTACTTAAACACCTCATGAATATGTATTTGGCAGTACCAGCTTGGACCTTGCATCTTTAGAGAGGCTGTTACAAGGCACCTGAGCTCCCACTCAACAAAGGTCTTACCATGACCCCAGCCCCATCTACCTTTCCAGGCAGACAGTAAGGATTCTTAGTACCAACTCTCAGAGATAGAGAATAATAATTATGCATCAGAGAACATCCAAGACAGCAGGATTTTCAGCTGGGCAAGTACCTGCAGGCTTTGCATTGGGTCTTCTTCAGTTTGGCCAAGAGGGTAAAACCCTTAGAGCCAACACTGGCCAAGCCTCACAAAATACCTTGGTTTCACAAAAAAACCCCAAAGCCCAGCTAGATGTGGGGACAGTGAGCTTCTAGGATTTTTGCAGCACCTGTAGAACGTACCTCATCCGACTCATCTGAGAGGGTCCGCAGCAAGATGGGGAACAGGCTGTCAGTGTGTCGGAACATCTGGAAGCAGAAGGATGGGTGGCATCAGTCCTACAGGCCTGGTCATGCCCAGCCACAGGACACTTGCCCTGAGGGAGGCTGCCAAGAGCTTCACCAGCATTTTCCATCTGAGCTGCAGAGCTCTTCTTCCTCAAGCTATGAGGTATCTGGCAGCTAAACCTTCTCAGGAAAGGCAGGTGGACACACATTTGCAAAACTACCAAGACAATTACAGTTTGCACTGCTATCAAGGCAATGGAACAGGCTGGGAGCTGACAAGCTCAGCTGAATGCGGAGTCCCCAACTTACCTTACGAGGAGTCTTGATATACAAGTGGTAAAGCCATTTCAGGACTGCAATTCTGGTCATCATGCCAATGGCTGTATCACTAAGGTGGTAGTCCAGCACCTGAACTATTCCGTCCAAGTTCAGGGTCACCTGTATCCTCTCGCAGCTGCATGGAAAGAAGAGAGGCTGGTTCAGTGCTGTAACACCCAACTCATTCCTCCCATGGTGGGGAAGTCTACAACACTCCAGAGGCTGCATCAAACACCTCAGCTCAAACCCTCACCAGATGCAACTCACTAGATCAGGTTGCTAGTCCAGCCAGGCCTTGAATGTTTCCAGAAATGGGCCATCCATAAGTTCTCTGTGAAATCTATGCCACTGCCTCACCATCCTGTGAGTAAAGAGTTTCTTCCTAATATCTAATCTAAATCTCTCCTAGTTTAAAACTGTTCCCCCTTGTCCTGTCACTGTCTACCTATGTAAATAGTCACTTTCCTTTTTCATAATGATTTGGAAGCAACAGGAATCTTTGGTATTTTAAGGGTTACCACTTTTCCCAAACCAGCTGTTACCTACACATGGGAAGGCACCCTCTAAATGAAAACAGTAGCATGGCTGTGCAAGAAACTGGCCCATAGTGCAGTTATCAAATTCGGGATTAAAAGATTAGAGATCCATAAAATGCACTCAGAATCCACCTCAAGGTTGACCAGCTCAGCTTCAGAGAACATGAACCCATGTGTACTCAAACTCCAACCTGATGAAGCCATCCAGGTTCTGCTGATCACAGTGCAGTGTTGAGAACTACAGAGTGCCCTGTCTGGCAGTGAGTTTGGGATGCAGCTTTCTGCTGCAGCCCTGCCTTGAGACCTACATCTTGCTTCCTAAAAGACATCCCAAAAATCAGGATAACCCTTCATCACAAACAAAAGATGAAAGGAAGTAACTTTCTTAGGTCACCTTCATTGTCTCTGTTAGAAATTGACAGCTGCTGCAGATTTTTAGCTCTTGGTTCCCTGGTTTTTCTCCCAAATAACTGGGATCTGCTGGGTCAGGTGACACCAACACACAAGTTGTCATGATACAGTGTTTTTGTGTCCTGGTTGTGATGCTGAAATCTACCTGATGATTTCCCAACTCCTTCACAGCAAGAATATGGGAAGGACCTGTCATATGAGACTCATTTAAGGAGAGATGATGGTTAGAACCAAGATAGTTAGAGAAGACCACCAAGGGGAGGCTGCACTCAAGAGCCATGTCACACCTCTCACACCCAAGCTACTGAATTATTCAAGGCTGGACCAGGCTCTTGCCGATTTTTCCAGTGTGCACAGAGCTTCTGTGCATCTTGTTTGATAAGAAATCCTAAGGGGCAGATTTCTCACGGTATAATTTGCAAGTAGAGCTGTGGCTTAATAGGATTTGATCTGCCCCGGGACACATGTTGTAAGGGTGAGGATGAGGAGGCTGCAGCCCCTCAGAGCCCTGCAGGGATCTGACTGCTTGATCTACCTCATGGAACAGATGCTGGCGGCTGTAAATTGCATTTTACTTTGATGTTGAAAACAACAGCCGAGGGCCAAATGCTCAGACACACAGAACTGAGGGGAAGGAGGGACCAGGAGCGTGAAGAGTTTGGGAGAGATGTCCAAGGAAGCAGTATCCCAGTTCATTTTAGCCAGCCTGAATGAACACTGTATTTGGTTTTCCTACAAAATCATCTCTCATGGCAGCTGTTGTGCTCCCAGTGCAGAGCTTCAGATGGAAGAGGAGAACAAAACCTTGACCCAGTAACACATCCACACCAAATATATGCATTGCCTGCACAGGATGGGCAAAAAGAAACCTCAGGGAAATGCATGCTTTCAGAGGCAAGAGGCCAAAAGGACAGCACACAGAATTGGTGCCTGAAGCTGGGCAGTTTGGAGGTGGCTTTGATGCAGTCACATCCCTCTAGCCCCATGCTGCTGTGAGGTAAGTGGGCAGAATGCAGGGTACCATGGGCTGCCACTGTTAAGCACTGTTAAGCCTGCTGATGCTGGACTTCTAACAGCACAGTAGAAACTTGCTTCTACAAGCAATTTCCAATCTGGTTTGTGCCAAAATCACTCATGAAAACCCCATTTCCATCACTATTTGTGACGCAGTACCTGCACAGAGCCTGGGTGGCTAAAGCCAAAACCAACGTGAGCAGACCCCAGGAGGTGGGCTGGGAGCACTGGGCTGACCTGGAGCCAGGCAGCCCCCAGCCACACTGTGTACCACTGCCCTGTGGCTCCACTGGGCTCAGCTTCCACTAGAAGGGATTGCAGCTGGGAAAAGCTCCTCACCAGCTACCCTCTGTCCACAGCTGCTGAGATAAACCCTTTAGGGGGGTTGCTGGTGGAGAAGCAGCTCCTTTACTCAGCACAAAACGCGGGCACCACCATAAAAGGTGAGAGATCTGATGAACATGGGAAATTGGGCTAAAAACCTCCCACCAATCCTCTGGGTTACCCCTTTCCAGGGGTTATGGCAGCAGCTGAGCACTGCTGCAGCTCCAGAGGCGGGCTCTCAGCTCAGCCTGGCTCTCCCTAATCCCCAGGCAGGAGGGAGCAGGAGCAGCAGTGATGGCATTGCGTTAATGCGATCCTCTGGGCCTGCCACGCGGGCTCCCAGCGCCGGCATCTGCGGCAGGGCAGATGTCACATGCAATCACTTCCATCTAACCCACTACCCCAGATTCTCCTCGGGAGGATGAGCGTGGCCCTGGCACCGCCCCCACTGTTTGCCTGTGACAGTAAGAATATGTTTTTAGGGCAAACTGAGCAATGATGGAGGCTGTGCCAGGCTCTCACCTCTGGATACTGGGAATCTTTGCTCAAGCTCAGTGGTGGGGCAGAAGACCCATCCCCCAGCACATGCCCCCATCTCAGAAAGCACCCTCCAGCATGGGACTAACTTTACTTTCCCACTGCTTTCAATCCACAGCAGTGCTTGTCACTCCATGTCCTTTATCAACCCATTTTCTCACTCCTCCCCTTTCTTCAAGGGTTTCTGCCATCTCTCTCCTCGGCAGTCGCCTTTTCTCTGCCAATGCCTGAGCTGTCATCTTTCTCCTGGCCTCCTGCCTGGCCCAGCTGCTTTCCTGACCCCATTTTCTGACAAGGTTAAGGTCCAGGCCAGGCTCTAGCCTTTAGGCAAGCCCAGCAAAATGGCCTTGCCAAGGGTGGAAATATCCAGGTTCTTTCATTGTGGTCCAAGTCACAAGGGCAGCTCCCATAGAGGCTGGCAGCTGTGCTGCTCCACGGGCTCGAGCCAGCGGCCAGGAGGTAAATAGCTCCTCTCCGCTATTGCTCCTACATGCTGTCACTTTCTCGTCCTTCATTGCTCTCATTTCAGTGCTCTTGGCTTCCTTCTGCTTACTGCAGTTTCCAAGATCTTCCAGGGAGGCGATGAGGGCAGAGGCATCCAGTCCAACAAGCTGTAGATCACTGTGATAAGGGCTGGGGCAGTGTGCCTGAGGTTCCCCTCCAGTTCAGCCACCCAAGCATGAAGTGGGGGCAGCAAAGGGAAGCCATCTCCTCACTCCACGCTGGAGAGAAGGGCCAGGAAGAACCACCCTGGACTTAAAAGGTGTGCAAGACGAGCTGCTGGAGAATGGGATTCCAAGGCAGGCTTGGTTCCTCAGCTCACAGCAAGCCATCATGCTGCCTTCAGCCAACCATCCCCTGGGTGCTGCAGAACACTCAACATCATTCCCATCCTCCACCAAAGTATTCTTCATGAGCTCCCCAGCTGCACCTTCAAGGTGAATCAGGCTCTACCCATGGGGATGCAGCAACTTCCAGCATGAGACAAGCATCAGCTATTTTAGCTTTGTAGTAAGCACTAACTACCACATTTAAAAGCCTGGTCTAAATGCAGGCTTGGGCAGTTCAGCCACGTGGCGGCCACTTGCCCTTTCCGCAGAGCAACTGCAGAGCAACAAACAACTTTACATGTCCATGTGCTGCTGACCACCAAGTAAAGCATGAAGCCCTCCTTGCATCAGGAAGTACCACAAAGGTTCTTGCTGGAGATTTCATGTCCCTTATCTAGTTCGGTGAAGGACTGTGGTCCCATCAACCTCGTCTCATCACCCAGACAGCCTAACACTGCTGTCAGCTGTACCTGACCCTCTGCCCAGTAGCACCATCAGGAAGTTGTCTCAAACTGTCCAGGTCTTGTTTTGAAATACCAATGTAGTTACAAGAGCCTAAAAAGCACTTTCCAGCTGTTTTGGTCCACTGACGCAGGACAGACATCTGGATCTTCTCCTGTGGCAGCTCAGACCGACGGAAGGAAGCCCGGGCTCTGCTCCAGCAGCCACGCTTCCACCTCCCCTTCCTGATCCAGGCTCACACCAGCTAACACAGCAGCAGCATGCTCAGCCAGGCCATGACAAGGATCTACTGCCTTTGAAACATGGTTCTGGTCCACTTCTAGCCACAATTTTTGCAGAAACTGGAAGTGAGGGTCCCCATCTGGATGGGGAACCCCAAAACCCCTCCAGCCCTGTGCAGCCAGGCTCTCCAGAGCCAGCAGCAAGATTCTGCCTTGGTGCAGACATGGTTTCCATCTCCTAGTGGATGCCACCAGGAAACTCCCTCCAAGTAAAGCTAGCAAATACTTGGGAAGCATTTTGGAGCATGTTTGAGGAGCAAAGGGGTTGTTTGTGTCAGTTTGTGGCCACAGGAATGTACCCAGCATCCATGTATTGAGCATTCTGGCCCTGTCATCTTCTTGGATGGCATCTTCCCAGAGCATGGCCCTCTGCAGACGTCAGGCCATGATCTCCTCTGCCCCCATTGACCAAGGCTCTCCCTTCCCTGCTGCTGCAGCACTGTCCCTCTGCAGCCAGCTGGGGAGGGCAGGGGAAGGGGGCGTGAGAGCTGCATGCTTGGCTCTCAGCCATGCTCCATCACTTGCTCGCTGGGGGAGGCTGGGGGAAGGGGGGGTGGAAATGAACAAAAACAGAAGCAAAGAGTGACTTCATCTTAAAAGGCAGCTGCAACTTCCTCTGTTTGCAGGCTTTCCAGCTTTTCCCAGCAACACAACGCCTTCCTGCGGTCCTGCCTTGACACCCAGTGGGCATTCAGCGTGCGGCAGCTGCCGCTCCCGGTGTGAATTATGGCTGCTAATGGCCACGGGTGCCAGCTCCCGCCTTCCTCCAGCTCCAGAGCCAAGCCAGGCAGCCTTAGAGATGGATGGAGCACCAGGCAGATGTCCAGGGCTCGCGTCCAGCCCTCCCCCCAATCCTGTGTCAGTTCCCCCCAACAGATAGATGCCTTGGTGAAAATGTTTCAGGTCCCAACAGTGGACGAGCAGAGAGGTCACACAGGGCATGTAAACCCCAATGTAAAGCCTGGAGTTTCCTGTTGAAAAGGGCTTAGGAGGGCTCAAAAAAAAGTCCCAGGTATCTTAGAGATACGGAGGGTCATGCCTTCTGTCCCAGATGGTTTTCCCTGGTGCTTGAGCTGCTGACAGAACACTTCAGCTTGAGCAGCTGTTCTCCTTCCAGCTCTCAGTGACACTGGGAAAAGTCATCCCAGCCCTCCCTGCTTCTGCCCCTTTTCAGTTTTCACTCCCTCTCTCCCTCATGTGCAAGATCTTCAGCACAGAGCCATGGCTATCACTTATCCTCATGACTCAATTCTTCTTCTTTTTCTTTCCCCACTCAGCTCCCCATTTCAGTCCTATGCACATCCACTTCTGAACTTGCTAAACTTCAAGGGCTGAGCAGGACACAGCAACCACAAAAAAGCCAGGGAAAATCATTTAAGTAGCATAAACCAACATTTAGGTGCAAATGAAATGACCTGTACTTCCAAGAGAAAAATAATTAAGGGCATCATTTAGATCAAGGAGTAGCTGGGATGTGCAGAAATGCAAAAAAAGAACACAGAGTACAGACCATCAACCTGAAAAGCTGATGCTTGCACTGCTCTGGGATGTATTGTGATGGGCATCACGCTGGTAGGATGCAGCTAAAGCAAGGCATCCTATTTTGGGGATCACAACAACAAATAAAAATAAGCATCAGCACAATGAGTGTTGGAAATCACTACCTCTGACTAAAGGAACTGCAGGCAGCAGGAGGAAAGCAAGCTGCTAGAAGGAGGAAAGCTGCTAGAACATATGTATTTGTCCCCTAATTCAGATAGTTGGATGGGAAGAAAAGTATTTGCATGAGAGATTGTGCTGGGCACAGAACTGGTGCAGGGCTGACAAATGCCACGCAAGGCTGGCAGGAGGCCAAGACCAGGTCCAGCCCCACATACCTGTGCCATGGTAGGCTGCCAAGACAGCAGCATGGAACAGGGTCAGTCTCTTCAGGGAAGAAACACCTCAGTGCATCATAAAGTCAAGACATTTTGGTGCAAATACATCAGAGAGAAGCAGTCAGCTCCTAGAGTATCCCCAGTCATCCATCCTACTAGGACTCAAGAGACCCAATTGCCTCTGTCAGTCATTGTCTGCACCCTGAGAAGCTGTCCCTTCTTCTCAAGCCTCTCTGAAGCAACAAACAGACCCTACCTGTTTACTGTGAAGACACCACTGTTGCTGGAGTCACCAGATGCATCCAGAGAACCTGGCGGCAAAAAAACAGGAGACACAGCTAGTGAGGTGATGGGGAAGGTAGACAGCAGGACTGGGAGGCTGGAGAGCCAGCTGCATGAGCTTCTGCAAAGATATCACCAGTCATTGTCTGAGGGTACAGGGTCCCAAGGGATTCCTTCTGTCTGTGTGAGCATTTTACACTCCTTGTCAAGCCCTTCTCTGCTGCCAGACAAGCTGGTACGGAACTCCACTTATCCAGCAAAATGCAGACAGGCAGAGCTTCAGACCTCTGCCCCAAACTGTGTCCCCTGCTCTGCAGCAGAGACCCAGACACATCCTGCTGATGGTTTCAACCATTCTCAAAGAAGTAGCTCAGAACTGTAGAGCTGCCCTTGACTCTCTTGATTTCAATACCTAAATATACCACATGCACAGGGAAGGTAGAATCCAACTTAGGACATCTCCACTTGGCCATAGCATGACCCCATGTCAAAGCCAAGTGACTCAAACAGCTTTCCAACCTCTGCTCCATGCTAAAACTGGGTCTTACAAGCACAGTGACAAAGCATGACAACAGGAACTTGACTCTTTGTGCCCCCTTGTGCCAACAGCCTCTACTCACACAAGCAACATCACCACATCAGCACACCCAAGGAACAGAACTGAGTTTCTCATAGAAAGGCATGACAGTTTTATCAGATCCTGACTGCTTCAAGGTGCAATTTGACACCAGAGGGGCTGAGAATAAAGCAATTAGGGTTTCTGCTGATATTTTAAAGTTCTTCTGTGATAGAATTTAGTACAAGAAGGTATTCTTGACACAAATAAGGAACAACAGAGTTTTTCTTGCTGGGCTACAGTAGTAAATTTTTCTGCTTTATCTCTTCTAGTAAAAACACATGTACAGAGTTAGGTAATGAAACCTTTTGCATCTTTACTGAAGACTAATATGCTTCTTTAGTCTGATATTTTGAGGTGTCTGAGTCCATGTTACAGATTGAAACCAAGAAAAAAACAAAGAAGGAAAAGGAACGTTGCATTGGCCGGGAATCGAACCCGGGCCTCCCGCGTGGCAGGCAAGAATTCTACCACTGAACCACCAATGCTGTCCTGTCAGCTGCCCCCGCGCTTGTGGCCTCCTCCTGCCACCCCAACTGCTGCCCACGCCCCCTGCCACCCACCCGTGTCCCCGCAGCCACCAGCACCCTGCCCCGGCAGCTCCCCCGGCACCTCCCCGCCTTCCCCCGCTGCTGTCGGACAAGGAAATCCCTCAGCCTTAATCCCATCCTCCTGCTCCCTCTCACGGCAGGATTTTCCAAAAGCCACTGGTGGGCGTGTTACAGCAGAGCACAGGGCTGAAAGTGCAGCTTTAGAAGAAGCCAGACGAGCCCTTGTGATTTAAACATTACCACATATTTCACACACATGGACAACTAAGATGTTTTATGCCAGAAGCAATATTTAGTCGTGCCAGGATGACAGCATCCAAGGGATGCTGGAGGGCTAACACCACTGCTGTTCCCAAGCATTGATTTATGGGGACCACTCAGTTTCTTTTCACCTGAACCCTCCTTTAGGCCTCCCATTCCACTTGAAAACATTTGCCTTTTATATTCCGGAAATTTTAGGACTGGGACAATACCTGCCAGATGGTCTGGAGAGCACCATGAATCTGGAAAGGATCCAAAGTTCTTCCGTTCTTCTCCTTTCTGTTCTCTACCCTTCCCCACCACACACATCCCCCATGCACATGTTGATGCTCTCCCAGGCCTAACACAGCTCTCTGAGCTCTTCTTTGGGTGATGATGCCTGCTCCCAAACTAGAAATCATCTTTTTCAGTTCAACTTGATGACTGTGTTGAAGAGCAGCATGGTGGGAGGATGGGGATGCTCACCAGGGCATGCAGCACTGCAGCACCACTTGGGCTACAGGTCAGAGCAATGACCCCCTCACGCAGCTGGCAACAAGCGTGATGATCATCTGTACTACAGATATCCAAATAAAGCTATCTACTACAGATATCCAAAGAAGTCTCATGTACTCTGAGCTACTTCAGGACACCAAACCAACTCAAGAACTTCTTTTGAGCACATTCCCCTGACCTTCCTTACAACCTTCCTTACACCTCCACTGGCCCAGACCAACTGGCACTCACCGGTGGTCACTGCCTCTGGCTTGGAGAGGGACTCCTCCGAGGTGGGTTCTGCTGGTATAATCATTGATGGCTTGGCCTCATCCATTTCATCATCCTCTGGGATGACCAGCTTCATCAGGCTCTGGTTGCACACGTTAGCCACCTCCTTGATGTCTGAGTGAAGGCAGTGTAAGGAACACGCAGTCCCACACATGGGCAGGTGCCACGGGGAAGCCACTGCAGCCCCACCAGAGCTGCCCCACCCCAGCTACTGCAAGCCCTCTCTCACCCAAAGGGCCAGTGTGGGTGTTAGCACCTGGTGGGAGAACTTTTCCTGGACCTGCACCCCAAGGGCAGGAAACAGGCACTGGAACAGGCCCTTCCCTGTGGGCTGCTGTAGCAGGGATGGAGTGGGAGCAGCTCTGAGTACAAGGATACTCTTCTTGCGATCGTCGTAGGAGAGACATGGCAGGACAGCGGTCAGGATCCCTGAGGAGTACGGCAGCATCACCCGGCCAGCCAGCTGGATGAACTCCCGCATCCAGCACATGGCTGTCAGCTGGATCAGGTCATCTGGAAGACACAGGACAAGCAAAGGTGAGGGAAAGGGCAGCACTGGCTCCACAGGCCAAGGATCACCTGCAAACAAGCAGCTGCCCCTGCTCCATCCCAAGAGACCCTCATCTGGTACAGTTTAGTCCCGCAGGAGATCAGGAACACCTGAACCTCCAGTGAGCTTGAGATTAAACACAATCATTAGGTTTCAGTTAACCCAGTTCAATCCATGAATCAGGTTTCCTCATTTGTAAGTATTCTGTCAAGCTTCCCAATGCATAAGGATATTTCTTTAGTCTGGGTCAAGCATCATTCCTAGAGCTGGGGTTTTAACAACCTCCCTAAACTCTGGACAAGGCACCACTGCCACAACATTCTGCTGGTGCAAGGCCAAATTTTAAGCCTGAACATTGTAAATTCATTGGGAGTTAGTTTAATCAAGAGTAACCAATCTCAGTTCTACCTATACTTTTCTATCTCCCAGGAAATCCACTCCCATTCAGCAGCATTTAAAGAGCACAATGAGCAGAACCTGGGAACAAGATCCTTCTCAGGAAACATGTCCAGCTGCAGCTGTAACCCTCTGCCACTGCCTACACAGCAGGCCCATGGGAGCTATAGCGCAGCACTGGCACAAAGCCCACACATATCCTTAGCTCTCTGACCTGTGCACCAAGTGCCACCAGAGGTCAGTAAGACTTAAGGAGATCGTCTTAGAAGTTCTAGATATCCCCAGGTGCCAAATATTTTTTAGGCCACTCTGTTTTGGAAGATACCAGACCTGTGTTGTGGCTGGGGGATTTGCAGTTGTGCCAACTACAGGACAGCTGCCTGTTCCCTCATTTCAGTGGGATTTCCACAAACAGTGACAAAAAAAAGCAGCAGAGCTGGTGAACAGCCTGCTGGAAAACTCCTGGCCTGAATCTACAGTCAGTATCACAAACCAGGAGGCTGGTGTTACTGTCTGGTGCTACTGGTCCTGTGCGCTCACCTGCTGCCTGGCAGTGGATCACTAAGATATTGGCCATTTCTGCAAACTTCACACTGGAGGGATTCTTCTTGATCTCCTTGAGGAATTCCCCAAGAGCCACCTCACACCTGTGGAGAGGCAGAGCAGCTGGTCAGTCCTCAGTCACCTTAGACGGAGCAGTTAGGGAGAACTTACGGAGAGTATCTCTCCAGGTGCACATGGAAGGATGCTGGTGGCACAGCAGAAGTGTCTCCACACAGAAGCAGGGGCAGGAAAGCCCCACAACAGAGACTGCACACAGGTGCAAGGACAGAGGTGATGGCAGTCCAGAGCCCCCACCAGCTGCCACACCACCCAGGATCTGTGGATATGGAGCTGCCTGGGATAAGGAGCAGTGGGGCAGGTGATACCCAAAGCTTTCAGTGCTTGTTCTTCGACACACAGATGCTGTGGGTGGGGGAAAGATATAGGGAGAATCCAGAAAGACTCTGCTGCAGGATAGGCCCAGGCCAGTCTCACCATTTACTTATGCCCTACAAAACCAGTCCAGCCACTCTCTCCCAGCACAAAATGCCAAGATCTTTTGACCTCCCTGAGACATTCCCCTGTCTTGGGAGCAGCAGTGTATCTGTGGAGCAAGCTCCCAATCCTTGCTTCTCCTCTCCATCCAGGAGATGCCTTGCCAAGGAAGGCTCTCACACTGCAAGTTTCTTCAGAGAGCAAATGCCCATCCCAGAATCACACACAAGCCTCTGTGGCTCTTATGTCAGGTGCTGGGAAGATAACAACTCAACCAAGCCAAAACCATTTGTCCCCCAGTACAGAGTATGGCGTCCTCCATGGCCATGGGATGAGAGACGCCCTTGCCAAGGACACTTTGATCCACTGCCCAAGCCAATCTGTCTACCACCACACACATGGAGCTTCTCTGCAGTCACACACACGAGTTGCAAACCAATAAAAAAAGTGATCGATCAACACTGAACATGACAGAGCCCTTGCAACCAGCCAGCCTCCAGACTCACATTTTCCGTATCTCCTTGCTGTTGTCTCCCAGGATCTGGAAGAGTCCATCTAAGATTTCTGGCAGGTAGTCCAAGAGGTTAATATCAGGCACAGACTCTAAGACCAGGATCTAGATCAGAGAGGAATACGAAAGAAGAGGTGAAGTGTGGGAGATGCCGACTAACATCACCAGCACAAATCTGGCAGGGTACTGAGGAATTCAGAGCTGAGCTGTGTGGGACAGGGGGAAGGAAAAGAGGACACTGCGGAGTCGGGAAGCAGCTGAACTAGCACAGCAGGCAAATAATCAGCCTGCAGCAGTGCTACATTTCCAATCACAACTCTGCAAAACAAAGCAGGGATCAGGAATGACTGCCATGACACATCCATGCAGACTGGGGTGGCAACAGTACGGCTGAGAGGGAGCACAGGGGAACATCTCCCCAAACGCCAGCTAGGCACCAAGAGCTGCTGCTTTGCACAGAAAGGAGAGAACAAGTGGAAATTCCTTGCCTCCTGGAGAGTAACATCTCTCCATCACCTCTGCATTATGGAAAGCAGCCTAGCACTGTCCCTATAGAGCACAGTATGTCTATTTATACAAGCAACACTTTTAAGTGCACTTTCTAACTTGGTGTGCCATGTCCTGAACAGGTTGACAGAAGCTCAGTGCCATGTCCCTGCCACTGCAACAACAAGGTGAAAGGGAGCTGGCCTTTTAAAGCAGCAGGTAAAAAATTCTGCTGACTTGAAAACCTGCCCAAATAAATTCAGGTGCCTGAGTTCAACATTGCTGTGGATATCTGCAGTTTGCTTGGACTTAGGAAGCTGATGGGACACAATGTCCTGGAGTTCAGACTGGCAGGCACACACGGCACCCCCTGTACCTACCCAGGATATGATGAACTGGCGGGCATACTGGTTGTTGGAGTAAATCCTCTCACGCAGCAGTGGGATGAAGCCTACCAGGTCAAACTGGTTGCTCTCTGTCACGATGTCCTGCAGAGCCCAAGCAGAGGGTGTTAGAATGACCGCCAGCATGTGCCCATGCAGCAACCCTAACCCAGTCTTTTTAAGCCACGTGACAGAAAAAGATGACAGGCATGAGTTTGCAGGTCAAGAGACCTGGGGAGAAGGAATCATGCAGTTTATCCAGGCAATGAGCTGGCAATTCCCCTCAGGCAGTGACCAATGCTGAGCAGGACTCAGCGAGGGATGCTCCTGCCTGCTGTGTGCCAGGCTAGCTGAACAGAAAGACAGGAAGCTTCTCTGATTCATGCCTCAGTGCTGCGCTGCACACATGAGCAAGCACTTCTGATGTAGCCACGTGGATTGCGGTGTAGAGCCCCATGACTTCCCTTTACAGCTCTTTCCACATGCTTGGTGGATTTTGCTGCACAGCCGAGTCCCTGGCCTTGGTGCAGTGGAGCAGATCTCCCAACAGGAACGTTTGCAGTAGCAGGCTGGGTTAACTGCTGTGATAACAAGGAGCAAGGGCAGGACCTGGTAGGAAGCTGCTCACCTCTGAACAGCAGCAGAAAAGGAACTGGGAGGTCTGTGGCAGTAAAAGCCCATCAGCAGGCAGAACAGGAACGGGAACCAAGCCCACACCCTGAAGCAGCAGCATCAGCTCCACTCACAGCATGACTCCCTTAGGCAAGGGAGGGAGAGCAGAGGAACAGCCCTCCTGCTGTCTGGCACAGCACTGCAACCCTCAGACTCAAACGTTGCTTCCACCAGCTCCCACGAGCTGAATGCACACATGGTACTGTGATAACCCACCAGCCCCTCCATCCAGCTGCCTGAGAAGGCCACCAGAGCCTTGATGGAAGAGGCTGCAGTCAGTGAGAGAAAGATGTTTTGACAGCAGCCACAGGACTGAGGTGGGATGGCTTTAGCAGCTGCAGCCTTGGGGACTGACATGTCCCCAGCCAGGACACGGCTCCAGCGTGCACCAAGGACTCTGGGAGAGCAAAAATACCTTGAGGAGCCGATCAAGGAGCTCGGAGCCACTTTTGACATTTGGGTCAGGATCAGCAGCCAGCTGTGAAAGACAGTAACAAAGAGACATTGCAGCAGTGGGTCCTAGGCTTGCCCCCTGCTCTGCAGCACAGCTCCCAATAGGCTCACAGGACTGTTACTTTCCTTCGACAATACAGGGACAGACATACAGAAGTCCCTTTATCTCCAACTTCTCATTAAGCTCCAAAAAATTCTCCTGAAAGACTTCCTAAGGGGGAGATCAAGCACACATCACATCCCCCAGCTATGCAGGTTTTCATGGGCCAGCAGTCACACTCTCAAAGAACAGAGAAATGCAGCTTACCATGAAAATCTGCAAAGGCAGACACACACAGACAAAGTTTTGACACTACAGACCCAACAAAGCCAAAGTGCTGCAGAGCCACCTTGCCTGCAGCAGTTCTCTCAGCCTCATTTTCTAATATCATTCAACAAGGAGCAGGAGAATACATCCTGGAGGTGAGGACAGAGAACAAGGTATCTTACAGTCAACTTCATACCCACAGTATCAGTGGCTACTGTGTAGAAACTGCTCATTTTGCTGATCCTTGTGGGTCCCTTCCAACTCAGAATATTCTGTGATTCTGTCCTTCAGACCTGTCTGGGTCAAAGTAAACCAGTTTGCTTGGAAAGAAAACCTTTGACAACTTGGTTTGACTTGGAGATGATGAGGACTAGTCCTCAAGAAGCATACGGGGGTTAAGAGGAAGCTTCTTACTTTGCTGAGGCCATCAAAGAGCACGTTGAAGTGTGGGAGGACAGAGCCCCTGGCCACCTTGACAATGTTGTAGAGAGCCTCGCAGGCGTAGTATCGCAGTCGACTGTCAGCATCATTGAAACACGTCAGCACCGGCTCGATCAGCTCCTTCAGGTACAGCCCAGAGTCCTGGGGGCACAAGGACACTGGTTAGCTAAGGACCATGCCATGGAGAGTGGAAGAGATGGCACTGCCCTGGAACACACTGTAAATACTCAGGCCTGTGACGGCTTTAGTGCACCTATGCTGGGCAGGATTTACTAATTAATTTTGAATTTTATTACTGAATTTTGTTATTCAGGTACAGTGAGAAGCAATCAGGTTTGCTGAGCATCTGCCTAATCTCCCGCCTGCAGGGAAGAGGGAGCCAGGGATGGATTTTTTTGTGGGCCAGTGGCAGCAGTGCACAGCAGGAGATGGAAGTGCTGCAACTCTTGTCAGCTCTTTTAATGCAAATTAGCACCCAACCTGCTGAGTCGAGTCCTACTGCTGGAGACTGAAGAGGGACAAAAGCCCTTTAACCATGCCTAGGCAGGGGCCAAGATGTAACCCAGGCCAGAAAGTGCTCCTGGGCCCAAGGGTGTGGCTGTGTGAGGTGGGAAAACTGCAACACAAGCAAGTTGTGCGCTACAACGCAGGGAGGAAGCCTGGGAGCTGTGGGGCCACCAGCCCGACTCTTCCCATCACACTGACCCAGGAGGAGCTGCTGCTCTCTCACCACAACCTGCCCAAGCCAAAAATCCCACCACACCTACCTTGCCCAGGGCAATGGAGCAAGCAGCGAGGCCAATGAGTCCCCCTTTCCGGCTGTGGGGGTGCTGGGAGAGCGCAAACTCCTGTGACAGGATCTGGATCACGTGTTTGATCTGGGTTGTGTTGTTCTGAGCCACAAACTCTCGCACCAGCCTGGGGAGAGGAGGGGCAAGCACATAGGGAGGTTCAGGTTCTGCTGGATAAAAACTTTGATGGGCTTGGTGACAGAGACAGGGACTTTCAGCCACAAAAAGCACCAGAGAAAGCAGTACTGAAATGGGGAATGCTAAAGGAACGCAAAAGTGAAACCAGAGCTCTCCCCTCCTCCTCGCTCACATCCAACAGCAGCTTCCTGCCCTTCTGCTGCTCCAGCCTACACCCTCCTACACTGCTCACAAACTCGGAACCCAGGATGTGCTCTCTAGGGCCAGCCCAGTGCAGCTATGTGCTTGCAGAGAAGTTACCAGGTCTTCAAACACCCTTTCCAACAGAGCCGGTTGTTGGGGTCATTTACCCCCAGCATGGCACAGGATGGGAGCTCAGCACACATTCAGAGTTCTAGTGGCTTAGTGGTGAACTGCTGCCCACCAGGCCTACACACAGTGCCATGGTTTTGAACCCTTCCAGCCATCCACACAGTGCTTCACTTAATATCCCATACACTTTACTACTAACAGTATATTTCAATATATTCTTAAACAGCCCAACACTTAAAAATAAGCCAACAGAGTCTCCATATACAATACCTGCTTCTCCTCAGGAACTTGCAGCTCATTATCCAGAGATAATTAACACATCAGCTGTGGATGAAGAGACCTGGTCCTGTCTACAGAAGTACTTCCAGGTCCCAGCTTGCCCACCCAGCTCTTCAGCCTGTCTCTTTGGCCAGGCAGGGAGGCACAGCCAGCTGTGGCGGCAGCTGTGCAGACAGCTGTGCAGGCAGCTGGAGCATTGGTGGTTCAGTGGTAGAATTCTCGCCTGCCACGCGGGAGGCCCGGGTTCGATTCCCGGCCAATGCAGAGCTCCTTTCCTCCTTTTTGCTCCATTTCTATCCATAATGCAGACCTAGGCACTTCAAAAACTCTGACTAAATAACCATCTTTACCTTAACTGTCAAAAAAGGTGCAAAAGCCTTCACTGCCTAACTCCATAGAGGCCTTCTTTGGCACTGTGCAAATCTCGCACTCTCAAACTGGTGCCACAGGCCAGTCGCACACCTTATAATCCAGGAAAACCATTACAGAAGGCGTTTATGAATGTCTCCTCTCCATAACAAACACCAGCTCTGCTCTCATCTTGCCCTGCGCAAAGCAGATGCTCCCTGGAGACACCAGCCAGCCCCTCACTCTCCCTTCTCCAAGATCAAGTTCTCCAACACTTACAACTCAATCTACATCTGCAGACTGCTGCTTTAGGGATAGTGGCTCCATTTCCAGTCCTGCTCCAAGAAGAGAAATACACTGAGCTCGAGCAAGACAGACCATTGGGGTGGTCATTTTACTGCCTGCATTTCACAGATGCAGCTTTGTTTAAACAGGAATAAGTTTACAGACTTCCTTCATAAGTTTAAAGGACACAAGATTTAAACAATGAGGCAAAAAGTGCAGCATCATAGCCTGCAAGCAGCAGGAGCTGCTCCTGCATTATCAGCTGAAGGAGAAGGAGGCTCCTGAGTAAAGAGGTAGCAAGACCCTCCTGGCTTGATGCCATGGACATGGAAGTGATGCTGTTGGGGCCATTCTATGCTGGGGTTTAGATGAATTAAACCTGTGAAATCTGTAGAAAAGGCTGGCCCTTGCCTTTTTTCCTCCTCACACTCTTCCCAAGTTGTACTTACAGCTCGATCAGATGAACTGCCTGACCCCAAAGCAGATTTTGGTTGGTGTAAGGCCAGCACAAACCCTTAATCCTGGGGCAGAGTAAGCTGGAGCAGAGCTGCTTGGATAAGGCACAGAGTATCACCCCTCACAATGCAGCAAAGGGGTTACTGAAGTACCCCTGAGGCTGGAGTTACAAGGACACTGCAAAATCCCACTTTGCAATACCGCAATCCACCCACAATAAAATATTCCTATAACAAAGAGAGAAAATAAGAGAAAACCAAGCACACCAAACAGCAGAAGGGGCTCACTGGGTTGAGTCTGTACCAGAGCACACACTCACCCTTGTCCCAAGTGCCATTTTTCTCTGCTGATCTCTCACACAGCACGCTGTGTGTTCAAGGCAGGCAGTTCCCACACCACATTCTTCACTGAACTCTCAGCAGAGCAACTCCATCCCCATGTCACCGACTGCCCTGAGTGCCTGACCGCACTGCTTGCATGCTCCCTGTGGCCACATCTCCCACCCAAAACTCACGCACCAGCTTGAACCATCACTCCCAGCCCTCTGCTGGGCTGTACCGTGAGATGATGTTGCAGGAGCTGAGCTCTCAGGCAATGCCCAGGGAGGACACAGCCCTTCCCAGGGAAAGCTGTGGCCAAGCACAGCACCCAGACCAATACAGAGAAGGTGAAAAGACAGGCAGGAAACAGACAGAAGCAACACCAGAAGGCATGGCCACACCAGAAGGTGCCTGCAGACCTTTGCCTGGGATGCCCTGAAACGAAGGTCCCAGATCTGCTGAAACAGGAGGTGTGCAAGAAGAACCAAGGGCAAGACCCAATGGCCAGGGGTGACAGTAACACTTCCCATCTCTCTAGCCAGGATCCAGCAGGGGACAAGCTTAGTGAGCACTCGGGGGAGATGCGGGATGGCACATGACTCTGAACGTGCAGCAGAGCAAGCAGTACATTTCCAAGGAATTCCTACAGCGATGCTGCTCGTGTATTGACCTCGCACAGGGCCGTGCAACTGCACGGGGCACGCAGGGTCAGGATGAGCCTTCTGTCAGTGCCTCTCGGGATGCGCCCGGAGCCAGCGGGTCCTCACCGGCACCGGGAGCTGACACACTCGGGGACAAGTGTCAGCGCCCGGTGGGATGGGCTGGGAGACTGGGAGCAGCTCTGGGAGAGATCCCTCCTGGCCCAGCACCGCCCACGGCCCTGTCCCGACAGGGTCACCGTGTCACCTCAGCCGCCTCCCGGGGCTGCCGGGCCCGCAGGATGCCAGGCCAGCAGCCCCGGTGCCCCGGACACCGCGGGGTGACCGCGATCCCCGCAGCGCCCGGCTCCCAGCGGGCCGCTCCCTCCCGCCGCCGCTCTACGGCTGGACCCACACAAGCATCACGGGGCGGCTCCCGCCACCCCGGGGCCGCAGGGAGCCCCAGCACCGCAACACCGCTCCCCGCCCTTTCCGGGGCGCCGGGCTCCCTGACCCCAGCACCGGGGCCGCCCGCACCGGCACCGCCCTCATTCCCGCTGCACTCCCGCCGCTCACTTCTCTATCTCCAGTGCCGCCACCTTCCGCTTCTCGTAGAGTTTGTCGGTGAGCGCCCGCACCACGCCGGGCGTCAGCGGCGACAGGTCCCGCTCGGCGTTCATGGCCCCGCCACCGCCACCGGCGGCCACGTGACCCCGAGCGGGGGGCGCGCACACGTGACCCCGCCCCGCCGCACAGCGCCGCGCGCGGCGCGGAGACGCGCTGCAGCCCGGCTCGTATGGATCTATTAAAAATTCCCCTCAAGTGCCAATGAAATACCCTGACCGAATGCCTTGGCGCTCCGGGTTGAGCCTCAAGGCGTGGGGATGTTGGAGCAGGCTGCAACACTTGGGCTTGTGGCATAGACTGTTTGTGTGCAGCTAGGCATCTCCCGTCCAAAGGATTCTCCCTCTTATGACAGCGTTTCTGGCCACCTCACACTTACAGGGTGCCTTTTGAGGAAGACTAGGACATCTAATTTCAAGGTCCCTGTAAAGTCCTTGGCACATCCAGCATGGATGTGTTGTACCTAGGGAGAATCAGAGTCCAGACTAAACAGGAATTGCTGGCAAGGGCAGCACTGACAGCAGCAAAAGGGACAGATGTGGTGAGCAGCTGTGCCAGGAATCTGTACCTCACTGTGGATTTATCTGAGGTTTGATAGAGAAAATTAGGAACAGAAGATACCACTTCCCATACCATGGAGCCTTTTCTGCAGGGCTGATGCCCATCTCTCATTCTATCTAGTTCCAGCTAGCTCCTGCCATATGCAAACCTAAGAGAGATTTTGGCTTCTTCTGGCAGGCTATGGGCTCAAGGGCTGCCTGTGTTCAGGCTGATACCTTCCCACATGCAGCAAAGATCTCAGAGAGTCCACTGATGTGATGATAATCCCCCACAACCAAACCTACCATGTCTAGAAGAACAGAAAATCTTCCTTCAACTTGCTAGCAGGAAACCCTGCAAAGAACCCATAAGGAAAGCTTGGGGGACAGAAAGCCAAGGAAGAAAACCATGTCTAGCATTTGGCTGCTGCTTGGCTAAATTGAGTGCAGGGCACACATTTTTGTTCTCTGGATAATCACACTTCATGGTTAATGAATTTACCTTCTCCACAAAAGTCTTCAAAATAAACTGAGAAAAGGGAACACAGAGCACAATGACACAGGTGTGAGTACAGGATGGCACATGGATTTGCATCACAGTGCCACTAGTCCAGCATGGGGAACCCAGCATGTTTCCATGCTACAAACACAGCACTTAGCACAAAGGTCAAGTAAAATCAGACAGAAAAAAAAAAAAAGTACTGAAAGTAATAAGCAGAATGTAATTAAACCACAATCAAATTTAATTAAAATGCAGTAAACAGGGATCAAATACAATCTAATGAAACTGGGACAGCACACCTGCCTGTGAGAATAAAATGTGAGTTCAGAGACAGGGCAGAAAACCCCCCACTACCTTTCTTGTGTTGTGTTTAGCTGAAGAGGACAGACTGGTCAGGAAATCACATCTCCAAGAACTCCTCACTTCCTGGCGACCAGAAGTTAGTAATTTGCTTAAAAAGAATTTCTGAGACCTGCTCCCAGATCTGCCATATTTTGGGGGACTTTTCCTTCATGGAACAAACACTGGTTCCCAGAACAGAACACTTCCTGAGCAGATCCTCACATGGACAGGTACGACGCCATCATTACAAAGGACCAGAGAGTTTCTCTGAATCACTCAGCAGGTGCCTCTTGAAGCACAGCACAGGGTTCTCTCTACTTTACAAAAGCCTGGGCACAGGACCCTCACCCAAGTCAGATGCCCCTCTCCACTGATAGTGAAGGTCAGGCTTTTGGCTTTAATTCTATGTGGCTGCAGGAGAGGCACAGAAATAATTTCAGCTGGCACTAACCCATTTCCCACTGGGCAAGCAATGCAGCAAAACACCCACTGTGTTTTCCCTGGCAGGTGCTCCTGTACCCCACAGCAAAGTCCCCCCTCAGCCCTCTCTCTCCCAGTTGATTTAGGGCCATTCACTAGAGGACTCTGCTTCAAAGAGACAGAGCCTTCCAGAATAAGACTTTAAAATAATTTCACTTAATTGAATCATGCAGTACAGCAGGTAAATAATGAGGCATCAGATGAGACATGGCAAATCCCCTGGCTGCAGTGATAGGAGACATATGCAACAAACAGCAGCACAGCATGAAAACAGTACAAAAGCAAGAAGGCAAAAATAAATCAACACTACCATCAGTAAAGATCATTTCCAAGGACATTAAAAAGCGAATTGTTTATTAGGGCAGAAAGCTGACTACCCTTGTTCCAATTCAGCCACTAAAGGATTGGGGAAGGCCAGGTCAGAGTTCCACTACAGAGATCCCAGGGCAGAGCAACTGGGCTTCTCTTGGATAAAGGCTCCAATCACTCTCTTAGGATAAAATAGCTTAATACACCCCAGGGAATCACCCAGGATCATCCCATTTTACAGAAACAAGGGGGAAATCATGACTGCTAACATGCTGGCACAGAAGCTGCTTTATCTATGCCATCGTCCTTGGAAAATCCCAGCTCAGCTATGGCACATACCAAACACTTCCAGCTGGCTACCTAATGTTGCCCTGACTTCATAGTCATTTGAACAGGCTAACCCTCATTTTTCTGCTCTGCTCTAACAGCAGCTACTGCCTCCCAGATCACCTCATGCCAAGCACTCTGATATTGTGCTTACAGATTAAAGACCAGTCTCATGTCTAAAAACAGCCTCACTTACTTTACAAAGTGCCTCAGGAAGGGTGGGGAGGGCATTCAGGATTGCCAGAGGCCTGCC
>VRYO01001153.1:1166964-1177952 GCA_009812075.1 Sialia sialis | reverse complement strand
CTGACACCAAGGGAATCAGGTATCAAAGTTCATGGATGTGAGATCAGTATCCATACATCTAACCTTGCTGGAGCCCATCAGCAGAGCCTTCCAGCATCCATCAGACACACACATTTATTTTGGCCAGGATAGAAAAATGTTTTTTTTCTGCCCGGATAAGACTCTTGTGTGCTAGATGTTAGATTTTTTTTTTTTTTGCTTCCAGTTCAAGCCATTTTTTCCTCTTCCCTCTCTAGTCACTTAAATGTCCTCCAGAGAAATTTTCAGTGGAAGAAGTTAAGTCTTTGGATTGTATGCTGGTCACCCTGCTTCTCTTCCTGTGGCATTACCATAATCCTGGCCTTGGCCAGTGGTGGTTTCACCTTGGAGCCACCTGGTATTTGCTCTGTTAGACATCAGGGAAGCTTCTGGCAGCTTCTCACAGAAGCCACCCCTCTAGCATCCCCCATGCTACCAAAATGTTGCCATGCAACCTAGTACGTGTCAACCTTTCACTAATCCATAATACTGCTCAGATTTTATGATTTGGCCTGCCACTATGTTTGTGTCAGAGGGGAACCTGCAGAGAAATCACAGTGGGAATTGCATTTCCTGTAATTACATTGCATCCTCACTGCTGGATAAAGTCTGTCTAAAAATGTTGTTGTAACTGCTGGTGTATTTCTATTTTTAATGTTGCCTTTTTTTTTTTTTTTTTTTTTTTTTTTTTTTTTTTTTTTTTTTTTTTTAATGACATTTGAAATTAAGTTATTTTCTCCATGGGAGCTCTGGAGGGCTAGGAGTATTTTGACAACCCAGAGACATTCAATCAAAATAGTTTAGAGACTGAAGAGGATCTTTAGCCAGGCTGATGTGTAGGCTGGGATTTCTGTTTGCCCCTTTAACCCTTTCATTCCAATTTCAGCTCCACACCTGAGAGATGCTCATTTGTTATGTTTTGCATTCTCCTTGGGAATTGACCCGATTTCCTTCCCTCAAAGTTTGAGCTAACCCATGAAATCTAATGCAGTCTCATGATTTTTCTGGAAGAGATAAGTTAAACTATTTTTAAGTCATCTTTTCAAAAGCTTTTCTGTACCCTGCAGGGAAGGCAACCCAAGAAAGGAAGGGAAAAGAACCCCTATGCCTGGTGTACTGTTATTTTGCCAGGCACTTTTGAATTTATTTTGTGTAAAACTCTCTTGAAGTGGCCTGTACATCATCAGGGTTCTGATGTGGAGGCACAAAGTACAGGGGCATCAAAGTAAAGCAAGAATGAGCACACATACTGTGCCCTGTGCCCCTGACTGGGATCCATTTTCCTCACCTGTTTGTTAGGCTGTGGTTTTGCAGTGCAACCTCCTGCTGCCAGCACACAGCACTTTCCTCGATGTGTGCTAAAACCAGTCTCCTCTGCAGCCTCTTCCCTTTTTATGGGCAGATACAACAGACAGAACTGTCCCAGCAGCTGCAAGAAAATAACCATCAAACGCATCTTGGAGGCAGAGATGCATTTCTTATTTGAGCATGATGGCAAAGCAGAAACGTTCCTTTTAGACCCCTCCACCAGGAGGCTGAAACCAAATGAGAAGTAGGCAAGGGATGGGCAGATGGGGCAAGCACTGTAGAAGTGCCCGGGCACTGCTCCTGCTTACTGAGTGCTCTTTGCATTTTTTTTTTGGAGGGAGACTGCTGCAGCAGGTGAGCATTTGGACAGACCATTGGCCTCTTGGAAGGCAAACTCATCTGGAGCATTAAGGAGAACCTCAAGCTGGTGGTTTTCTGCCTGTGCTGCCAAAGGGTTCATGCAGAGCTGGGGATCAGCCCCCAGGAGCTGTGTTTTGGCAACTACAGCAATTTCACGACCATAAGGCGCATCCTTTTGATTAAAATTTCGGTTGAAACCTGGAAGTGCGCCTTATATATGGACAAAGGTTGGAAAATTGCTGACAACCTGGAAGTGCGAGCCGTGGAGCCGAGGAGCTGAGCTGTGGCAGCCACGGAGCTGAGCTGCCGAGCCGCGAGAGCTGCGCCAGCTGGCACTGCGAGTGGGTGGGAATGCCGGGGCCTGCGGCACGGGGGCTGGGGCTGGGGCTGCATTTAAAGGCCACACGGATCCTTGAAAAATGTTTGCAAATTGAGCACCTGTTCCGTTACTAATTCGTTAGTTTGCTGCACGCGGATCCTCACTGCAAAAAAAAAGTGTGCCTTATAGTCTGGTGCGCCTTATATATGGGAAAAGTACGGAAACTTGCTGACAGCCTGGAAGTGCGCCTCATAATCCGATGCACCCTATAGTCATGAAATTACTGTACTTCTGCAGCGGTCACTCACCCCACAGGCACTCTGAGACCTGTGACAAAGAGAGAATGTTTGACTCTGGTTTTAGAGGCACAGGTGGAGCTGCTCCAAGGTGCATTCAGTGACAAGGCTGGTGTGACCATCCTTCTGTCTCTGAAGGACAGACAGCAAGACCCTGGTCCTGAGAAACCACACCCCACTGCAAGAATTAAAAGGCACAACTACATCTGCAAAATGTTAACAAAGGAAGCTAAAAGACAGCCTGGGTAGTGTTCCAGGAACCACATATAAGAGATAAGAATAATTAGCTACATGAACAGGACCTAGTATTCCTGAAAGGAAACCAGGCATATGTGGTGGATGTCACTGTGAGATGCAAATATACTGAAACACCTTTCGAAGAGGCTGCAATGGAAAAGGTGAGGAAATACCAACACCTTCAGAAACAAATTCACAAACTAACAAATGCAGCAGACATTGTGCTTCCAGATAAAAAAAGAGTCTCATTTCTGAAAATACCTTCACTTACTTTACAAAGTGGCTCAGGAAGGGCATTTAGAATGGCTCAGCCACAGGGACACCCTTGCTCTCCCACCCTCAGCCCCAGCACAGGAGCAGGCTGTGCAAAGCCCGCTGTTCACTTTCCTGCTAAATTTTAGAAAGTTTAATAAAGACAGACAATAAAGCAAAAGGTTATACGGCCAGGTGCTTAGCCTTTAGCCAAGAGCACACACAAGCTCAGAAAACACTTCGTTAAATGCATCAACGTGTTGCATATTCATAGACCTTCATGCATTATTCAAAATCATCCCCCAGCCTGTAAATCGACATGTCAGTACTCCCTGATAACCGAAGATCAATAAATTCTTTCCCTGGGGTACTGGTGTGTCGTTGATAATCCAAGAATGTAAAGAACTTCCTGATTATCTTTTTTTTTTACCATTCTCTGAGTTAGTTACATGAACAAATGCTTTTTGCAGCACCATGTTATAGTCCAAGAAAAAAAATATATACTATTTCTTAGTTTTGTTAATAGCAGAACTAGAAGAAACTATACTCATACAGAAAAATTTTTCAACGTTATACATACAGCATTCATTTAAATCTTTGCGAAAAGCCAATAATATAATACGGACTTATAACAACCGGGCTGCACTGGGGGGCCCACACTGTGCACGCCGTGCCCCAGGCCTGGCAGCTGAACTAACTCTGCCTCCACAGCGGGCAGGGCAAGGCAAGGCAAGGCAAGGCAGGGCAAGGCAGGGCAGGGCAGGGCAAGGCAAGGCAGGGCAGGGCAAGGCAGGGCAAGGCAAGGCAGGGCAGGGCAAGGCAAGGCAAGGCAAGACAGGGCAGGGCAGGGCAAGGCAAGGCAGGGCAAGGCAAGGCAGGGCAGGGCAGGGCAAGGCAAGGCAAGGCAGGGCAGGGCAAGGCAAGGCAAGGCAAGACAGGGCAGGGTAGGGCAGGGCAAGGCAGACGGAGCAGTGCCGGGCCCTGAGGGCGGCGGGGAGAGCCGTGCCCGCAAAGGCCGCTCCCCGCGCTGCAGTGGCGGCGCTCGGCCACACGGGCGCGCCCTCAGCCCGGGCTGGCGCCGGGAGCGCCCCGCTCTGAGGGCAGCGGGCCGGAGGGGCCTGGCCGGGCAGGGCCGGACAGCGGACACGGGGCAAAGGCTCTGATCGGCTCACACCCGCCACAGCAGTGGCTGAGCTTGCTGGTTTGAACACAACAACGCCCAGCACACGGGCACTCGGCTCGTCAGCCACGCTGTTAAATGCCAGGCTGCCAGCCAGAGACTCACCTTGGCCCCGGGAAAGGGGTTTCTATGGAAGGCATTTGCACAGTGGGATAAATGAACGCGCAGGTGAACAGCACTTGCATTATCTGTGGATTTATTGTCTCTCTCCCCACTGTGACACAGCAGATGTTTCTTCACTTCTGGAGCGAGTCCAGAGGAGGCCACCAAGTTGATCAGAAGGATGGAGCACTTCTCCCATGAGGAAAAGATGAGAGAATTGGGATTGCTGAGCCTGGAGAAAATAAGGCTTTGTGGTGACCTAATTACAGCCTTCCAGTACCTGAAGGGAATTAACAGGAAAGATGGGGCAAGACTGTTTACAAGAGCATGTAGTGACAGGATAAGGGGGGAGGCTTCAAACTGAGAGTAGGTTTAGATAATAGGAAAAAATTCTTCCCTGTGAGAGTAATGAGGCACTGGCACAGGGAAGCTGTGGATGTCCCACTTTTTTCTAGGATGTCCTGTGACCTCCTAGGGCTGGTTTTAAAAGAAACCTCCTCAGAAACAGAGATGTATTGCACTTCATAAGAAAACACTCCAGGCCAAGGCTGGGAATGTAGGGAGGAAGGCAAAGAGCAGAGAGCATCTCTTCTCTACCTGCAGAGAGGACCCAGCCCAAAAGAGAGGGGCCAAAGGGCTATGGAAGTGCTTCCACCAGCATTGTGGAGCTGAGACTAAGCCTCCTGACAGAAGCAGGTCAGCCTGGAGCTAGAGAGAGTGACAACAAACTATCAACCCCTCTGTGTCACTCTCACCCAACCCAGCTACTCCTCACATGAGACAAAATGCATCCAGGAATTAATGTGGGAATTGAATGGAAGCACAGGTGGATTGACACCAAAGAGAAAGGAATCTTTTCTACAACTCTATGACACCTACTGGTCCCAGCCTCTGAGATGTTACCAGAAAAACCAAAATGACTCCACCTATGTGGTGGTTTCTGAGCCTGCTTGGGTCACAGATTTACACCACTTCCCACACCCACCTCTCAAAATAGAACAGACAGAAAACACACTGCTTCCTCAAACCACATGTGAAGAGTCACATGGGATGACACGACCCTGCCAGCTCAGGCTGTGTAAGAGGTACCAGCATCAGGACAGAGAGGTAATGGTAGTGCTTGAAGTCTCTGCCAGCACTAAGGACATGAAACAGAAGCCACCAACCCCCTTCCACATTAAATGGAAGAGTTTGATGGAACATCCTGAGTTGGAAAGGACCCACAGGGATCACCAAGGCCAACTTCTGGACACTCAACCGTGCTGATACTGCTTCCCTAGAGCATGGCACCACATGTGCAGCATCCTTGGCCAGGCCCCCAGGGACCACTCATTAGGTACAGCCAGGGCATGAAAACCAGCCTCCCAAAAAAGCATCAACTCTTTCCAGGTGATCCCAGGAGAAAGCACCAGAGACCACACACCCAGGAGATATTTAAATGGCTTTACATGATGCACTTTGAATTTCTCCTCCAGGCAATCAGATGCAGATTAAAAGGGCACTTTGGAGCAAGCCGTGGACAGCTCAACGATGTTTGCAAGATTTGATTTTTGAGTTCACTGAGAGTCCTCAGCTCCTGCTGGAACCCACAGACCACAACTATAACATTACTCTCAAGAAGTCAGAGAAGGGTCTGAGGCCCCTCATGCTTCATCCAACATGCTCATGCCTCTCCCAGAGTATTTCTATGGGATGTAGCTAATTCAATTTTTTGGGGTGCAGGTGCTAAAGCTCCTC
The DNA here is from genome assembly GCA_009812075.1 of Sialia sialis. Lineage (NCBI taxonomy): Eukaryota > Metazoa > Chordata > Aves > Passeriformes > Turdidae > Sialia > Sialia sialis. The sequence continues at coordinate 1,172,143 of VRYO01001153.1, read as the reverse complement.
AGCCACTTGGTCCAAGGTGAGCTGGACCAGGGCCAGCCACAATCAGCACTGCAGGCTGGCACAGCAGATCCTTGTACAGATCATCCTTAGGCAGCTGTACTTCCCTCTCTTGACAAGTTATAACCCTGGAAGTAGTCTCCACTGACTTTACTGCAGTTATTGTGACTTGCACTGATTGTACAGGTGACAGAAGCCATTAAATTTTCTCCTTCCTCATGCTTTGCACAGCAGCCAGGGGATTTATAAGCATCAGGTGAGCTCCTGATTCTCTATGAGACAGAAAAATGCTTCTTAATCAGACTCGAGTCAAAGGTCCTTCTGTAGCTCTAACAGAAGTACAATTTGTAGTCTTTGTTCAAAATTAAACAAGCCCCGACAGCTGTAATTTGGAGGTGCTATTTAAAGAAATCTGTACCAACTACAATCTTAGCAGCTACTTCAAAACTCAACTCTACAAACAGATGACTATTGACTCCTGTAATGGAGAGCAAAGGAGGAGAGATGTGTTCCCGCTGCCTCTGTGGCCAGGATCTGGATAGTCATTTTAAGATGTCTTCATGGGGGCAAGTGCTGAGAGCTTGAAAACACAAAGAGTGACTGCAAGGGTTAACAATATTAGGAAGCAGTGGGAAGCCAAAAAACTGGTTGAGCATAACCACCTGAGAGCAGCACGCTGCTCCTGGCTGGATCTGACAGGCAAGCAGAAGGCTTCCAGCCATGGCAAGAGAGATTCTCAATCTGTCCTCTGTTTAGGGCAAAGGCTGCAGAAGAGGGAAGCTGGATCTCAAGAGGTGAACCCTGAGGACAAGCTCACAGCACGGCTGGCAGATTCCCTGCCTGCCAGCATTGCTGTCCTTCCATGGGGCCAAGAGCAGGGTGAGAAAAGGAGGGAGGTGAAATGATGGAGCACTTCCTGAAGTCCTCACCTAAGAGCAAACATTCCTGCTCATCTGAACCACTTCTGCCAAACCCCAGAAGGTGTCTCCACCAGCCTGCACTGATGCAGCACATCCCGGGCAGGCAATGAAGCCCCAGCCCAGCACACCCTCCAAATGGGATTCTGCACCAGGTCACAACAGGGCATGGAAAGAGAAGGTAAAGCTGCAAAGATAATGAGCACAAAATGAAAAGCAAACAAAAAAAAAGCTCCAGCTTAATATACTTCCTAGGGTCGAATCCCAAAATAAATCAGACACTGAAGCTCCACCCTGCTGAGTATGCCAGCACTGCCATCCATCTCCTGCCCAGAAGGTGCAGGCATCCTCACCCTGGCAGAAATCAGATTAAGCCCAGTGCTGGGCTTTTACCCCCTTTAAAAGCCGAGTTAATGTTGCTCCTGAGTTACTGTTAAAGGTCACTCACATGGTACATCAGAATTCCTCCCTGCTTTACCTAGAGTGAGGCAGGCATACTCCCAGGATGTGCTCTCAATCCAGTGGTCCCACAGAGCTCCTGGAGGTGGGAAAAGAGATGACCAGACAGGACTGACCTGGGGCAAGTGACACTGGGGACATCTGGGGACAAGTGGGTGGTGACAGAGGCTGTTAGGCAGGAAAGAGGTGACAGTTACCAGTGGAGGGGAACATGCAAAGCTTGTTTCCCAGCTGGAAAGGTTTCCTGTGGAGGAGAAGGATGACTCTCCTGAGGGCAGAGCCACTGAAAAGGCAGCTTTGAGTCAGGCACTGTTGAAAATGCATGGCGTGGCAGCTGAGCCCAGAGGACCCCTGGGGTGCCCGACCCCTCGGAACTCCTACCTCCCTCTGCTACATGAAGCACACTGGAGAGTAAATCAATCCTTGCTCTATCCCACACCACTAATTCTGGGATGGGCATTTCTGTGGCTGTCCTGCTCTTTGCTGAACCCCATTCAATCTCCCTGAAAGCTGAAGCCCTCTTTGCTCTGTTCCTGGCTGCCTCCCTATCCCAGTCAGGGCAAACAGATGAATGGTGACACATCCCTAACATTCCAAAGTCCTCACACCTTAACTCAGCCACTGCTGGTTCTCTGAGTTGGCAAAGACAATGCACAGTAATCTGTCAGAGTTCAAGGAGCATCTGAACGATGCTCTTCATCATAAGATTTAGTTTTAGGTTGTGCTCCCTGTCTAGGAACCACCTTGGGCTAGAAGGAATCAGCACAAAAATCCCCAGTGCAGACTTACACTAAAAAACATGTAAAAATTTGGCACCTGGATTCAAATTTACCACAAGAGGCTTGAGTGTCTTCTCCTAACAGTTTGAAGATTTCTCAGCTACCCTCTGAAGTCAGGGAAGCACCAGAAAATACTATACTAGAGCCATACTAGAAATGGCAGCTTTTGACAGAGCTGTGCCAGGGGTTTAGGTGGATTTTCTCTTGGGAAAGTTTAATGCTAGTTTGCAGGAAGCGGGAAAAGAATGAAGGGTGAGAAAAGATGGAAAAATTAAGAGAAATGAGGCCTGGTGGATTATGTCACCTTACCCATCACGGACACATGTAGTGAGGGCTGTTCCAACCTACAAACCAAAAAGAAACATTAATGTTTTGTTTCATAAACAATAAAGCTCTGCAGAAACAGGCCTTGAGCCTCCTGCAGCTCCTGCCCAGAGGGAATACATGCAGGAGCCATCCAGGCAGCACTGGCAGAATGGCTTGGATAGCAGAGGGTTGCCCTTTGCAGAGCCCATGTACCTGGGGCTCCCACTGTGAGCCGTGGCTAATGAAGGTGTGCAAAAAGCAAGGGCAGAAGCTGGCTGCTCCCCAGATTTGCAGCTGAACAGTGCTGGCAGAGCAAGAAGTCACCTTCTAGACAGTGTTTGCTGACTGGCTCCAAAATCAGAAGGCAATCCCCACCCAACCCCCACTAGCTTGATCTGGGCATGGATGACACATGAACATCTCCCAGGCTTGGTCCTGGTGGGACAGTACAAAGCCAGGAAGATAATTCATCACCTGCCAGCACTTGGGATGTGCAGTGCTTTCCCCCCAGGCAATGCTTTCTCCTTCACCTGCTGTACCCTCAGTTCATCCCTCCAAAACCCAGCCCAGTGAGAAATGACAGCTCTTGGATTCTATCACTCATGCAAAGAAGGCTGCTGAGGCTCCCCAAACCCACGTGTAAGAGTTAAAGTGACTCCCATGCAGCTGTTCTGGGCTCCAAATTCCAGTTGCAATGTCTCAAATCACAGCCCTCTAGGTGAGTGACAGTCGTAGAAAAAGAAACTGAGACTGAAGAAATTGCCTCAAATGTGCTATAGTTCTCTCACAGCTCAACCAGGAGGTGCCAAGCCCTAGCCTGGGGACAGGCTGACTGACTTGCCAGCCAGAGAGCTGGGAAAAGAGCAGCACACCTTGCTGTAAGAGGCAGAGAGATGGAAGGTGCATGGTGACTATCACTGTGCTGAAGGAAGAAAAGTCCACAGACACACCGAAAATAGGAAATCATCACCACCCACCTTTGTCCTGACAAAAAAGCATCGCTGTCCCACATCTCATGTCCAGTTTTGTCTCTACTACAGATTTGGTAATGAAACACACTCACAACCCTCTCCTTTTTCATTCAGTCTGATTGAAGCAAGTAGCAAATTTCCAAGTCTCCCTTGCTTCAGCTCCCCAGTGCCTCTGCCTGTGAGTAGAGACTCTCTGCAAGCTGTTCACAGCAGTCATATGGCCACTTCAGAGGTGATCCCTGCCCAGCACCCACCACTTGCTCCAAGAGCCTCCAGCTCTGAGAAGTAGGAAACAACTTCTCTGTTACATCAAGCAAACCACTGCTCTGCAGCTGCCAAATCTCCTGTAGCTGAGCGACATATCAGATGCATCTTTCCCTCACAACTCAGCCCTTCTTTTCTAAGTTATGCAGGGGATTTAAGCAGGGAAATAGCACTTGTGGGGCTCCAAAGCCCAAAACATAGGGCTTTGAGGAGCTGAGAGCAGCAGAGGCGAGAAGGGGGTGTGCACTACTGTCACTCATCTGACACTCCCCAGCACCAGGGGCATGGGGGATAAATGCATTTCTGATGGATGTTGCCAATGTTCCTGCCTCTCCCTGCCAGTGGCTGACAGAGCGCTGCTGTCAGATTTCTGCCTTGCGCTCTTTTTCACTGTCTGCATTTTCCATTTCTTCCTCGTTATAAAAACAACAAAGCAAAATCCTATCAACTATAACACAGGATTGGGGTTTTTTTTGTCAGCACCAAGGCTGGGATCTGGCTCGCAGGGTTCCTGCAGTGACACCTGCCTGGGGATATGCAATGAGAGATGACACAGACAGGAGAAATCACTAATGCTGTAGGAAGAACCACTTGGGAGGAGAAAGGCTCGTGTTCAAAACAAATTTTGGCCAAGAAAATCCTGAATGGAAGGAATAATTTTTTACATGTTTAGCTCAACAAATCCTTTCCCCAAAGAATCTACTGGCAATTCATTACCCTGGATCGGATGTTCCAAGATGTTCCCACTGTCCAGAGATGTCAGATGAACACATGAAGGTGGTTTGACATGTGCCATGGAGGTGCAGAGCTCCCTGCTGATCCATCGTGGCACATGGACTGCTCTGTGCCTGTTAGCTCTATCTCAGGGAGGGAACACATCTTGCACAGAGGGGACAAAGAGCTGATGCAGGAACAGCAACGGTCAATGCAAATGACAAGGCATGGGTCCTGAATAAAGGATGAAAGCTCTAGAGAAAAGCTACATTTGGGGATGAGCCTTTTGCAGTCTCTGTCAGAGGTCTCTAAGAATATCTTGTGTATCCTTTGTATTGAATGTCTTCCTTTTGAGGGGAAACAAAGATAGCTGAGGACCTGGTTACTGCCCTTAGAAAGGGGACAAATTAGTCTTTCAAGAAGAAACCTTGAAGGTAAAAAAATAGGGCAAAATGTTTGAATTTTACTCCAGATTTAGTATCTCCTGTGGGGAGACTCTGAAGATCCATTCCAATGCTATAGAAAACCTCTTGGTGCAAAGGCTTAACTCAGCTTTGAGCTATCAGAGATGCCTATTCTCAGTCTGTCTCTAACCCAGCAGGTGTAGCCAAAGAGTAACCACAGGAGATTCATGGCTCCACAATGTCAGAGAACAGGCATGGATTGGCCATGGGCTGGGCATGTCCAACCCCACAGCCACTGCTGGACTCTGCTGCTTCTGCCACTGCTCTGCTCAAAGCAGCACCAGGGACTAGAGAATGAGGAGGAAAAA
>VRYO01001153.1:1124327-1158772 GCA_009812075.1 Sialia sialis | reverse complement strand
ACCTCATGGGGATGCCCTGCAGAGCCAGGACACCAGCACACAGCCTGCTCTGCAGGGGATATATGGCTTGGCTGGCCAGCTATGTGTGGAGGAGACATCTCCCACAGCCTGCTTACCAGGAGTCATCTGAACACAGAGGGGGAGGAAAAACCAACTGCAGGCACAGCCCAGAGCTTCTCCATGCCTATGAACAGTGACCACTGCCAGCTCCAGCAGTGACTTCAACAGAGAGGCAGGAGGGGCACAAAAAGGACAGAGACAGATTTCGCAATCCCAAATGCCACAGAGATCATCAGATGCAGACAACAGTCAGCGGCACAGTTAAAAGAAACAAAGATACAAGAGGCCTTAGGAATGAAATCAGATTAAGCAGGATGAATCTCCTATTACAGGACCATATTCCTGCCTGGTGCCTTTCTTATTGCTTCACTTATTCAAAAGGAAACAAGAAGTGTCTCAGCAGTGATGCAGGGAAGGGAGGAAGCAGCTCAGGAAAGGTAATGAGTTTTCTTAAAAAGTCCACGAACAGCATGAAAACACAGAGGCATCCTGGGTGTAGAATGATAATGGCCCTTCAATCAATCCACAATTGATTTCACATTTAAACTGTAGATCATCTCAGTAAAAAGCCTTTTGTGAGCCTGAAATGGAGAACTGGAATCTGCATTTCAAAGGCAACGCTCTGAATGCTCAGCCACCGGCTCTCAGTCGAGCTGGGCTGATGTAGGAGACACATGTGCCTGGGGCAGACCAATGGCTAGGGCATCTGACCTGGTCAGCGAGGAGATGCCTTCACAGCAGTAATTAACATCCTGCACCAAATGTCGGGTGAGTAAATGACACCTTTGTCTTGCAACAGGAATACATGCCCAGAGTAGCTACAGACTGGTAATGGCTTAAGCTCCCTTCTCCTGAAGTCCCATTCCACGGACCTCCTCATTTCACTGTCATTCTCCTGGCAAGGATCAGAAAGCTGGGGCAGAGAGGTCTATGAAGGATACCAGAAAATACTGAGTTTTATTTCTTTTGTCCTATTTGATCTCATGATGGCAAAATGCTGCCTTAAGGCACCAGCAGCCCTGGAGTTAAAACCCTGAAGAGGCTGTTGTGGAGGAACACGAGTGATGGGTGCTCTTGTGTTCAAGTGCTCCATTTCAGCAACACACAAACCTCTCACACTCTGGTGCACCAGGGCACACTCACCAAAGGAGACGTCACCAAAGTGGAGGGCGGACACATCGAAATGGAAATTCGGTCCCATGACGCAGCCCCTGAGGGGACAAAGGCAGGGAGGCAGTGGCTTTGTTCAAGGGAATTGCAAAGGGTTCGGGTGTTGTCAGGGCTGGGGTGGATAAAAGCTGGTGTCAGAGCCACCCTAGATTTCAAATCAACCCACCACCTATGTGGACAGTAGGCAGCCAAAGCAAAGTGGTCAGCAACTGATGGGGCTTAAGGCACCATGGCAGGCAGGACGTGACCCTGAGTTGCTTCTGGTCCATGGAAGGATCCTAAACACACACCCAGAGATGCCTATGTGCCTCAGCTTCCCCATCTATAATGTGGTGGACACAGAGGTGTCCCTACAAAAGTGACTCACTGTAACCAGCCTTCCCAGCCACAGATTCTCTGCTTTGATATTTCTTGTTGGAACTGATGTTTCCATGGAGGATCTTTCCCAGGAGATCTTGACACACACAGTCATTACAGGCAGGCTTTTAAGACAAGAATTCAGGAGACCCTCAACCATCCACTGCAGTAACAGTTCTACACAGAGGAGAGGTGAAAGGACCAGCTTGTCACCAGTGCCAGCTGTTACAGCCAAGAGCACTGGCTTAAAAAACCAAATGTGGGTGTCCTTAATCCGACACACCACCTCACATTCAGCAGACAGGCTCCAAACTGCAAAAATCGTGAAGATCCACCAAAGTCAGCACTTAAAGCTGCACAAGACTTACAGATTTATTTCATGGTTGATGCCAATCAATGCCCACTCTCAGTTAAAAATCAGGGATCACAGTGAAATGCACCTTCTATTTTATTCACCAGACTGCCACTGGCTCTGCTCTACACATCTCAACAAGCAAAACCTGCCCTTGCTCAAGGAGAAAGCTGCTTATGCAATAACATCCCGTGACCAGTTTGGGGGAGGGACAGAGGAGAATAAATTATTTGATTGTGAAATGTTCTCTCTTCATTAAAAAAAAAAAAGAAAAAAAAAAAGGCAGCACTTTTCTGCAAACAAAAAGCCAGCAAAATTTTTTCTTTACTGAGGTCAAACCTATTCACCACTCTTCCAAAGTAATAACCACCTTCTTGGTTTTTTTTTCATTAATTCCCCTATCCTAGTGGTAAAATCAACTGCAGAGTCTTTTTATTACTGCCTTGATCCAATGCCTCCCAAGAGCAGCATCCCAGACACAGTCAGCTTCAAAGCTCCAGAGCACCCAGCACCACCACCTTTCCTGCCTACCCCAGGTTATCCCACCAGACCATGACTCAGATGTGCTGGGACAAGCCCTCACTTGAAGATCCTCAGTGAGGTTTACCTGCAGTCTAGCTGCTTAGCGCAGCACTAAAAGTATCATTTACTCACTCACCTTTTCTCACGTAAAGAAAATAATAAATTGATAGAGAGAAACAACAAGGTATCAGCATAAAAAATGCATAGAGAGCACAATCTTTTGGTAAGAAAACTCAGTGTGCCCTTCCCTGCTACAGACAAGCTTTTGAAAGTGTCTGACATGATGTAGTGCTTCATTTTCTACCTCTTTTGGTTGCTCTCTTATTTTTTTTTGCAGACTTGACACCACTGGGATGGAAACAAATAGGTAGGAAATTACTTTTCATCCTTTCCAGAAAAGGCTTTGCTCTCTCTAAAGCCAGATACTGGTTGGTGAGGGACTGGTCAGCGAGGGAAAGCACTGCCAAGGCCTTTGAGAGAGCCAGTGCTGAGCCAGGATGGATGGCTTTCCTCTGACTCCCAGGAACAGGCAGGAGGGATTTCACTGAACACCATTTGACTTGAACTCAAATGCAGCCAGTTTGCTCCAGCTGCTTTCGGACAGCTTGAGCACAAAGGTGATTTTTGTCTGGGACTGCAACAAAAGCCTCTGAACACGCAGTTCTTGACCCAGTGTTACTTTCATGAGCCAAGGGGTTTTGCAGGAAGCCTCTGTGAGAAATGACTGGTCACTTTTAAAATTTCAGAGGTTTCTTAAACCTCAACGAACACAACAAAGAACAGAGTAAGGAAAAAGAAAAGCGCTCCAAACGTGACCATGTGCCACGAGCTCATCCACAAAAATGGCTGCTCCGTCTTTTATACCCCTGCTGTTGCATCAGCCAGAAATGCCCCAGATTTGACTAGTATCACAACTGCCCAAGTTACCAGGAATTCCACAGGTCCACAAGGCTCACTGCTGTCCCTGGAGCCACCAGGATACACTCCAGCTCTGCTGCTCACCTCGTATCTGTGGGTTGCTCTGAAATAAACCTCCCCAATGTTCAGTTCCTCAAGGTTGAAGCGGAGCTGGGGCCCGACACCTTCCCCGATGAGGAGCAGGGGCAGCCTGCTCTCACGGCCTGGGGAGAGATTTCTATTTCGGTATGGTAATTCCTTCTGCTATCTTGCATTTTCCAGGCTGCCTTAGTGCTAGTCCCTGGCTCTGAGCTGCCTGGGACCAGCTCCTGATGTTCCAGGAGAAGATAGACAGCACTCTCTTTTCTCAGGAGATATGCTTTGGATCTGCCTTCCAATTTCTAACCCGCTGCTTGGGCTGGTTTCTGATCTGGCCACAAGTTTTTACTCTGAAAAAGCAATGTTGAGTTTAAAATTATCTTTTATTTCGTTTCCATGCACTTAGAGGAGCTTTGAAATCAATTCTGTGAAGGGACAAATCTCGCAAAGATTTTGGCATTGTTGCCTGGCTTGCAATTAAGTCAGGGTTGTTGGTGACAACAGCACAGGACTTTGTTGCCAAACTGCTCAGCTTCTCTGCTTTTCAGCATCTTGTTGACAGAATCTCTCATGCTTTGTGACTGTTTTGAACAAAATTCCCATCTGACCACATAAATAAACAGAGATCCACAGTTTCATGTGAGTAGAAAACCACAACATAAAGGAGTAATCATCATTTGGAATTTCTGAGCAATTAAGAAAGTTAATTTTGAGCTTTAGAATTTGCTACGAGGAAATTTCCAACCATTTATTCACTGCTGGCTTTGCCAGTTCCCAGAGCTGATCAATTCTATAAATCACCTGATCCAGAAGCATCTGCCAAATAATTTATGGAGGCACCTTCACTACAAGTGGAGACCAGCAAAGCCCCTTTCTGGTGGGGCAGGAGATCCAGTGTACAATTCACTGCACTGGGAAAAAGCTTCCAGATATCCACAGCATGGGACACACAGTATCTGAAAATCCTCATCCCAAGGGACTTGGGACTAACAGACAAATGCCTGAGGAAGGCAGTCACATTTCTTGAGGGGATTAAGAAGCAGAAGTAAACAACTTGCCAATTAAAGATGGCTGTTTTCTTCAATTATTTTTGCATCCAGGGACCATGACTCTGGGACAATTCCCACCCTGACAATCCACTGGATCAGCTCTGATCTGTAAGGAAATGCATCACTTAAATGAGTCCTTGAGATCCTCTTCCAAGGAGCCAATTGAAAAGTTAAGCTTTCCCAAGGGCCTTTCAGGGTCATTCAGGAACAGGCTCCTTTTTCTCAACACACATCATTTGCTCTGGTTCCTCTAAGTCCCAGACCAGCTCAAAGCTTGCATGCAAGTAGTTTTCCTCTTTCTCTGTCATGAAAAAGCTGTCCTGGCACAACCCCAGGAGATTCCTGCAGCAAAGTGCTGGACAACTCCATCACCACAGCCAAAATCCCAGAGCCAAGAGAACAGCCCTGAAAAAGGAATCCCTTGGGAGCAATTTTAAAAATCCATCCTTTCCACTGCTCCCACAATCACAGCTGGTGGGCAGCAAGATAGTTTGTTAGCACAAGCTCAGAGTAATTATTGTAGATGGCATTTGCTGAGTAAACCCTGCACCATTACTGTGTAAATAAGAAGCTGTTTAATGACATTTGTATCCATCAGTTGGAGCAGGAAGGCAAGAACAGAACAGCTGGGATAAGGATGGCAGCACCCTCCAGAATGGGAGCCCAGCTGCTGGAAGAGCTTGGGCCTCACACCTCTTCCTCCTACATGGGAAAACCCAGAATATTTGCTGAATGGAAATCTGGCAGCCATCTCCCCCTCCTGAAAAACACCTAAGCAGCACCATGCAGAGACAGAAAGGAAGGATAAGGTAACCCGAACCATGCTGTGCACTCCGAGAATTCCCTGCCCTGTGCCAGCACAGCAAAACCACCACCTCTGATATGGGGTCACTCAGGTGGGGCAATGACAGCTGCTCCCAGAGAAGGACTTGACAGCACTTTTGGAAGACAGGACAAGCATAAACCCAGACTCTAGACTCTGCTTTCCTAGGAAGGTGCTCATCCTGCTGAGCACAGCAAGGTCTGTACTGCACCACCCGCAGGAGCCATGGACTGAGAGCCACAAGGTGACAATTTCCACACAGGGAAAGAAGGAGGTGCTGGCCAGGGATAGTTCTGCAGACACCCTGGGCTCAGCAGGGCTCATCCACCTCTGAGTCTGGGCAGTGGGAGGGAATCCAGGGTCAGAGAGTGCATTTCTAACTTGGCTTCTATTGCCTAATGATGAATCCATGTAAACAGGACCCATCCTGCAGGTCAATGGCCTGGAAGGTTTTAGTACTCATTCACTAAAGCTTTTCTGCTCTGTAGCTCTTTGGCCTTTGAGGAAATGCTGGCAAAGCTATGGCATGAAAGCTTATCCCTGCACTGCCTGGACTGTTGTGGGATCAGTGATGCCGAGCCAGGCGTCTCCAGCTTGTATGGGAGATCCCCTGGAAGCTGCAGGGACACTGCCCTGCTGACCACTGGATCCTTCCCAGCAATCACACAGGAGCCCAGTGACCTGGGGGAGTGTTTGCACCTCACCTTCACTGGGGTGAGAGAGGCAGGGGAAGGAGCCGTACCTGAGATGTCGCAGTAAACTGCTTGCTTATAGACCTGGGCTTCTTGGGGCTTAAAGAACACATTAATTTCAGCTGAGCATTTTGGTCAGATCTCTCCATCCTAGAGCAGAAGGAGACAGCAAAACATTTGTCTTCAAACATCACATTTCTTGTTTTCAACCATAGCACTGTAAGCCTTTATTTAGAGCATCAATGACAAGCAAGGAGTGAGCAACACTTAACAAAACTGATAAGAGAGTTTGGAAGCAGTTGCAAAAAATCTAAGTACCTTACCTGTACTGGCACCTGGTAGTAGATTTAAACTGCTGCTTCCTCAGGGTCTTCTCTCTCTTCTTCTCTCCCAAAGGGTCCTGATACTGATGCTCAGTCCCAAGGACCTTGTCATGCAATTTTGGAGGCTCTTACTAAAGGATCTCATTTTTTGCAACTGGTTTTAAAAAAATGCATGACTTACATTTCCTCAAATCCCAGCATTACAACTGTTTCTTAATGCACTTGTTAACATAAATACATGAAGCTCTGATAACTATAACACTCCAAAAGGAATGAAAAGTTTAGCTTACAGAAGGAGAGAAAAAGAACAGTTATTTTTTCTATCAACAAATGGAGGCTTTGATTCTGCTTCCTGCTGGGTATCCTCACTACTCTATCCAAAAGTCTTGAACCTGACTGGCGCCTCCAGCTTTCCTGAGACATAAATATTAAATAACTATAATATTGCCTGTCAACTTGGCACTTAGAGCTCAAAGGACAGACCCTCAAGGAACTAAAGAGCTGTGACATGGTAAGTCACTGGGGTGCAGCTGCAAGCAATTCTGTAATGCACAGCCTGCTTAGACTTAACAGAACAGAGGGAAGGACAGACAGAAAAACCCAAAACTATTTCAGACCCACAAACCAATAATAAGGAAAGTCTGAAAGAATTAGTTCACTTGGATTTTACTCAAAACCTAAATTAAATGCATTTGACAGGTCAGATGTTTTACCCGGCAAGCAACTGGATAAAGCCTTACTTTCCAACAAAACACTTGCTTGAGGAACATCAGCTGGCAACCCACACTCAGCATGTGAGACATCAGACCTGTCAGGTCCCATTGGGATGCTGTATGGACTCACCAGCATCCAGACAGCAATATTGGATTGACAGGAATAAAAAGCATCTGGGTTGCTCTGAACAATACCAGCTCTGCTACAACACCTGGAGCTTGGCTAAGACAAGCACTGAGAAAAAAACGCTTGGATGATCATTTCCCTGGCTTGGCTAATTAGTCTAATAACCCACCAGTGCTCATCACCCAGCTGCTCACTGTGTGTTTAACAGGCTGAATTCAGTGCTCTCACCCTGGGCAGAGCCTCCCCGGTGAGGGGGTTGCACTAGGCAGCTGCTTGCCTTTGCTTCAAGCTCAACAGATGGAGGTGAATGCACACCTCAGCTCCAGAGTGTTCTGCACTTCTCTTCAAGGTGTTGCCAGGGCTGAGCTGCCCAGTGGAACCACTTGATCCTGCAGCTGCTGTGGCCTCTGCCCAGAGAGTGGCAGCCAGCCCTCGTTTGGTTTCCATGTGGTGCCTTGCCCAGCCTGCCAGCACCATCACCTACTCCAACAATCTCTGCTGACATGCTGGGGAAGGCCATTAATGAAATGTCAAGAGTGGTGGTGATGTTTGAGGTTGTCATCTTCTAGAGGGGTGTAAAGCAGGGAAGGAGAGCACATCCTGAGCCTTAAAACCAAAATACGCAGCTGCAGTAAAAGGGAGAGGAGTTTAGCAACAAGTGGGAAAGAAATGAGCCCAAATTTCAGAAATGCTACCCAGATCACTCCTAGGAAAAGCCTCCATTTGCTGTGTAGAGACTCACAGGCCACACACAAAACTGGGGAGAAGGTATTTGAATGAGACAGGACAGGAGCAGCAATGCTGAGGGTGCAAATGGATGCCAGGACTTGTCCTGCCATCAAGGTTTATGAGGGCTGTGCACCAACAGATTACCAGAGACAGGCATCTTAGAGCTTGTGCTGGCTGTCAGACAGTGTCTGCCATAAACTGAGCATCCAGTTTTTTGGCACTGTTTTATTTCTTATAAGAGTTGAGGATCTTAGTGTAAAATATTATTCTGCTTTTTCAGATTTTATACCACATCATCCTTTAGCTGCTCTGAACAGTGTTCAAGCAAACAAGAGCAAGGTCTCAGAGCCAAATCACTACTGGGAAAGTCAGAAAGTATCTCTCCTTCCACCAAAACCAGAAAATAAACTTGGAGCCTAACACAGCACTATCAGTCCTTCAGGTCAACCACCTCACAAAGTGCTGCTTGGCTGTTCCTCCTGCTGGATTGCAAGCTGATGGTACTCACTGGTACTCACCAGCAGTTTTATGTGCTGCCATCAGATCTGTTGGCCCTGTGGACACTGGGGCAGTCTGGTTATTACTCAGAGGCTGACACAGGCAATACATCTCCTGTTAATGGAAGCAACTGTAATACAATTCATAAGCAAAAATAAAGCTAAAACAGGAGAGGAAGAAAATTAAAAAGAACCATTGGCCTGATGAATATGCATCTGCTAACAACGGTGCTCTGTTCTAGCTGAGTGAGTTTAGCTGACTTTGGGATTTGTCAAGTACCATGGCCAGCACATCTGTGACAGAAATATAACTGACACAGGGATCTTACCCCACCGCTTTGGAGCACAGGAACAGCAATATATCACAGAGGCAAAGAAAGGGACAGACCTGACTGGGCATGGGACCTCAGAAGAGGGTACAGGACCAGAAGGCAGGGACAAGTGTGGGAGGTGATAACCAACCCATGTTGTGACAGCTCTGTCTTGCTATGAGCTGTGTCCACATCACGTGAGCTGTGTCCACATCATGCGTCCTGCTCTGGTTACTGTCTACTGAGCTGTGGGTGAACAGGGCTAGGACAGCAAACTTACCTGTTCCCCTACTAAGCCCTGGCAGCCAAACAGACTGACTGCATGCTTGAGCCCCTAAATGACTTGCAGTAACTTGTTCTGACTGCAGCAGTGGATACTGGAGCCCTGCACTCATATCCTTGCTCCCCAGAAAACCAGTTAAAAATGCAAGACGACTCCTGAGATTAAATCACCATTCTGCAGGATTCAGTGTATTTGGACAGAAACTTTTGGCAATACATCACAGAGAGCTTCCCTATACTGTCAGGAAAGCTGAAAGCCAGAGCGTTTGACTCCAAAGGTGAAGGAAGAAGAAATCATCAGTTACACATAGTCATAACTCTGTACTATTCAACGAAATTCTTTGAAGACATAACATTCTGGAAAACTTTTGCCATTTCTCCTTTCATTACTGCAGTATGTCAGACTATAAAGCCAGAAAACATTGTAGATATTTCTCCTGGGAAATTAAAATAGGCTGTTTGAGAGGTTCCTCACATGCCTGCCTCCTCACAGGAGAAAAAGAACTACTAGTTCTTGAGGATATGCCTCATTACCCACCCTTACAGACTACAGCTACATGTGTATGAGTCTTGGATCACCTCAGGAGCCAGTGCTTTGCCTAGGCTGGCACATTCTCTATAGGACAGCCACTGAGCTAGAGCAGAGAAAACTACTGTGGATGCTAACCAGGACAGAAGTAAAGCCATGCAGAGCTGTCAGCATGACAGTGCACCACTTCTGACACCATATCAGCCTCTGCCAGTCTGCCATGGGCAGGTGGCCTGAAATGCAGGCAGTGGATGGATGATGAGACAGCACAAAATCTCCAGCTGTTGTTCCCTGGCTTTGCTACAGCATCCAGCGACACAATACAGGAGGGGTCAGCTCACAGCTACCAAAGTCATCTCTTTGCCACCAGAGATACATATGCATCCTGTTTCCCCTCACTCAGCCCCTCAATGATGAGACTCTGCTGGATCTCCACCAGCCCAGATAAGAAAAAGCTGATCTTAAAAAGTCAAATGCCAACAACGTTTGGCAAAATCGCTGCCTCGGTTTGGCAGAGGGGAAAACCATCCACAGAAGGGAAATCACTGCTTGGAACAGACAGGGAAACAAGACAGAACTGGTAACAGAAGCACTGAAATGGCACCCAAAGAGCAGCCTGTTAGTTCAGGGCACTCAGGAGAAAGGCAGTGCCAAAGCTAACATCTGCCTCTTTCCATAAATAACTGAATCCACCACAGGCTGTGGGATGGACCAGAGCTCCCACTGGACATAGTGTCTTCTGCCAAACATTGAAGTACTCAGCAGTAACCTCTCCTTTGAATGGGGACCAGATTTGCTGTTACCTCCTGAGCCAACCTCAGGTCCATAACCCAACCATCATGAAGACCACCTCCATCAGCTCAGACTTAGCACATGACACTGGAGAGCATGACCAGGCAATGACAGTAGAGTGATGACTCGTCAAGGTCAGGGCAATGGTAACAAATCCTTGTCCTCCCTTTCCTCCGGTTTCTATTTCCAAGGAGTCAGCTCCCATGTGTCTGCAGTGTGATTTACAGCTAAGCTGTAGTGGGGAGTATGCAGCAAAAACCAAGGACTTTCTCCTTTGGTAGCCACCTGGGCTTCTTGCACAGCTGCTTCTGCTGACCCATCACGTGTATTTGCAAAAATAAAACACAATTTGAAACGCACTCGGCAAGTCAGAGTTGCATAACAGTTCATTTCCCACAGGCTTGGATGGATGCTCAAAATGTTCATGGTCACATGGCGATTCAAAAAATCCCTGCCTCCTCTTTTTGTCAGGATTTTCATCAGTGACTTAACCCTACACAGACTACAGTGACCTGCTGCAGCTTCTAGAGACAGCAACACCTGAAAATACTGGCAGCTAGTGGCCTGCATAGCAAAGCTTCTGCATGAGCCCTGCAAAGCCACCCTGCCCAAAAAGCCTTTCCAAGACTACCATCCCTCCAGCTTCCTAATTTCTGGAAGCAATCATTACCTCCAGGTACTTGTCAAAAGGCTTTGATTTTCTATAGGGTGCTCCCAGACATCATGGGTGATGGGTGGAAGGAAGAGAGCAGCTGCTGCTGGCCTGAAGGTCAGAGACAGAAGGGTCCCAGCTTCGGGGGCCTCTCCAGCAGATGGACTGGCAGCACAAGGGAAGTGTCTGTATAAGGAAGAAGTTACAAAACTGTCACCACAGAGAAGGTTGAAGAGGTCAGTGGCAGGGATTTTAGGAGAAAATACTATCATTTACTGTAAAGACACCCTTATGCTAGAGCAGGGGGGGAGACAGACAGGACCAAATGTGAAACCAACTGTTCCATAAATAATGGCATTAAAGGAAATTGAAAGATTGATAATGCTGGACAAAACAGAAGGTAGTAGCCCACTTTTATTAAGTCCTAGAGCAAACCATGAAACATTAAAACAGCTGCTTAGGAAGGGTTTCCACTCAAGCCAGGCCACTCTTTGTCTGTCCATCATTAGACAGAATACTGGCACTCTGCTGGAGCTCACCTTAGTGCACTTCAGGAGCACGGGACAGGTTGAGCTAGTGGTGAAGACATGGCCTCACTCCAGTGAAAAGCAGGAGCCTGGGAAACACTGCAAAATTAGCTCAGCACACCATAGGACACTCTTAATGCTCAGGTCATCAGCTCCCACTTTCTGCAGTATTCCTACTGCTCTGACACAAGGTTTTGATCACATCCTTCTGCTGTCAGCTACAGTGGTGTGAAACTTGCATTGTTCTCACATTGGTGGCTCTTTGCCTTAGAAGGGCTATAGGAGTAACCAAAAAGAGGACATGATCCCATTCCTTGGGAAAAAAAAAAGATGTTTAACCTTTTTCAAAAGAAAGCAAAGGTTGTGATTATTCTAGGGTTTACTCAAAGATGAAAAGGGATTTTGCACTGCACAGACAGTAGGCATTCTTCATCTCACTCTGTGCAAATACTCAGAATTTGGGCTCTGGTTGATGGAAGAACATAGGGGTTTGCTTGCATGAACAGAAAAGCAAATTATTTTCTGTCCCTGAGTGCAATAGAAAAGTCCACTTAAACCTGCCAGCCTTGTGTCCAAGCTCACAAATGACACTGGAAAGGAGACTAAGACACGGTTCAGTCCAGGTTACAGGAAGGGATTGGCATTTCCATGATTAAACTTTGGAAGAATTTGGCCTCCATTCCCCAGAAAACCAGTACATGCTTCAGGTCAGTATGTGAACTGACAGTACTCCAACACTCTGTTAGTTCTCAACACCATGTGTAAGATGTGTCCTTATCTACAATAATTGATCTCTCTAGACACTGCAGGGACACACACAGTGCCCTCAATGTTGGGCCCTCGCAGCAGAGCTCAGCTTTGTCAGGCTCCCATCCCTGCCAGGAGCCCACAGGGCAGAAATGCTTTCTGCAGCCAGCTCTCTGGCCTCACCAGAATCCTGATGACTTCTCTCTTGGCACACAAACCCAGCTGAGGCAGGGATCTGTCAAATGACCTCATTCAGAAATGAGGAGGAAGAGGAGAAGAAGAAGAAGCAGAAAGAGAGGTTCTCAGCCATCACTTACCTTTGGCTCAAGGCAGAAAATGTCATCATAGAACAGCATGGGGTCTTCTTGCGCCTTTGCCTTCACTCTCTGGAAGGTGCAGGTGAGAAGAGCAGAATATTCCTGACAAGTGGTGTCCACTCTACACTCCTTCAGAAAATCAGACAACTTGTCCTTTTCCTGTTGACACAGCCTGGGATACTGCCTGCAGCCACAGGAAAGACAAATCCAGCAGGCTGCTTAATAAGCCACATATTTGCAGAGAAGAGTAGAAATGCAGGAGCAGCAAAGCACTCAGGGAGAAGCAGCAGCAGCTCCTCAGCAAGGGGCGGACCCTGAGCCACAGGGTCCCAAATGGATCAGAGGATCACTTGCTGTTCACTGGCACAGCAGGTGGTTCCACTCCACACTTAGAAGCTCAGGAGAGGTTTTGAATGCCAGCAGCCCTCAAGAGAGGGCCCAACTGAGGGAGAATCCATCAGCCACCTCAACTGGACGTTCTGGCACTGAGCTGCACAAGGGAGGTAGATAAAGATCAAAGAGCACCCACTGCAGGACTTCCCTGGGAAGGCAAGAAGAAGCTGAGTTTCAGCTGCGGGTTACCAGCATCACTCTTTGCTCCTCACTTTTTGGACCTGCAGAGATAAGCACACTCTATCTGCCCATTCCCTGCACTGACTTCCACCAGCTCTCCCTTGCTTGGTAGCTCTAGCAGAAATTACTTCAGTGTTTTAAGATCGTAACCAAGGGAGGAGAAGGAAGCACTGCTACAGAGCAGTTGCTTCTGAGCTGGCAGGTCACTGTCCCCCCTTCACGGTCCAGTCCCCTGGCTAAGAAGAACCAGCAGGTGACAACTGGGAGGACAAGTGGAAGTTCCATATGGAGTGAATTGAGGGAGTGCAGTATGAGCAGCACAGTGATCATCACCCAGCCCAATTCAAATACAATTAGAGAGGAAATACAGTCATGGACATTACCAGCTGCACACAGACAGAGCCTCAGGCTAACGCTGTCACCAGCACCAAAAATACTCGCTGTGGCTGCTCCCTGCGGAGCACGATCGGAAATGTCTCTCCATGGCTGACCCACAATGCCGGGCATGGGGAGGGCTCCCGCCACTGGGAGGAGTGACCCTTGACTCAACCTCCATCAACAGAATAATTCCACCATGATGTCCCAGAAAGTCCAGCAGGAGGGAGACTGAGCAAATTCCTGGATAGACTTTCTCATGATCCTAGTGCAAGGTCCTGCAATGCCTCCTCTCATCAAAGTCTTCTCTGCTCCAAGCTCTCTGACAGCAGAACAGTGGCCTTGGAGCTACGGCCATCCCTAAGACTGTAAGTACAGGAGAATGTCCTGGTCAAAGTCTAGGACACAAACTGGCATGAAAGCAAATTTAAGAGGGGGAAAAAAAAATCTGGTCAAACTTAGCTGTGGGGAAACCTGGTTATTTCTGAGGTGAAGGAGGATCACTCAGAGTCCGGGGTGAGACAGGTAGGTAGGAACAAATGGGAAAAGAATGGTCCAGGGAAGTATTCACAGAAGGCTGTGAGATTTTCTTTCAACACACTGAGCTTACATGGAAGTCAGACACTGTGTAATTAAATAGAGAACAGTGGAAAACTAGATTTGGCCTGCAAGGCATTTCTGACCTAATTACGTTGAACTTTATTTGCTCAGAAGCCCTTAAAAAGTGCTGCAGTTTGAGGCAGTTTCCTGCTCAGCTCTGGGTTCAGAGACTAACTCTTATGAACACACATCCATCCAAGTCTGAAAAGTCACACAAGGACTCCCTTAATCACCCAAGCTTTTCAGTGTCATTTCCAATACATCCCCCTGGGCTGTTTCTCTACTGCCTGAAATGGGAATTTCAAAGCTTTCCCAAACACACCCTTGGAAGAAACAGCCCATCTCTCACCACCATGAATACCCCATGGTGCCCAAGCCAAATGCACTTCCCAACCCTGTGTGGCCCTTCCTTCCCTGCAGAACCCTCAAACTCCAAACCTTCCCCAGCCTCTAAAGAAGGATAGAAATTCCTTATTGTCCTGAAAACCAGGAGAGTGCAGGGCAGTGTAACATCCTACAGCAGGATGGCCTCAACCATCTGGGCCAGCAAAGGCCCCTGCCCTGCACAACACTGGAAGGAAGCCTGACATCTTGTCTGACATCATCTCTGGACCTCAGTGGTTTGTGGCTCCCACAAACAAGAATTTGCTCTCTGAGGAAATCCAGTCATTGCAATCAACTCTTCTTCTGGAGCATAGATAGAACTGGAATAGAGAGTGCTGAGCTCCATTACCCTGAAGCCCAGGTTCACATACCCTGATATCTGGAATGGTTTAACCTAAACCATTTAAAAGCACTGATACTCCCTGAAGCCATATGTTAGTTTTACCCCTGGACAGGGTATCTCACTGAAATGCATCTTTCAAACTCACCTCAGTTTCAGTCAATCCTTCTCTTCTGAATACCAAAATGTATTCATTCATTTGCTGTGACATAACTCTGGTTGTGGATGACCAGAAAAAAGTGTCACAGCTTTTAGCTGATTGAGCAGTTTCATGGATCAGTAAATTTATCACATCCCTCCAGCTGTGTGAGGATGTCCCAGATACCACCTTAAGCACTAATCCTGTCTCTGTTTGTAGAGATTTGTCCCCAAGGTGACAGTATTTACAGGGAGATATTTCAGATGTGCTCAGATGGCCCACTCAGATCCCTGGGAATTCTTCATCAAAGTCATTCAGGTGACTGAGGAGTCACAGCTTGCCCAGGGTCTCCTGCAGGCGTTTCTGTCTCTCCTGATCCTTTGTTGCTGACATGGAAGGATGCCTGGGGGCATGTGGGCAGAAAAGGGGACCCAGAAGAACAAGTGAAGTGACAGCCCATGGCAGGAGGGGACACAGGCGAGGAAACACGAGCCAATACTCTACAACATTCAAGATGACAAACCACTATAAAATGAACACCATGAAAACTATCATCATCTCCTTGTCTAAACCCATGGCCATATCAGTCTTGAAATACTTGCTATTGTTCTGATCTCAAAAACCAAGTTGAAGCATTTCAAATTAAATCAAGGGCTGAAAGAAGGTTTAAAAGTAGAGAGCAGCTTCTATATGAAGACTGAATGGGATTTCTTAACCGAGAAATTGAAGAGAAGGCAGGTAGTAGATAGATGAAGTTTGCAAAAGCATGAATGGCCTGAGATATGGGAATAAGGAAAAATGTGTCATGATTTGTCATCAAACAGGAACCCGAAGGCCTGAAAATGTTATCAGTCAGAAATGACAAAGTTGTAGTAGCACTCTTCCAGGGGGTATCCCATCCTTTGCAGTACACTGCTGGGAGAGGCTGTAGAGGCTCACAGAGAGCAACTGGACCGATACTTGAAAATAAAGTCATCAAAAGCTGTTAAAAAAAAGATGAGACTAAAGCCTCCAGCCTAAGAAAATGCCAACTCCAGAGCCCAGGAGGGAAGAAGCAGATGCTCTGCCTATCTCTGCACGCTTTGCTAAACATTCCCTGACTGCTGCACTCCCAGGGAGGAGCTGGGGCTGCAGCCACCCCAGCACTCCTGGCTGCAGGCATCAAGAGCTCTGGGGAAGGTTGGAGGCTTTGCCAGAGCACCTTGTAGCACACAGGGAAGTGGTTGGCACATGCTGCATCTATACCCCCACAAAAAGGAGAGCAGGCACAGATGCCAGGGAGTTGGGAGGATGCTGAAGATCTTTCTGCCAGGCAGAGGAACTGACACACAGAGTGAAGCTGTTTGGGTTGGCTGAGGGCAGATGCAGGCTTCATGTCTTGGGTGCCAAATTAAATGTGACATTTCATTTAAGACTCTTGGTTGTTTAATACATATGTTTAAAAAATAAATTTCTGTACAGCAATTCAGCACGAGGCATTTCACTTGACAGGGTAATGTCCACAGTGTGCAGCTTGGGATGCTCTGCTGCCATGAAAGCACATTTACTGAATCTAGATGGACCTGCCCTGTCATTATTTACACAACATGATTTTATTACATGCTGTCAATTCTTTCATCCTTACGTTCTTTGGATACATTTCCTACAAATGGCAGGACACAGCTCTTTCTATAACCTGGGCAAAGCAATGCCTGGACTTGAAATTCAAAGCCAGACTTTTTCATACAACAGTAGAGCAGATGTTTCTTGTGTTGTGCAGTCCTAACAAGGCTCTGGCACAGCAGAAACACCACTGTGTTTTATCCTATCATCCAGCTGCATGACTATGGACACAGGTATCTTACACACTGATCACTTTTCACTGCCTGGAAGTGAAAAAATTGAGCCCTGGGTCATCCTCTGTGGGGCTTGTAAAAAGACTGAGGGGGAATTTACAGAAAAGCTAAAACATCTCTCTGAATTCTTCTAATAGTACTTGATCAGCCTGGTGCAGAAGGGAATACTGTTCAGAGCAGCACAAATTGTTCTTAAATAGAAAGACAAATTTTGTTTAGCCTGAAAGTGTATCTCAGTGATTGGATGAGCAAACCCTTGAACAAGATTTCAAAATAAATTTCAGGGCTTATGAAGAACATTTTCCTAGGATTCAACAGCTGGTACTTTCTTTCATCAACTACTGCTGTAAATATTTGAAATCTGGTAGCCAGATTGATTAGACAGACTAGGAATAAAACAGCCCTTGCTGCATTTCATCTTCTGAGATGATTTTTCCTCTATCCCCATCACTCCCTTTTTGCTGAATTTAGATTTTAAATCTTTTTTAGGAGTGCGTGACAGTCACATTTGGAATGTTTGGCCATTACAGAAAGCAAGTTCAATTTCATTTGCCCAGCTTTTTAGAAGACTGGGCCTTGCTGTCAGCTCTTCTATGAGCACAGCTGTGTCATTCCCAGGTTACAACAAACCTCAGAGCCTCCTCATCATCAGCATTGCTGGTATTAATGATCAGAAATTCCCAACATGGCCCAGGCTTCAGCCAAGCACCCACTAAACCCAGGCAGCACATTCCAAGAGGAGGATCTCTAGCCAAAGGCATTGTGAGAAATCACATAAAAACTGATGGGCATGAAGTGGGAGATGGAGAGCCATGACCAGCCAGCAGTGGGTACCCGACTGGCTCTTCAGACAGCTCTCTGGCATGGTAAAAGTAAACTCATTTTCAATCTGACTTCTCACTGTGCAGCCAAGTACTCCTCATTATCTCCTCTGCACTGTGCTAGGGGAGATCTGTGTGCGTTGCTGGATGAAAGACTCCAGCACAGGATTATCTGGGAGCCAGCACGGGAGCTTTGTTCTGCCCAACATGAAGGAGCCTTCCAGAAAATACTGGAAAGGACACCAAAACCAAAGGGTGATGAAAGACAGTGCTGCTGCATGGCCACAGTACCATGAGCCATTTTTAATCTTCATTGCTGCTACAGTAATGATACACTTGAGGTATCTGCCTGCCTGAAACATTGCTTTTGGCCCATGGGGAAAACACTGCCAGCCCATTAGAATGAAAGCAAAGACAGACTCAATATACCACTTAATAAATCAATCACCCTTCAAGCTGCTCTACTTCTTCTCAGCAGATGCTGATTGATCCACAAGGAGAGGAATCTAATGAATGGGCAGTTCTGCCCTGAAACACATCCAGAGGTAACAACACTTAAGAACATATTAGTGATCTCCGGGGATGATGGAATGGGCAAGCTGTGGTCAAGGACAACCTGCAAAGAGATGGAAACCACATTCTTCCAGAAATCCTTCATGTACTAAAAATGGGCTGTGTGGGCTCGCAGGAAATCTGTTTCTGTGCATACGTGGGGATGAACAAAACAGCCCAAAGGAGAGTTTTAACTTCCAAACAGCCCTCCTAGTACACAACCCCTGTCTGTGCTCATGCAGTCAACTCTGTAGGTTGCTTTAGCAGGGATTTTGTCAGAAGGAGTGTTAAGTGGTTGTGGAGCTATAATGCTGTGCAAAAAAAACCTCAAGCAAACAAAGCACAAACTTATTCCCCTTCATGTACCCTCAGAATGACAGACTATCTGTCTTGAAACACAGTGCCCTGGTGAGAGGGCAAAGGCCCTACTCTGTTTGCAAGCAGTAGAATAACCTTATCTAAAACAGTATAAAAATCATTATTACAAACAGTTCTAGACAAGGAGAACACAGACAGGAAATGTTTGTTACCTATGAGCTGTTTTGACAGAAATGAGCACTTTGGAGACCAATTAGGCTCACCCATCAAGCTAATTAATTGGAACTATAAAAGCCTATAACCAATCAGCTGGATAAAGCATTAGGTACCAATCCTGCATCTGTGGAAATGCTGCAACTATTTAGACACAAAATCAACATATAATTGCACAAACTGCTGTTTACACTTTTTTTTTTGCCTACAATAACTGACTCCCTCAACTCACTTCGAAGAAAACATACAAGGACATAAAAGTTCAATGGGAAACAGCTGGGAATTCTCACAAGAGAAGAAAAAGCAGGAGCAACAGCCACCTGCAGCCAGCAGAAAGAAAAATCTCTGCAAAGTTTTACAATGCCTGATAGTCCAAGGCAAAGCTTGGTCTTGTAATAACTGCAGCATCAGTCTGGCTTACACATTAAAGTAACACAGGAAACAAGATCTTTTAAAACTCACAGAATACAACAAATTCCTAGGTGCTGCCAGCGCCAGCACCAAACACAAATGGAAAATATTACATCAGTTGGTGCACCACAATGAAGCTCTGGAGTCAAAAGAGGCTGCTTATTGGGAAACAGAAGGTTTTCCCAATTCTGAGCACTTAGAAGAAGTTCTTACCAATCAGTCTGGATGAATGGAGAGTTGCATGAAGATGGACAGCACAGTTGTTGCCAACAGCAGCTCAGGGTCTGCTGCCATGAATTCAGCTCAATAGGAACTTAATGCTGCTCACAGCAGCATCAGAGCCTCCTCAAACACTCACACAAGGCCAATTTCAATCCAAAAAGGGTTTGGGTATTCCCACCCTGATATCCTGCACAATACAGGGGTGACTCAGATAAATAGCGAATATGGTAGAGAGTTGCTCAGGCAAGTATTGAACATCCTCCTTTCTGTCTGCAGTCAATATAAATGGAATGCACTCAGGAACTTGTTTGACTGATCTCAAGAATATAAAATGCAAGACGACAAGAGCTAAACCTCA
This sequence comes from Sialia sialis, assembly GCA_009812075.1. NCBI lineage: Eukaryota > Metazoa > Chordata > Aves > Passeriformes > Turdidae > Sialia > Sialia sialis. Next base: position 1,139,064 of record VRYO01001153.1, on the reverse strand, counting down.
GTTAAGCCCTGCTGCCTATCCATGTCCATGGGGGCATTTACAAAGAAAAAAGAAAAAGAAAGAAAGGAAAATGCTTGATCTAGAGACTAAATCAATAGGATTTTCATTTCATTTCTCAAACAAGTTCCTGGAAGCCACTGATGATCAGACAGATGATGGACTACCCTTGGTAGGAAGGGGGTTCTTAAGGAGGAAGGACAGAGCTATGAAAAGGTGGCTGTTTTCTGCAACATCTCCACAAAAGCACAGATGAGATCAGAGCAAGGCAGTAGTTTTCTCAGATGCTTTACCTTTGTGGGTAGCTGACATGTTTACAGGTGCTGGCACATCCATACTACAGTTCCTTGTTCAGCCTCAAACAGCAATAATCAGCCAGGGCTGGGAGTTTCCTGCATGTGTACATTGATCACTAACACACCACCAAGCCACATGGCCTCACATACCAAAAGAAGCTGATTCAGCAAAACCTAGCATCGGTTTTAACTGCAGAAAGGAATTCAGCATCACAACATGGGTTTGTATTCGGCTGGCAACCCCATGCAGCTCTGCACAGCAGCTGAGCACTCACTAACAAGCTGACAATTCCCCTTGGCCCATTTGCAATGTTGTATAGCCTCTACTACAGCTTCCCCTGCTGCCAGTTAAGCACACCCAGTCCTGTAGTAACTCATCTTCCCCACCCCCCAGTGACTCTAATACATCCCATCGAACTCACTGCCATTCCACAGGTGACTGAAGAACTCTAATCAGCCATTTAAAAATATGCCTTAATTTTTCCTGTGATCTCATGCCTCATTTTTATCAGAGGTGATGCCAGGTATTTTCCCTCCCTCAGTGTCTTCCCCCGGTTCTCTGCAATGAAGCTCATGGGTCCAGTTGCCATCAATTACATCTGAGGATGGTTTGTGAAGAGCACAGAGAGGGTTAAGATCTAATTGCATGCACAACTTGACACTGACTGCCTCAGGAATCTCTTTACCTGCCACATATAAACATCAGTTTAAGAGATGAAAAAGGCAGAGCACTACCCATCATGTGAGATTGCAGCCTAGGAATCAGGGAGAATCAAAGTCCTGAAGACCAAAGAATAATCATTGTTTAATTTGCAGTGTGGTTGTTTGGGCTTTTTTAGCTTGAAAACATTCAATTTTAGCCTGAGAAAGGGCATATTTTATCAGCATTTCAATGAAATCTGCTCTAAGAGGAGCCACAATTAAAACTCTGAATAAGTGCAAATGCAGATTAGAACAATATAGTGACATGGAAACAAAACCCAAAAGGAGGATTCCATTTACAACCTGAAGAATTTGATCCCAGCTAAATGAAGCACCATTAACAGGAACACATCAAGGGAGCTGAACAGGAGGTTTCTGTGTATTCACCAATGATGCAGTCTGGGACTCTGGGATGTCATCCAAGCTGGTAACTGTTTGCTTGGCCCACCAGACAAGCTCCATGCAATGTGTTGGAAATAATCATGAAGATATTTTGGTGTGCTTTGGATTTAGCAGGAGCAATTAGGATTTGTCACCAGGTAAACACTTCTTGGCTGAGACACAAAACTCAGTGCTTTAATGCTTAGGGAGAGCTCAAGTGAAACACACTTCTGCCCAGTAGCTGCTGGGCTTTAGGCTCTTTTAGACCCTCACTGACAAAACAAAAGTTCTTGGTCTTAGTGCTTTGCTGGTGGTCAATTTTTCACCTTAAAAACATGTTCTGTGGAGTTTGGTGATGATTAGAGCAACAACAATAATGAGAACAACTGGAGCCGTGGGCAAACTGAACTTTACACATGTCAGTAGTGACAGCTGATGAAAATGCTGCAGTTTCTGCTCATTAAGGAGCTGTTGCTGCAATTAGGCCTGACCTGTTCCCATTACCACTGGTGAGAACATCACTACTGGCTAGTGCCAAAGCCTGGGCCAGCCCTGTTTATGTGCTGGACCTGAGACTTTGCAGAGAGGGGAGGAAAGACAAAGCCCCAAAGCCCCAGAGCTGGATGACTCTACTCCTGCATCTGCCCTGACAGTGGTGCCAGGATTGCTGGAGGTCTCTCATGGGGCTTGAGGGGATTGCTGCCTGGTGTGGGAAAGATGTAGAGTTATTTTTCCTATTCTTTTGACAGAAATTTTGCCAGAACAGAGAAACTATGTGGGAAGTTAAGGGGAATTGCTGGCCATACTTGAGTGCTGTATTTCTTCCCATTCCCTGCCTACTCCTGCTCCTTGTCTACATATTCCTACCCTCAGATGGCAGGATGAGAATAACGCTCCAGGGGGTGAATTCAGAGGATGCCTGAGAAAGAACATAACTTCCTATTTTCAGATTCTCAGAAGAAGCGAGTGCAGCCAAGTTCAGGACTTGGTTCTCAAGACTGAGAAACTGAGTGCAAATCAGCCCCTGCATGTGCTACATCCCACCCCAGGCTGTACCCACTAGACACCTCCATTACTGCTGTAGCATGAACTCATTACCCCTCACAGAGACATGGCTCTCCAGGACCCAAAGACAGAAGTACCATGGTTAAACTTAACTCCTCTGAGCTTCAGCCAACATCATGATCTGTTCCCTGAGCCCACAGATAAGAAGAGCTGCGAAGGAGACATCCCTGACATACTGCAATAGCCAAATGAAAACCACTGCCAAGAGATGGAGCTGGCAGGCTAAACTTTGGCCTCTCATCCATTAATTACGAGTTGTTCCTTAAGATAATTCTCATCCCATTAGATCTACCCTTTCCATGAATCATTACAGCTCCCGACAGGCAGAAAAGATAAGGTTTGATGGTTTTTTAATAGCTTGTTTTCTTCTGCTTTTTAAACTATGTCCTTTTGTATGTTTGCTTTCTTGTACATCATCTAAACTTTACAGGTCCAGATCTCCCAATGGTACCTTGTAAGCCCCAGACGCTGGTCTTGTTTTGAGCTGTGTGTTTGCTCAGGTGATCTCCAGAGGCTCCTTCCAACAAAAGTTATTCTACAATTCTACCTTTTAAATCAGCCCAATTATTTTTCATATATTCCCCAAATTTCTCACATTTCCTATATACCTGTGCATATACCAATGGGCAGATGGTAGATGAACAGGCATTAGAGGAGTTCAACCTTTAAGAAAGTTCCCACTGAAGAATTCATGATGACATTTTGACAAATATTTAACACAAAACAAAACAAAAAAGCAGAAACACAGGAACTTCAGAGTACTTAAGAAATCTGAGTGAAAGCGGGGAGGACTTAATTAGAATAAAAATGCTGCTTCCATGCAAAGACTTAAATCATCTGTTTGAAATTTAAACTGGCTTTCAAAGGTTCACCATGAAACAGAAGAGATGACTGATGCCCTCAAATGACAAGGGAAATTAGATCAACTTTAACTAACAGGAACAGCACAGGCTGTCCATGATACAGCTCACATGGGGCATCTCATGAGAGGATCACTGGAAAGCCACGTGCCTGGCTCCCAGAGAACAGGTCTGTTTGGCTGAGAGTGGTGAGTGACCATTTCAGAAGGTGCTTGTGCTCAGGAGGGGGCAAGCCAGCCACTAACATGTTCAGCACCTTCTAGGAAATGTGGGACAGAGAAAGCTCAAAGGTTGCATCCTGTCTAAAACATCAGAAGCAACAGCAAACCCACAATGCTCTGGTTCCTTTTGTTGCTCTTTACCAGCTCTGTTATCACCCAAAGGTGTTCTGCACAACAAAAGCTGAGCTGCCTCACCTCTGGGTGTTCAGCTGGTAATGAGCTGCCCGGTTACCCAGGTTTCGAACCAGCAGAGTTTTCTCGGTGCTGTACTTGACCGGGCACTGCCAGAAGTTCAGCTGGCCAGGGAAGTCCAGGATGGCTCGGGCACCAATGGCACGAATTGGCACAATGAACTCTTCTCTTACAGTGATGCAGAGAAGCTGGTGGAAATAATCCTGCAGGAAAAGAAAGTCTCAGCATGGGACATTTAAGTATCATACCCAAAGCAGAAGAAAAACTGCTGTGTTCTATGACCCTAAGAGTAGCATTCAATAATTAATAGTACTTTGTACGTCAATGACCTTTCATTCCAGTATGATGACTTGGACAGGGCTGTTAACTTGCAAAGAAGAAACAGCTCTATTAAATCACCTGCTTTCATAGCAGAACCTGGCAAAATTATCTGATACTTTGATTCTGAGGCACCAAAATAGAGTAATTTCAAGTAGTGGATTACCGCAATAATAGAACCTGCTTTGACCACCACTGCAGACTATCAAAGGCACCACTAAGAATTCAGCTGTGCCATAACACTAACTCCAGTCCCAGCAATGCAGCAATGCTGGTGGAGCTTAGCAGCTTGGGTACATTTTCAGAAGGACTTCACCACATGCACAATCAACAACCCATTTTTGGTGAAATACTTGCCAAGCTGGAGATGGTAACTGCTTTAATGCCAGGTGAGTGTGGGATACGTGTGTATGTCCCACCTCTTCCCACAACATCATACGGACAAGGCTGGGGACACACACCCTTCAAAAAGCCATCTGATCCATCTCCCCACGCTGAACTGACTCAGCCCTAACACCAAAATACTCTTGCCAATGTCTGACAAGTACTTAAATCAGTAAGAATTTCATCCTGCCCTCAGCACGCTATTGCAGCTCTGGCCTGGAGACTTAGAGAGAGCTCTTCCCATGGGAGAATCTCAGTCTCCCTTTACACCTCACCCGTGCTGCAGGGGACACAGCAATAACTTGGCTGCCTCTTTGTGTGGTTGATGCCTTAATGACCTTTCTCTTCCAAGGTCTCTAGGAGTGACTTGGTGGGATGGAACTGCAAACATGAAACCCTCAGGCATCCCTACCAGAGCAAACTAAACTCTTCCCAGTCATTAGCTTGTTCAGGAAACAGCCAGACAGCCCCCTTCTCTAGCTGTCTGGCATTTAGCAGTAGGAAAGTGAATCAAATCACCAAAACCATTTCACTGTATGGATGAGCAGATCAATCACCAGATGAACGATATGGCATTGCTGTGCTGGGAGCATCGTCTTGTCCCTGCCAAAATCAGTGGTAGAGCGGCTGCTGTAGGGCCAGGAGCCATTGCCTCCAGCAGCTCCTGTATCGATGAGTTGATAAAAGCTCTGCCTCTTATCACTCACTTGCTGGCCCAATCTTTTCTCCTCAGTGCTTTCAATTCGTTTGATATTTTTATCATTGTTGAAGCAGCAAGCAGACAATTTGATTTAGGAATTGCACACAGCACACAGCAAACTCCCTTAACCAGAACTGATTCAGATTCTTCCACGGCTGGGGCCTCCCGCTCCCATACCCGTCCTCTCCAAACCTGGGAAGGGACCTAAGGCTGCCAGAAGAGGCACAGACACACTGCTATTGCTTTAACCCAAAGTTAACATCCAGTGCCTACCAACCATCTTCTCAGCAGTGGTTTAAAAATCACCTCAACAGCTGCAGTCACATCCAAAAGACGGTACATCTCAAATATTCACACTTAGAATTGCAGAAGTGCTTTTGCTTCTCCTATTTGGAAGGTAAAATACCAGGAAGGAAACAGCAGCAAATGACCTACAGGACTGAAGATCACATTTCAGGAGAGCGTTTCATCTTCAGCAAGTCTTTCTGAATTAGCAATTTTGCACTCAATCTTGCAGCCTAAGCCCTCTAAAATAAAAGCTATGGCAGCCCATGGGAATTTAAAGCACCTATTATCTGAGCACTTCACATCCCAGACTGCTAAGATCCTCAGAAACTGCATTAGCAAATGGAGAATGCTATTTGCCCTTTTTTTGGTGGTTGTTATTTTGGCCACACTACAATAACAAAGGCATTGTAATTCCAATTGAAAGCTGTGTGTCTTTTTAAGCCTTGGCACCTTCTATTCAGTTATCTCTCCCTTCCAGATGCCAGGTAGGCTGAGGAGGATGCAGGGAGTTCAGATCAGTTCAGGGATAAAGAGAAAAGAAACCTCAACAACTGGAGGTATCTGAGGGGAGTAAAAAGGATTTTTCAAGTCATTGTCACTGCTAAGAAGCGAGGGGATCAGCATCGATGTAAATAAGAACCCAAGGAATGAATTCCTCCAGAAGGCAGCACAGGCAGCCATTCCTAGCTCTGCTGCCGATGGTGGGCACTGGGACTGCAGGGGAGAGAACTCCGTGTCTGCCAAGGCAAGGCAAGAGCCAGGAGCATTTGGTCCCTCAGAGACAGCCATGACCTTGAGAATGCTGCCTCTCACCATCCACAGCCGTGCACGTTGTGTGCTGAACCCCTTTTACAGGGATGCTGCAGTCAGAGCAAGGCTTGACCCAGAGCAGTTCAGAGTGTACTGAACCTTCAACCCCACTATGATCCCCCAAGGTGGGACTCTGCACCAAAGTGGATGCAGTGTCAGGCCAAAAACAGAGAAACCCAAGCAGAGAGGGGTGTGCTAGGCAGAGGCTGGCTGTCCCTGCTGCTGTGAAATCATGGTTCACTCAACTTCAGAAAGCTGAACTGCCCTCCCTTGGGAGAAGAGGACTGCAAATTCACTGCAGCACTGGCCTGTGTTACCAGGACATTAACTCTGGGACAAAACCCAGGGGTACAGCCAAAACGAATTTAAAATCTCACTTTTACTTTGCAAACCCTTAGCAGACTGTTTAAAAACAGGTTTTTAAATAAGCCTGAGTGAGCAAAAGCTTGCATGACTTCTAAGCTTTAGAGATTATTTAGACACAGCTTGAGGCTGCATATTTTCATGGAAATAAAACTCTTGCCTTCAAGCAACCCTTCTCTCAGTTTCAAGGAAAATTCAGATGACTATAGGATGATTCCTCTGCTCTTACTGCCCTTTGATAAGCAAAAAGTTGCAAGCTCTGGCCTTCCAAATACCACCCTTGGCATTCAAATTAGTAGCCACTGAAACTAAACCAACTACTTGTCTCAGATGCCATTTCTTTGAATTATAGAAATGTTTCATTTGGAAGAGACCTTGAAGATTGTTAAGTCCAACCATTAACCCAGCATGGCTCTGAGGCTGACATTAACAGGTGTCACACATCAACCTTAATGCCTGCCCAGTACACCAGACTCAGATGTCAGTCATCCTGCAGAACCAATCCTAAATCCTTCACTGAATTCCCTGCAGCAGCCAACTTGCAATGGAAAGATCCTTGTAGCATGAGGAATATAGTAAGTCAAGCAGGGAAAGCTCCCTGCTGAAACCATGATATCATATAGGCTGGAAAAAAGGGCCATTAAAAGAGAGGAGAGACTGAAGGATGAGGAGAGCTCCACAGGAGAAGGGGTATCCCTGCTCCTGCCTCCTCAGCTACCAATTCATGGGAGTCTTTGAAACCATCCCTGTTCTCCAGGTTCACTCTGCGCATTCATTTGCTTTCATCTTCTGTCCTTTCCTCCCTGCAAGAGTCATCTTAAAAGTCTGTTTGGAATAACTTCTGTGTGCTACAAAACATCTAAGAGGACTAGACTGAATTTTAAAGGAATTAATTTCAGTAATGCAGTAACTCATCGTCCTGTCATCTTTCCTATTAATCAGTGAGCAATATTTCAGTCTCCACTGAGCATCAGGAATGAATTTTGCAAACCTTACAGATTGAGCTTGTATTGCCTGCAAAATACTGTCTTCCTACAGTGAAAAGAGCAAGAGAACAGAACAGAATAAGCTGTGCTATGATTTTATGTGCTTCCTGCTTCCTTCTTCCTTTCAGATAATCTATTAATAAGTCTCAAGGACACACAAATGTAAATATTCCTATCTGTTGGGTATTTGCCAGTCAGTTCCATAATGGTTTCCAATTAGGCAGAGACTGTCAGATCACGATGCAAGGACACCAGGGAACACAGGGTGGCATGAGAAGACCCACTCCAGGCAACTGGAGCCATAAGACAGGAATGTGTTAATCAGAAGCAGCAAGAGGAACTAATTGGAAACGTTGCCCAGCAGAAACATTAGCATTTCATATTTATAATGCAAGTGCCAATAAACAAAGAGACATGTCAGGTCTTTATTTATTTTTTGACAGTCCAAATGTGTGATACATTCCCAAATGGCTGCAAGATGATAGGAAACTGCTCATTTGTCAAGAAAGGGCAACATGGCATGTGGCCTTTCAGCCACTAACAACTCACGTGGCCCTTTTATTTAGGGCTCAGCCAGTTTTGCCTTGAATCAGGAGTGACTTCACTGAAGTCAGACTTACCCCAGGGAAGAACAGATTCAAAGCAAGAGAGAATGATATAAACCAGCTGAAACATCCCCAGCCCTGACACAGGGGTTTGTACCTGTGGCCCAGGTCACTGTGTCATCCATAAACCCTGTGGATCATGGAGCAGCTGAGATGCAGAGGCTGTTAAATGAACACTCCTAAGCCTTCCACAACCAAAACACAAACATTCTGCATGCCTGCAACTTCAAGCCCAATGCAAGTGGCTTTTCAGAACCATTTCTCGACGCCTGCCTCTTTGCTAAGGGGTTTTCAAGGTGCTCTCCACCTCCTGCCCGTGCTATCGATGTGTTTCTAGCTGAGCTACAGCACTTTGGTACTTCGCTGACTCGCACTCCATCAAGTACAAGACAAAATGTTCAATTTGCACAAAATTCTGATTCTGTGGTAAAAATCCTCACGTGCTCCTTGCTGAGCAGCACACAGCCCTCTCCTGATGCCCTACAAAACCCCTGCAAGGAGCCCAAAGCCCAATTCAGCGAAACTGCTGGGGGTGTCAGTGAAGCTGTGCAGAGAACTTCTCACTGGCAGAGCTCCCTGTGCCATGCACTCACCAGTTCAAGGGCAAGACAAGGGACAGCATATGGGACATTAGGTGCCCTTGTGGGTTATCTCACCCTACTTCTATCTGTGGTGATATTCACATGTTGCTCTGCTGCCTCTCAACTCCAAGTGCAGCACTTTGCCCTTCACGGGCACCAATTTACCTCTTTCACCCTGAAAATGAGTGCTAATTCATACTACTAAATCACATTTTAAAGGCATCAGTGTACTTCGCAATGCCTGCCTCAGTGATATTAAGCTCTTGTGCCACTTGGGTAGTACAGAGAACTGCCCTAGGCAAATTCCTCTGTCCCTTCTAAGGAACAAGGAACACAGGGCATTTCCTCTTTAGATTTCTATATCCATGCTGCCTGAAGATAGGACAAAGTGTTAAACTAAGTCTAAACTGCAAAGGCAAGATGGGAAAACAGCTGCACCCAAAGAGATCCTGCACCTTTGCCTCGGTGCAGAAATATCAGCTGGCTCAGAGCTCCCCCCATCTTTGCCTCTCCAAACGATTCAGGTGAAGAATGGTGCTGAGAGATAGCAGGATGCTGGTGGAAAGAGCCTGCCTCTCTGCAAGGCTTCCTTTCTTCCATATCTTAAATCCTCCTGTAATAACAAGCCTCTAGATAACAGCACTGAGATTAGACTTGCCAGGGCCTCAGCACTGATGTTCAAAGCCCCAAGCAAAAGCACAGCATGTTTGGCACAGAGCAGCTGTGAGCTGCCAGAGCAACCAGTGACACACATGAAGTCACAGCTGCAGCCTGCAGGTTGTACCTGCCCTGCACGAGCTCTTCCAGGCAGGTGTCCAAGTCACCTGCAGCTCACCAGCCTCCTGCTGACTAAGGGCATGCAGAGCTCAGTGTGCCTGTGCCAGGCTGGCTCCCTGCCATGGGCACAGCACCTCCTCTCCCCAGGCCTCGCAGCTGGGTTGTGGGCAGGCAGGTGTCCTCAGGGACAGCATGGCTGCAAGGCTGGGGAAAGCAGGTGTGAAAACACATCACCTTTGCTTCAGTCCAGGGTGAGGCAGGGAAGTGAATCCCATCTGCCTGGGCAAAGCAGATCGGCCAGAGGCAGTAGGGCAGTGCCTGGTAGGAAGGAAGTGCCAAGCAGGTCAGACACCTGCAGTAGGACGCAGAGAGAACACCTGAAGCAAATCATCCACAGATTCTATAAGCCTAAAGAACCTGCTTGCTTCTGCCTGCACATGGCCATGCAGCTGTGTTCCAGAGGGAGAATGTGCTACTAAAGGTAAAACAGCACTTGTTATCCTGGGAGAAGGAACAAATTCCCTTCTAACACCAAGTTTGAGTGGGGTAGTCCAGCGGTGAGGATACAGTTTTGTAGGCAGACCAGCAAGAGAAGGAGACAAGACACTGTGGCATTACTGGGAGTAAAAGAAACCTGAAGAACAAAAAGTAGAGCACAGCAAGACAGAGTGACAACCCCCAAAACAAGGAGATGGCACAGAGAATTTAAATAGGCTGTAAAGAAGCAAGGGAGAAGCACAAAACATTACCAGGAAAGGTTGAGGCAGAAGATGAGAGCAGTCAACTTGCCAAAGTGATGGAAAACCACATGACACCCCAGGCTGTGCCTATCAATTATGAGCTTCAAAGGCATTTTCTGCCTGGGGAAACATGACCAGCACTGACTCACAGTGTGGTTTCATTACTAAAAGCCAATCTTGGCTCCCCAGGGGCTCTTGCTGCCTGGTGATTGCGGCCAGGCAGCTGCCAGTGCAGGCAAGCTGGACGGCTGGGCATTCCTTCCTCACCCAGGAGGCCCTGCAGGCACCCTGCTGCCAGGTTCTGCCCTCTGGAATACACACACACACACACACACACACAGAGCAAAAAGGCATTTTCTAGCACACAGGCATCAACCTCTGAGCACCAAATCACATCTCACAAAGTCTAAAACAAATGATTTTGACTGACAGGCAGCTTCACTAATAAACAACAAACTCCCATGAGGCTTGGGAAAAAAAATGGAGGCTTGTTCTGCACCACCCATCCAAGGCTGATAATCCATAGCCAAGGCAGTCCTGAACTCTCCAAACTCCATCTGTTGCAACAACATCCTGGGGCAATGAGTTCCAGGGGCTAATTTCACACTGAAGGCAAACATTTTGGTCACCAAGACCCCTAGAAGATGAATACACATGGCTGAGACCTTCAGCAAAATCACCCAGGATGTCTCTGAGGGTGGTGAGGAGCAGCAAGAAGACAGAAAAGCAATTTGACAGCAAACAGGTGAAAAACTTCTTTATTTTAGTGGTTACAGAGCCTCTCTTTGGAATACACCTGGCTGTTAGCTGGATTTTTATGGAGCAGACCACCTCAGGTCTAAGCCAGTGTGACTCAGAGGAATCTGGAAATCTGGTGGGAAACCTTGGAGATAGAACATAATGTTCCTTTTCTCCAGGACATTACTAAAAACCTTCTCTTGGTATTATAATCTCTGTCTTTATGCACTTAAATATGCCAAGTATTTTCCTCAGAGCTGTTATACTTTTATACCAGTGCTGTGCAATGGCTGAGGTCTTACTAGATTCAAAATTAATTATTTTGGGAGAGAAAAAAATTACCAGCCCCTCTTCATGACATACAAATCCCAAGATGCAGCTGTACAAGTTCATTATTTTTTACTGAAAGTGGCAGAAATGTTAATGCAGATGTCCTTTTCCACTTAAAGAAGCATGAGTAGAACAAATTCACTGTTTGTCTGGCTTGTACTTAGCAAAGACAAACATTTTCATGTGCTGCATGGATACTGGAGCAGCTGACGCCAAAAGGCTCATAGGAACAGAGAAACTGAGGCACATTTGAATCAGCAGAGGAAACCTGAAGCTGAAGTGCCAGAATCAGCATGCACCCCACCAACGGAATCACTTGGGCATGGACATCTATCCTGCACCTTTCCAATACACCCAAGCTAAATGCCAGACAGGAATGATGTAGTACTCTGTAGGAATAACTGAGGGACCAGAACTGCATCCTTCCTTACCAAAAGGTTTCCCCTTTGCAGCCATGTCCCTATCAGTTATCCCAGGATACACCTGGACTTCTCTTCTTGCTCCTCCACCTTGTCGTATGCCCCAACAGCTTTTTTTTGGCCACTTGTTTCTCCTAACAGGTAGATTTGGGAAGGGGTTAATTCTCCTGCTTCTATCACTCTTGCATCTTCCCATCCTGCCTTTCTCTCATGCACACATCTTACTCTTCAGTACACAACACCACCTCTAATTGCACTGTTCTTTTTCTGGCCTTTCTCTACTTCCACCATATCTTACTGTTTATTTATCAAAAGAAACCCTTATGTCTAAGAATGTGCTTTGGGAGAAAAAGCTTGAACTCTGCTCCTTTCCGCTCTCTTGTCTCTTCCCACCAGCTTGCTCTTGGCACAAGTGTCATTTGAGAAAATGTTCCCCTGACTGAAATTCAAAAGGTCTCAGTTTTCCTCTTTACAGTGGAACACAACTGCTGACATTTTTCAACTTTTCCCTTCTCAACTTTCTTGGGAAATTGCAAAACAATCACAATTTTTTCAAGCGAAGGTAGAGACCTTCAAGAACACATTGCTCTGGAGGTACTGTGGTTCTCCAAAGGGAAAGCAGAACATTACCTTGCCTTTGGAAAACCTGAGCAGAGGAGATTTAAGCTTAGCAGGAGCCTGAAATGGCACCTAAAGGCCTCCCACTGCTTCTGCTAAATCAGCCCGATTCCAGGGCTGTTTCAAAACACATTTCCTGCAGTGCCAATGCCACTAATTATAACTAATTCCAGCATAAAGTGTAGAGAAGACTCAACACCTGAGCATTAAGTGCAGGTTGCACAGAGGCAGCTAAATAAGCTCAGAGAGGCAGAGACTCCCGCCAGGAACCAAGATTAACCAAGGAACCCCAGGACAGGGTGCACACTCAAGGTAAAGCATGTACACCCCAAAACATTCCCATCAATCCAGGGCTTTCAAGGGAAAGAAAGGGGCTAGAAAAGGTCCTTTGGGTTAGATACCACCAAATGGCCAAAATCAGGGGAGAATCCCCTGGGAAGTCTCCTCTTCCAGCACAGTGTTAAACCTCCACGTGCCAGCACTTACCTTGTCCCTGTTCCTCAGAACCACTGGCATTTCACAGACCTCACCAGGGCTGTAGTTCTGAAACACCACCTCAGGTGGGCAAGGCTGAAGTGAGCTGTGATCCAGGCCAGCTGCTGAGACCTGGAGAGGCAAGAGAGAGCAGGGAGAGGTTCAGGTGCTGGCAGGAAGATTCTGCTCTGATCCCCAGTGAAGTACAGACTCTGGGTGAATACATCTGCCCAGCCACACTGGGGTAACAGTGGCTCTTCCACCTCTGCCCTGGGCTGATCAAAAGCTGCTGGACCACACTGAGCAGGCTCAAGCCAAGCTGCTCTTTTGGCAGGTGTTTCTCCAGGTTTCCTTCTCCAAAATCCCAGGCAGCACTTACCTCTAGCAGAGCCTATGCTAACGGGGTCACAGAGATCCAGGGTACTGACTGGCAGAGCCCTGAGTACTGGAGCAAAACCCCAGAACTTACATCAGGTTCCATGGGAAACAATTTTGGGATGATCTTTACTCTGAGATAGAGTACTGCACAAGTCGAATATTTCTTTTTATTTAATACTTAGACACCAGCAAGAAAAGAACCATACCAGAGGAGGGAAGGGCAAAAAGAAAGTAACACAGCAGTTAGGAAAAAGACAAATGAGGTGAATGCTGGATGGGGATAAGGCTCAGCTCTTTTCTCAGCAGTTCTGGGCAACTTGAGTAAGACTGGAGTTGGTATCTCCTTTTCCAATGAGCTTAAAATGGCTGCTTTCATGTAATCTATTTTTGGTGTCGTATTTAATAACATTTAATAACATTTAATAACATAACATAATAACGTCTGGAATGATACAACAGCAAATTCTTACTGAGCAGAGACATTACTTTGACAAAATGCCTCCCAGCTTTTGTCTCCCCTCTCCAGCTGCACCGTTCCCTCTCAAAACACACAGGTAGTCTCCTGCATCTCCACAGGACTCATAACTGGCTGAAGTGAGGCACATTGCCAGCTATCTGTGCATCTGTGTGAGGCATTCCCAGCCTCCTGTGCTATCCAGGGCAATCCTTAACCAGTTTGTTAGAGCTCTCTTGCTGACAATTTCAACAGCCTCAGTCATCTACCCACTGGGACTTTAAGCTGAGCAGCCCTCTAAGAAAAGCAGCCTTAAACACACCCCTCAGCAAACAGTGATCCAGATAAAGCACATCCACTCCCCTCTGCCCAGGGCAAGTTCCCTGTACATCTGGCAGCCTGCAAAATCTAATATCCCATCAGGGTCCCACACATTGTTCCAACCCAAAGCATTAATGCAATTAGTTTCGTTAAATCAGGAGTAATCACCACAGGCCCTCAGCCTTCAAAGGCCAATGCTGCCGCTGTAGAGGGAATCCTTTAACCCTAAGCATCTGACAGTGACCACACCAAAGCAAGAGGTGGCTATTTCAGTAGAAGAACGGAAAATGGCAAGTTCATTCTCTTGTGTACTGCCCCAGCCTTCTCTCATTAGGGATAGCAATTACACTCCAGCAGATCCCACCAACTTCAGCAGAGGTTATTTGTGCTGACTTAGCAAAATCAGAACTCCAGTGTCTCATGAGGGAAAGATGTTTTGCCTTTCCCCCAGCAGAAGGAACTCCACCACCAGCAGCAGTTTGAAATGACAGCAGGACCTGGACACTGAGGTATTTTAATGAGATGGAGGGAAGCATGTCACAAGCACACACCCTCTTCAACTGTCACATCAAACAGCAAGGAAAAGGGCAGGGAAAGGCTACCTTGTGATGGAGGTCTTGCTCTTGTCTTGAAGCTGGACAACCTGGGGCAGATTCATCTCCTGAGTGCTGGCAGCTTCTGCTTGATGGTGAGAGACATCTTCTGGAAGGCAGAGGGAGTCAGCTGAAAGGCAAAAAAA
>VRYO01001153.1:1069190-1123327 GCA_009812075.1 Sialia sialis | reverse complement strand
GAGTGTCCAACCTGACAGAAGGAATGACACAAAGGGGATGGAAAGAAGCACACACTCATGGCTTCAGCTTTACATTGGTTTAACTTGGCTCTAGTCCCTTCATTGCCCTTCTCTGGACTTGCTCCAGCACCTCGGTGTCTTTCCTGAATGAGGGGCTGAGAACTGGACACAGTACTCTCATGTGTTGAGAAGTGCAAACAGATTTTATGTGATTATATCACCAAACTAAAGGGGAGCATTCACTAGGTACCTTTGTACACTCAGATATAGATGTACACATCTCTGTGCTGTGTGCGGGAGCTGATCATGGTCTATGTGATAAGTAAAAGAGTGAACCTTGATAACAAACTCTGCTGGGTCACTGAGGAGACCTACTCAGAAGTTTCTTTAACACTGGCTGGTGTCTCCAGGCTGAGGCCTCCCCACCTTGTTTCCCACAGGCCACAAAGACACATGACAGCCTGCTGGCATTTCTTACCTTTCCCTCTAACCCCCCTCCCATGATTATTGAACCCTACTTACTGTAATTATTAACCAAGTCCTTATTAATATCCAAGCTGTCTTTTATAACCCTTAGGAATATTCTCAGGAATTCAGTTCCACCAAAATAATATTCTTTTTGTGAGTACAGAAGGAAGGTGAACATCACTCAGCTGCTTAATTTTTCAAGAGCAGCTGACCTGATGTGATTTTGAGTCTGGCCCTACTAAGGACTCAGAGTGTTGTGAACAACCTCAAACCCAGGGACACTGCTGCCTCAAGTGCAGGCAAAATCAGAGCATCTTCCTGCTTTGCAAACCAAGTGTCCACCCTTTGTACAAGAATGTTCCTGCTCATGTTTGTAACTAATGGAGCAGAGAGTTCAAAACTCTGATTAAGAACTATGGTTTCTCAAGGCTAATTTGGTCAAGTTACAAAAATTATCAAACAAATATGACTCCTTCCAGGCGTGAAATTACCACACTGCACAAGAGCATTTCTCCATGGAGAATGAGGGTCCTAATTTTCTTTTAGTAACATCCAAATTCAAGGCTTCCTATAGGCATTAGAAGTTGTAACAGCATAAACAAAAGCATGAAACCATGAAGAAACATGAACAATAAGCTGAAACAGAAATGCAACATATGGGAAAGCAGGGCCACTTCACACTTTATCCTAGTGGCAGTTCTTCTCTATTATGCTTATCCTAAAGAAGCACAGGTAAACAGGGTCATTCCTTTTCCAACGACCAGCCTGACAACCACCTCTCTTTATTTGTCACACGAATTGGGTGTACAAGAAAGGACAAGAAGAAAAGAAAACCCCAGAAAGCTGGTTTCAAGCACTGACAAGACTCAAACATGGGCAACATTTACTAAGCACTGCTTTGGAGTAGAAATAATGTCCCCTCCCTTTCTAGCAAATTGGACCAAGGAATGGATGCATTTACCCACTTCTTATTTTTGGAGACTTGGGAAAGAGACATCTTCTGGAAGGCAGAGGGAGTCAGCTGAAAGCCCTAAACTAAAATCTAAACTAAAATTATTTGCATCCTGACCTTAAGCAAATTCTCTGATCATATTCCCTCCTGCTTCCTTCTGTTCCACTTTTTGTGTGTGTGTCTGGACTTGCTTTATACAACAAGACATTGTCTACACAAAGACAACCATTTCCTTTCTATCCATATCCACAAGCAGCCCAGCAACTCCATTCCTTTATTCTCAAAGCAGTTACAGCACTATACACGTGATCCACAAGGCTGCTGTTTCCTTTTGTTCTTGCACAAAACATGAGAGCACAGCACGGTCCTATGGACACCAGGACATGCTGCAGCAAGAACTAGGATTTTGACCTGGAAACAACTATTTTTCAAGAGAGAAATCTAATGGAGGATAATACATTAATCTGGATTTCAGTGATTTATTACTGGGTTTTGAGAATAACTGGATTATTTGTTCCAATTCTCTAACGGCAATTTCATTTCACTTGAAATGAAGTCTGTCCATCATGCCCACAGTGCTCATTTCCACATAATTTCTCCTCTCCAAACCCCCACATCCCAGTCTAGCAGCTTCTCCTACCCTCTCGCCCTGGAGAGGCTCTTCCCTACCCCACAGTTCCACTTCCCCAAAGCCTCCACGGATCAGCCTCCCAGAGCTGGGGTAAAGAAGCAGAGCTAAGAAATCAGCCCAATCTCCCTGCAGGGACAGAACAAAACATCAGCCACAACACAGCTCCAGCCCACCACCTGTCCCATGAGGGGAGATCTCCATGTTCCCCACCTCAGACAGCTCTGTGATTCTCAGCAGGATTTAATTAGGTTCCTGGTCTAAGGATATGTCTGGGTTATAAAGCTGCTGTGCAGCTTGCAGTGATGGTGGGGACTTCTCGTTTAGCCATAGATGCTGGAATAAAGGGAGCATTGAGGAGGCTGAATATGGGATGTGCTGATCTTCAGCTTGGCACCCTGTTCTGATAGATCTGGGTTTCGTGAGACATGTCAGGAATTGTACCCCAGCCCTGGGCATGTTACTTTATTGGTTTTCTAGCTGGCACAGCTGTCCTGGCACAGCCAGTTCCTGTGACTGCAACAGTATTACAGAGTGCACCTTAGAGTGGCATTTGGTAATGCTCCACAAGCTTCAGGTAAATTAATATTAGACACTGCAGACAAGCCCATCACACCTTTGCTTAAGGAGTAAGGAAGAACTTTGCACACTGAATTACAAAGCACTAATTTAATTTGTATTTTGCTCACCCAAGGAGGACCCTGATCATATCAATGCAAGGGACAGCAGGCAAATCTCTGTTGCCACAGCTCTGACAATGCCTTTGGGGGTGTCCTTTGGTGTTGCACCTGGTGAATACCCTCTGATGAGCTTGTTCCAATTAATCAGGCACACATTTACCCACAGAGCAGCCAAGGACACCCAACTGACAAGAGCATCTCTGCTGTCAGATAGCTCCATGCATTTTCGGCACAACAGATGCTATAAACAAAAGCTTCTCAGGAGACTCTAGGCCACAGGCAAACCCAGTCCTTGCATCTGCTTGGCAGGGAGCAAGGAACCCTCCATTTGGAAACCAACATTCATTATTTAGGAATTTACAATCCAGTCAGGGAGGATCTGAGCTCTGAAAAAACATTGGCTCTCCAGCTAGCCAGCCTGTGGAGACTCGCTCCAAAAAAAATCTCCTGCATGACAGATCTCAAGGTGAGGCTCACCAGATCTCTCACACCTGGTCTGAGATGCACTCACAGGGCTGCCTGCTTGTGCTCCTTCCCACAGCTCCAGCACCTTTTCCTTCCCAAACCTTCTTCCCCTGCCAGGCAGACGGAGGGGACTCAAGCCATTCTTTGGTCCAGCTTGTCAGCCCAGACAACGTCATTTCTACATCTCCTGTGCTCCTGCAAGGAGAATGCAAGCGAGAAAAAGCCTGGCACCTTGGATGCTCAAGAGCCAAGGAAAAGCCTTGGCTGGGGAGCTCTGCTCCCTGGATGACAAAGTCTTTTAGCTAATGACTATTTAATGTGCAATGCATAAGCAGTCTCTTGAGGGGGAAAAAAAGGACAAGAACCATCTTTAAAGTGAAGCAAAGATTTGTTTCATGCTGAGGGCTCACAGCTACTACTGAGACTCCTTGCTCCAGGTAAGGCAGGAAAAAAGGCTCTGTACAGGACCTGCACCCTGCTCCCAGGTGAGTGGTTTTGGCCATATCCTGTACTGGATAAATAAAAGCACCTTCACCTCTTCTCTTTAGGGCAGCAATAATAACCTCTGAACACTGCCTGGCTCATGAACAGTCTCCTCCATTCTGCTGACAGGCAGGGATTTGTTAATGCACCTTTCCGCTGCATCCCCAAGATGGAACACAGGACATTCCCAGCATCCCTAAAATCCATCTACTCCCTTTCTGAACCATCCCTTCACTTGTGCAGCACCAGCTCCCAGTGCACAGCACAGGCTGCACAATGCTCACATCCTGACCAGATGCTTCACCTGCCGGGACATGAGGAGGTTGGGCATTGGCTGAGTTCTTGAAATGCTTCTGTAAATCTCAATCCCAGCCAAGAGGGTTTAATCTTAGACTTCCAAAGCTTCTCAGTCAAAGTGTATTCATGCCCAGTTTTCACAAAGGAGTTTCAGTCTCTGGAAGACCATAAATATTAACTCAATTCAGAAACACCAAACTGGAATCAGCCAAAAGCAGAAGCAGGAATAAAACTGCTGAGCCTTGTCTCCAGCCTCATGCCTGCTTCTCCAGCACACACACAAAATACTGGCTGCCAGAAAAGTGAATATTCTGTATTTATTGGATTGCTGCTCTAATAGAACAGCACTGGCTGTAGTATTAGTATTGTGTAACATCCCAAGGTGTTACAGAACAAGCTTTAACTTCACTGATTATTTCCAATCCTTCAGGTATGGGGCATATCTGGAGAGCCTACTGTGAGTAATTTGCACCCCCCTGGAGCAGCCTAGCCTTTTTATTTTCTCTAATTACAAATAGGGCTCTGCTCCTAAGCTCCTCCTCCTGAGGCCAGACAACCTGGGCACCAAAAGCCACCCTCCATCCACAGAAGGGGCACAGCCCCCAGCACTCTAGCACGGGGTGGTCACCAGCATCCCCCGCTTTCCAGGGCCACACTCACACATTGGATCCCCTGAGCTAGCCAGGCTGTGGCTCTCCTTCAGGAGCAGCAGGACTTCCCAGCCAGCTCCAACACCACCAGGGCACCAACAGGGATGTCACAGGGAAGGAGGCAGTGGTGGCTTTCAGAGGCATCAGCTGCCTTGGGACTAAGGGATGCTCAGCACCCACCTGGTTCCCACAGAGGAGCTGCTGTGGTGCCCCTGCCCCAGGGTAGCAGAAAGCAGCTGCACTGCCCCACATCTGCAGGGATAGTGGCAATGCCTGGCTGGCAGTGCCTTGTGTAACAGCAGCTCAAGGACAGCACATAACGAACATGGCAAACACACAGTGAAACTCCGACACACCTGCAAGAACTGCAGCATGTCCCAAGGAAGCAGAGAGGCGACACACTTGCCCACAGCCCAGCACAAAAGCAAGCCAGGCACCTCAGCATTTCAGACAAGCTACCCTTATCCATCCTAGCAGAGTGTGATCAAACCAGGCTCCAAACTCTGCCCTCTTTACAGGCACAGGTAACTGTTAGTTTGTGCAGGGAGCTGAAATCCTTCCTCCATCCCCTGGGAAAGGCTCTTTGCATAGCTCTTCTCCTGCAGAAGTAAATGTGCATACAGCCAAGGGCAACAGGCAGGCACGATGCATTATTAACCTCTCCTCTGCTGCAGTGCTAGAAGGACACAGAGCCAGCATCCCCAAAAAACCCAAGTGCAGGCTCTGAGATGACCTCACAGTACAGGCAGCTGAGCACCAAAACCAGAGACCTTGGGGGGATTGCAAGAGGCACATCAGAAACATCTCTCCTGTCATCACTGCTGCACTCACCAGATCAAACCATTTAACAGAGTTAACTGGACACTTTTGGTGTCTTGCAGAGTACACAAAGCTGCTGCAAAGGCTGCAATGAGGATCCAGAGAAAAGAGGGAAGTGATGGCAGACAGCTCACAGGATGGAAGAGGTGCAGATGGGACTGCTCCCTACCTCCGTTTTAACTCAGTAAGTGCTCATTTACTTCAAGAAAGGACTGACTGCAATGCTCAATCACTTTAGATGTTATCAAAATATTTACATTCCCTACTGAATAACTGCCCTGAGATCACTTACCCAGCTGCAATCTTACAAAGGTCCAATCATGAAGTTCCAAACAAGCAGCCCACAGCCCTCTTCATTCCAAACAAGGTTTGTATTTGTTTTCTTCTGAGAAAAAAGGAAAATAAAGTTAGGTCCTTTTAGCCATATTTCCCCTGCCTTTCTCTGAGCAATACAATCACCCATTGCAAGGGAGAACATAGATTTATTTTTTTGGCAGCACAGATCTCAACACACAGCCTTGGGTTTGTTTTCTCCCTTTTTATTCCCATGCTGAGAATCAATTTGGTTTCCTCATTTTTTTTACTTAATTTACATCTCACTTTCAAACCCTGAAATGTTTCTGTAGTCTTTCCTAAATCAAGACATTATTTCAAATTCCTTCCTTTTAGAGACCCTGACATTAGCTGTGCAGTTACCTAATTTGAAAAGAATAAATTGTTTTATCTTCACCGCCTCTTGAAAGAAAGCAAAATCCTTGACCTCAACAAGTGTAATGCCTCCTACATTTTCTTTTTCTTTAGTTCTATGAAACCATTTAATCCAGTGAGCTGTCTTTATGTCAATGCAAAAGGAAATTTACAAGCCTCCAGAACTTAATCACAATTCAAGGGGAATCTCTGACATGGAGGTTAGGAAAGGCAGTAACCCAGGCTGTGCCGGCCAGGAGACAGTGCCTTGAAAAGATGGCTGGGCTTTGGATGGAGCTCAGATCTGACTCAGCAAGGTACTGGCACGGGATGTCAGCCTCAACAAAAAAAAAAGGGGACAAATGTCAAGGGTGACAATATCTGTGCAGTTACAGGATGATTCAATAGCTGCTCCTGAGGATGCCACTACCTTAATCCCAACTGCCTTGGCATCCTGTTTCCTGGAAGCTAAAAACCATCTGAGACCCTGAGACACGGAGGACAGTGAAATGCAGCAGCACTCCGTGGGACCAGGCCTCACTGGTCTCTCCCAATCACAGAGGCAGAGCAGGGCTCAGTGTCTCCTCCCTAACACTCAGCTCTGCTCTGCTAGCAGGGTCCTGCCAGGGCATTCTCCATCCCACCCACAGGGCACCACAGGCTGGCAGCACCAGGTTCTCCCCTGCTCCACCCAGGACACAGAACTCTGGAAATGGACATCTCATGCCACTAAAACCACGGCAACACCTAAGTACCCGGCACAACCATCCCACAGCCAGCCCCAAGGACCACCTCAAATACCACAGACAGGCCTTCCCTCCAGCTTCTCCAGGCTAAGGAAAAACTGTGCATAACCAGATCCACAACAGCTTGGCTGGCACCTGGTATCACCTGGCAGCTCTGTTTGCTGTAGGATGGGTCTCCTGGCTTCACAGCAAGTCAGTCATCCCCAGCCCAGCACGTCTAGTGCCTCTGCAGGGCACTTCCAAACACCAACAGCCGTCTCTGTGATGAGAAGAAAGGGAGAGAAAGATTAGAAAACACAACAGTTGTAAGTGGGACACGGGGAAGGGACAAACCCAGCCCATGACATGCATTTCAACCTGAACCCACAGGAGCACCTGGCATGATTAGAGCAACTACAAAGCACCAGGCTGTTCAAAAGCAGCGCTGTGAAAGGAGTAGCTTGTTTTATTTATCACTTGAGAAGCACCAAAGAACAAGCTGCTGTCCTTGCTGCTGCCAGCAAGCTGGTGCAGCTTCCTGCAGCACACAGGGCTGCTGGGCAAGGAACTTGCCAACTAAAGCAGGCACCAAGAAAAAAAATGAAAGCCAAAGTGGCTTTTCTTGCACTGGGCAGTTGCCTTCACAGGTCCAATACAGCCATACAACAACCATAATTGCAGGGTTTGAATTAATGCAAAATCCCAAAGCATTTGGCTCAATTCTTAAGGAGGGACTATTGGATGGCCTTTGGCTTAGCCAAATAATTGACTGCATTTGTATCCAAATGTCCTCTGCTTAAAAGATCGTGAGTTTTGCTAAAAAACAGCCATGCAGAGGCCATTTGAGGCTGGAACTTGAGCCAGGGCTTTCTGATTTTTAAACAAGGCACCTGGTACATCCCCTAGAAGAGCCTCTGCTCTCTGTCCTGGTGGTACTGTCAGACTCCACAGATTTTATCTAATTGAGGTCTCCATGCTGACTGCCATCATGTGATATATTGGAAATGGGAGCAGAGAGACAGACCGTCATTTTCCACAAAGAGGTTGTGCACATTGAACTGTTAAACAAGCTCCTCAGGTTCTTCCTTTGAACCTCTTCTCATCCTTCACACATCCCAAGAACCATGAATAAAAGAGACCACAATAAAACCAGCCCCAAACATCTCCTGAGATTCTCCTTGAGGGAAGCACTCCCACTCTTGAAAGATCAGCTTTGTAATAAACATATGGCCTCAAAAGCAGAGGGGAAAACCCTCCAAAACAAAGCAGAAGCAGAGTCATTTGTGTAACTGGAGTTGTTGATCAGAAAACCTGGTCAGCTGGGTCTGTGTAGCAAACACCAAGGGTCTGAAAGAGTAAACCTGTCCAGCCACTGATACCATCAAAAATAACTGGGGGATTAGAAGACAGAGAGTAGCCACATTAAAAAAAAAAAAATCAAATAAATAAATCATGAAAAGTTAAAAGGCACCTAAGTGGGGGCAGGAACAGCCAGGTTTGTGTCTTGGTGACCATCAGCACAAGCATCTGAGTTCCAAGGATGAGCTGCAGGACAGACCCACCTGATTGGAGCTGTCAGCCTCACTGCAGAGTTTTGCTTTCCCATTATAGGAACAGCTCAAGAGGGTGCAGGTTTGATTTGAGCAGCAGCTCTCTGCCAAGGATGAAAGCAAGGACCTGAGTACCCCATTTGTGACTTCCTCTCACATTGAAAAGTCTTCCTAGTGCACTCTGGCACCTGATCTCATTAAAAAGGAAGAGAGGGAACAGATGGAAACATAAAAAGAAACTGTCAGCTGCCAGCCACTGCTCCCATCCTGTCTCCATCTCTCCCCACTGTGGCAGGAGCACAACCAGCAGCTCTTGCAAGGACAAGGCCAGCAGGGGACAAGGAGGATTTCAAGTGGGCAAGAAACAGTAGGAATAGATTAAATCTTGGTAAATAAGGGCTCATTTTGTCAGGAAAGGCAGCACATGAGAACTATGCCATGTCCAGGAAGCCTCCTGTCCTTGCAAACAGCAAGGAGTGGTGTGCTGGCTCAAACAGCCACCATGCCTGAATCCTTTCCAGCATGCCTCCCCCCTCAGGCACCAGCAAACCCAGGAGCAAAGTCCCAGCAAAAGATGAGCTGGGATCCCCAGCAGAGCCCATAGGAATCTCTCATTCCTCTCTCCAGCCTGTAGTTCAGGTATTGAAGCATTCCAGGAAGCCTTGGCAGACCCAGGGGATGTCCTATAACCAAGAGCATAAGAGAGGGGACACAGAGCCACCACCCTTCTGTTCAAGGTGTTTGTTGCATGCCTGTTCCTGAGCATCCCTCCTTGTGCCACCACAGAGTCAGCCCTGCAACTTCCCCTCCCAAATCACCACAGGGACTGCCAGGGCAAGCAGGCTACAGAGAGGAAACCTTCCCCATATCCCTCACCTTCCCCAAACATTTTCCTCTTTCCCAGAGAAAGAGGACAAAATAAATTTCCCCTCTCCATGCCAGAGGCAGCACATAAGGTGGACCTTAGAGGACAGTGAAGGTCACAAACTTGCACTCATCTAATTACAGCTCTGCCAGGTATCAGACAAAGGAGCCAATCTCACAGAGACTCAACTTTCCATATTTACTGAGGAAAAGGTAAAGTCACAAGGGGAAGCAAAAAACTTGAATTCATCCCAGTGCTGGAAAAGCTACAGAGAGACTGATCTATCTTCTCTCTGTAATTAGCCTACTTTGAAAGCAGCCCAGTGGTTTCAGCAACATATAAAATCAGCTTTCTTAGTAGAAAATGGCATCTTTCACTAACTTGATGGGAACAAAATGTGCTACTGACAAACCTTATCTTGTCTATATTCTTAAGCACTGCTGGCTAGATCAACATCCCTTTAAAACACGTGCCTGCAGCAGTCCTAAAAGGCAGAGAAAACAGCATCTCAGCCTTGTGGCAGAACTGTGATGCAGATGATACTGCACAGGAAAATTAAGGTGTAAGTTTATTATGCATCAGATTTTCTCCAGCAGCTACCTACAAGCAGGGTCTTGTCCTAGAGAAGGCACAAGGTGTCTAGTCATGGAGCACACTCCATGTTTGCTGTGGGCTCACATGCCCAGCATGTCTGCAGTCAAATTAGAGCACCTGCCTCAGCACCCACCTAAAAACCTTGAAGAGAATTGGAAAGGCACTGACCATCATGCTGGTGCCTTCAGCCCTCAGCATCCTCCATCACTAAAAAATCAGGAGAAGGCACATAAAAATTATGTCCAGGCACCAGGAACCTCTAGAGACATCCATCAACTGAACTGTTGAGACACAAATATCTACAGTCTCTCTTTAGCACAACCTCAAGGCAGATGCCCTTTTTTAACCCTCCCTGGTTGCTAGTCCCACCTTTTAAATTAGGAACTGGATGCTAATTTCTCTCAGACAAGTTCACAACAACTTGCACATGGCTTCAGTTTAATTTTCCTATGACTACAAGGCAGCGTTTTCCAAACCTGTTTGGAAACTATTTTTTTCCTGGCTGGTCTTTTCAGATCTGAGAACTCCTTTAACAAATGATATCTCTGTATAGAGATGTCTGGAATTAACCAAGCCAGATACATCAAATCTTCACAAGGAATAACTGGGCTGCAAAGGGAGTTATGAATCTCTTTAGGGAGCAGACCTGGGAATTAGCCCAGCAATGAGGCTGGTCAGGAAGCCAGTTTGTTAAATAACACTTCTCCAGGAGCAAAAGGAGCAGCAGCTTTGCAGGCTGACTGGGGAAGGCTCCAGCTGCTAACAAACACAGCTCCCTCCTCTGCTGCTGAGAGCCCTCCCTCCCCACACAGAGGCAGCAGATCAGACAGCAAATCTCCCCTCAGATAGGACATTGGAGGCTGTAATGGCACCTTCAGTCCCTTGGCTTTGCTCCTCTCCACTGCTCAGCAAAATTTCCTGCCTCACTGGACACACTGGTCCCTGCATGCCCTCAGCTCGACAGGGGACCCTGGGGAGATCAGACCAGCCCCTCCACACTTTCAAGTTCACTGGGCTGCAGTTCTGTGCAATCCTCAGACCTTGCACATAAGGACAGCCTATTTTTTTAGTCTCACTGGCAAACTGAGCTGAATGCAGTTGGGAAGGAACATTCACTTGGGAAAGAAGGATTTCTCCTTCCCAGCAAGTAGCATTTGCAGGGCAGCAGACAAACTGGCTGACATTTGCAGAGAGCTCTGAAAGCACATAACCCTCTGCAAATGTGCATCATCAGTCCTGCTATTCCTGGCCCACTAAGCTTGTTTTGTCTCCCACAAAAGCTGTGAGAGAGCACAACTCCTGCACGTGTGCTGTATCCCTAGGAATTAATCCTATGTTTGTCCTCCTTGACTTAAGTGAAATTTGAGCCCACAGCAAAATTTCAAGGCCTTGAAACACCTGGTATGAAGTGAAAACAAAGGTCAGGTATCAAGCACAACCTCTCCTGGGGATGTACACCCAATAAGAAACCCTCTCTCACTATGCTCATAATCCAGATGAACAGCTGCTCTCAGAGACAGAAGCAGTCCAAGGAACTTCCCAGCACATCCCTTCCAAAGCCCTTCCTGGTCTCTTGGCAGGGCAGGGGCTGCTGCCAGCTTGGGCTTTCTGCTTTCCCAAATTCCCCTCTTGGCATTCCCACTTGCCCCAAGTCCACATGGCAAGTTGACAGCAACAGCAGTTTTCCTTCCAGTAAAAAAAATTCATCTAGAAAAGGCAGCTGGCATCTGCTCCCTGCCAGGGCCCACAGCAGACATTTCTACATATTTTATGAGGCTCTTTTCATTCCCTTTCACTCCACATAAAGCAGACTGCACGGGTGATCAGTGAGATCAGGCACACAACTATGGAAAGATTTAGGCAGAAGAGACTTTGGATGTCTCCGGTCTGACCCTTCAGCACAAGCCATACAATTTCCAAGTTGAAGCAGATTGTGCAGGGAGGCACCCAGCAGCGTTAGGTATCTCCCAGGATGAAGATTCCCCACCTCCCTGGCTCATAGAAGCCTTCACCTGCCTTTAAAGTTACCAGACACACATTTATCAGCTACAAAACAGGCTCCAAAAGATACCATGTGCCATGATCCCACAGTCCTTGCTCTGTAAGTTAACCTCAGCATACAGGTTCAATGTCCTTGACTCTGAAAAGAAGAAAAAGGCTCCTATTGTGGGTGTTGTTTGTTTTGAAGCAGCCTGTGTTGAACCAAAGTACCAACTGTTTCATACCATACAGCAGAAAGGCACTGGGGTTATCTGCCCTGCACATACAAGTGCGAGAAGATGGGTAACAGACCAAGAATCCCATGGAAATAAAAGCAACCTCTTTTAGCAACCTTTATCTTTGGTTCCCTCTTCTTCATGGCCTCTTGCAGGCCAGCAGCACCAAGCAGGCACTGTCAAGGCCACAGCATCACCACCATCTGTTTCCTTGCGGGGGCAATCAGCTGAATGTAAACACGGCACATCAGAGCTGGGCACCCAGGCAGTTGATTAAACAAACCAAAGGAAATAGTAAAGAGACACCTGAGTCACAAACAGCCTGACACAGCATGTTGTGAATGGGCTGATGAAAAGGAAGAAAAGGAAAAGGGTTCCCAAAGCACCTAAGCCTTACCACAGAGGAAAGGTCAGAAAGCAGGGAACATTCCAGAGTCAGGCCAGCTGTAAGTGAACCCAGCTCACAGCTCAGAAAAGCAGAGCTCTAACACGTACTGAGTGCCAAGATTTGCTCAGCTAATATATGCCAAACAGCAGCTCTATTTGTTTTCCACTGGATGAATAATCCTTTCTATCAGGATGCAATCAGGAGCCTAACTCTGATTTAGCTGGGACAGCCTTTCCTCTGATTAGGAACCTGGAAATCTCAGCTCAGCTACTCACAAGTTTCTTGCTTGCAGGGAGATTGTTTGTAACAGCCCATCAGATTAAATACAGCAAGCATTCACTGCAAAAATCAAAGCAAAACCAGAGCTGCTGCTCTCCTCTTTATACAGCTGCAGAGCATTTTAGCTGAGGGAACAGAGCAAAGGATCATTCTTTTGCTGATCCCCTAAAATTAAAAGAATTAAAACTATGCAACTGCTTTGCATCACTCATTGCCATTCAAATTTCAATGATTAAAGGTGTTAATTTCTTTCAGGAGTCAGGGCAAAATAATGAGGACTTGCCACCTCCAAATGCCTTCACTTTGGACTTTGCCATATGTGACTTACACAGCCACTGCAATGACAGAGTGCAAAAAACAAAGTCTCTCCTAACACTTGATAACTGAGCCTAGAGGGGTACAGCTCACAAAACAGTGGGGCCAAGACCTGAAACAAATACATGTCCAGAATATGGGGAAAACAGAGAGGAAGATGCAATGCTGGAAGCAGATTTCTGAAGCCAATAGCAGTATGGATGCTCTCTAGACAAAAAGTTCTGCATGCCAGATCCCTATCATGCTATTAGTGAGGGGTCTGAATGTTAAAGGCTGTCCTCTACCTTGCTACAGGGGTCTGACTCCTACAGATACGAAATAGAGGTTCTTAATTCACTCAGCCTTGGGGGGGAAAAACAAACAAACAAAAAAAACCCCTAATGGTAAAAAGCAGACCCAACAAGGGACCAATGTGGAAGTCACTATCAGAAGTCCAGGACAGAAAAGCAAAGGTCTCTCTCCAATCTCCATCAAAAGGGAATGATTCCAAAGTGCTTCCTACCTTCTGAGCAGTAAATCAGTCACTTCAGACCAACCAAGTCTATGAGAAAGAGTCTGAAATCTCCACTGCAAACACCAGACAAGCTCCAGATGTCTTCAGCACAGGTCTGGCTGAGTTATCTCCACCCAGGGAATTAGCTAAACACAGTTTAACTCATTTGCCTGCTTAGTCGAGAGCACTTTTAAATACCCACATATTGATCCAAGTTGCCAGAGGTGTTTTAACCCTTGAGACATCAACATGTAACACTGGTTGAGAAGGCAATTTTAAACACACATCTTATTTTCTTCAGCGTTTAAATGACTGTGAATGAACTGCTCATCCATCCTTGCTACCAGCTCTTGCTAGGAGAAGGATTCATTCAGCTCCATTTTGCATGCAATTCCTGCTTAAAATACTGAGCTGGATCAACAGATTCTGACCTGGAGGAAAAGGTAGCCCTGCCCTGAACCTCTGTGCATCACACAGCCTTAATCTGGCTCTGCAAATTAAAGACAAGAAGCAAGACAGAAACAGCTGCTAAATTGGCATAAACTGATGGATTTTGAGGCCTGGTATGCCCCTCCTAAATCCAAACCCACCTGGGTTAAAGGACTGTTCCTTCAAGTAAAGGAGCAATGCAGTAATCCCTCTGTTCTTCTCCTGGTTCTGGTCAGAGAGCTGTCCATCAGCCCTTGGCCAGAAAAGCTCATAATCTAATTAAAGGCAACATTAAAAGCCCAAAACAGCAAAGATAGAGATTAATTGGCAGTACATGGCAAGCGACAAAAATACAGAAACCTTTGGTAAGGCAAGGGAAAGCTAAAGTTTATAGGAGTCACTACTGGAAGGCTCTTAGGGAAAAGGGTTAAACATGGTGAATTGGGAGATTTAAGCATTGCCTGGGAAATGTCAAATGCTATTAAGATATGACAAAGCTCTCTGTAGTGCTGTCCTAGCAAAGGGCTCATCTCTGAGAATGCAGACTGATGGATCATCAG
This sequence comes from Sialia sialis, assembly GCA_009812075.1. Lineage (NCBI taxonomy): Eukaryota > Metazoa > Chordata > Aves > Passeriformes > Turdidae > Sialia > Sialia sialis. The sequence continues at coordinate 1,108,784 of VRYO01001153.1, read as the reverse complement.
CCCTGCCAACAAAGTAGTTTATTAGCTATTGGTACAGAGAGTATAGCAATCTCAAAAAAAGAAAAAAGTCACTTCACCAAGACATCCAGCATCTCCCTCCAATACCTACAGCCGCATCTGCAGTCCAGCCCTTGTGTCAGAAGTCCTTTCAGAACATCCAGTCAGTGCTTTCAGGCTTCCAAGCCCTGACTTTCTGGGAGCTGCACTCAAGCCACTTCAGGGAAAAAAGATTAAGATGTTCCTCAACTTCATCAGCAGACTTCCAGGAATTTTCTCACCTCAGAGAAAACGAAATGAGAGGAACATTTTTATTCTTTTGCTCCAAAGCAAAAGGAGACCAGCCACTGCAGCAATAAGACAGCTATCACTGGAGGAGAGCTCTTCAAAGCCCTGAAATAAATAGCCTTCCCTCCAGCTTCTGGCTGCACTGAATTGCTTTACACCACCTTACACACAAAACCCAGCATTAAATGCCTCCTACAAGTTATCAAAGAGACAGCATTAAAAATGTTGTTGATGCCCACAGGATTAAGCATTAGCTTCTAAATTTCCCCATCCTTTTGTTGCCAAAGTAAACCTTCAGGTCTGACTCAACCCCAGCATAAGGCTGGTCTTGGGAAATGGTAATGAAAGCGCCTCCAGCAAGATCAGACAGACCACAGACTCTTCCTTCCTTATTAGTTCAAGTCCTGCTGTGTCTGACCAGCTTGATTCCCACAACAGCCTCTTGGCCTGTGGCAGCTGAACAGTCACAGAGCCTGAGCAGAGCATGAGGCAAAGCCTGGGGAGGAAAAGCAGGTGTGAAAGAGACTGACAAAGTGTGGAGCACTGGGATCTGAACGTCACACCATCCCTTCAGAAATGTCCCCATCTGGCTCCAGAACTATAGGCTGGTGCTCCAAGCAAGAGACACCTGGTGTTTTCTCTGCCCTTGCTTGGCACGTCAATATTTAACCAATAAATGACTTTACATCACCTCCAAGACCTCTGAAGGGGAAGGAGGAGGAGAGAAAGAGAGAGACTTGGGGGCAAATATACCTTCCAAGGAAGAGGAAAAGAATAAAGGCTTCACAAAACCAATTCAGGTCCCAGACATTTTTGCATCTTTACAGATGTTACTATGCAAGGAATGGCATAACATTAAAATCCATGTCACAGGGAGAACAGAAAAGCTTTGGAGAAGAGCACAAAGGACAGCGCTGCAAAGTCTTTAAAAGCCAGTGGAGCACACCTCCTCCTGGGGGTGGCCAGCTCTAATTGCCACATTGCTACCCAGTAATGATAGGAGGAAGGGAGTTAGGACAGCTGCAGAAAGTAAATTAGACTTCTCAAAGGAGAAAAAAGGAAAGTGAAAATAACTAAGATCGTTTTACCATGCTATTTGTGACAAGAGCCATCAAAGCATGAGAGTCAGTGATGGACAGCTGGGGAGAACAGTGAGGATTCAACAAAACTGTTCAGAAAGGATAAAGTCAGAGTGAAAATTAACATCATCAAAAGCAGTAGCCTTTTGCTTTGCCCTAGACATACCTCTGTGTCACAAGGTAAATATGCCATTCTGCTGCCCAGATGCAAACCACAGCCACTCTTTTCCTGAGGGTCACTCCCATGGCTCTGTAGGAGGGTAAGGATTGGATACCATCTCTTCTCTAGCTGGCAAAGACAAGCTCCCTCCTGATCTGACAGGTTCACTTTGACAGACATCACAGTGGGCTGTCCTGCTCACAGTCACACATGGTAGGATGGGCAATTGTTCACAGGCTTGTCAGAGCTACAGAGGAAGCTAAATCCAAAGGTCAGTCACCCTAACTTTCCTTTCTGCGCTAGTTTCATAAAGGTAAGGTTTTGAAAATATCTCCTTTGACTTACCTTTTGTGCCAATAATCCCATCTTCATCAGGGTTGGCTCTCTTTTCTTAAATATAAAGGAAAGGGCAGAGGAAGCCTGCATGAGCAAGTTGTTTCCCTTCTGTGGGGGGCATTTCTCAGCCTTTCACCAACAGGAGGCAAATTATCTTCTGGTGTAAGGGCAGAGTTCAGCACAGCTCTGCTAGCAAAGAGCTTGGCCCAGGTCTCCCTTGTTAATTCCTGCTTTTTAACAAGCATTCAATTTTTAAGTCAGGATTTTAAAAAAGGGGGCATCCACACAGCTGAGGAGACACAGGATTCCACTCCCTCCTCCTGCCTTCCACAGCAGAGCTAAGAAGACTTGGGAGTCATCAGATGTAACATCTCATTTATTATTATTAGCTGCCCCTGTTCTTTCCCCCATATCATTATGGGAAACATATATGGCAATTACAGTCCCCCCTGCTGGTACATTCTCCATCAGCTTCTGAAGTGCAGCTCTGAAGCACAGCTCCATCTAAATAGAGCCAGCTTTGACATCTGCATCCCAAAGCTCAGTGGGAAATGGGCAGCTCAAATCCTTAACAAAACATTGAGCAAGCCACCTAGGACACGGTGCCCTGTGCTGATTCCCCTCACCACATCAAAGGTGAACAGTGTCATTTGACAAATCATTCCTTCTTGTTTTACAGCCTTGTGTCACAGCATTGCCTTCATGTCACAGCACTGCCTCCAAAGCTTCCCATTTCCCCTACAGAGCAAGGTTACCCCAGCATTTTAACATCAGACAACATGACAGTTTACATGACACTTAAGAATCAGCTAAGGCACAGCTCAGGCCCTGCACAATTTATAGTGCTCCTGGAAGCTGGTGGCTACAGCTCAGGTAGCCAGGCATTTAGAAAAATCCCTTCTCTGGGCACAGCCTTGTCTCACCTGCTAGAGCCCCCACACAGTCCACTGGGTCTGAAAGCAAATTTTTCATTGCCCTTCAAGTCCCAGAAGGCCAGGATTTGAAAGGGACACCCTAAGGACATAGTCAGAGTGACCCTGGCTGTAGTGAGAGAATAAAAGAAGTCAGATAGAATATAACACCTCTTCTATTTAAGTTTCCAGAAATCCTCAAACAATTATTCCACACAATAACTACTGCAGCTTGGGGAGACAGAGCCCTGCATTTGAATACATGCACAGCCAGGGTATACAGGCTTGTAGCTGGGTGCTCTGCATTCTTCTCTCTTCATTTGTCACCTCAACACTAAATTCTGGTTCTGCAATAATTCCCCAGTCAAACTACAGTTTCAGGCATCCCATTACCTGAGGAGGATAGGATCCTGGATGTGTGACTGACCACAATTCAATCTTTCCCATAAGAAACAATGGACAGAGGAATGTGTGCAGGCATTCCAGAAATGCACACAACCTAAACCCACAGGGACAGCAGACATGGCATGGAAGATGGATAGACAAGCAAGACTACTGGGGTTGTCAGCTGCCAATTCAACACCTGGTAATGACAAAAGTACTAAAGGAGATTCTGCTTTTAAAGTACCAATAACTTATTGGTCTGAAGTTGAGTGGAAAATCCCTTTATAATGCAAAATTAAACTTCATTATATCCTGGTGACCCTGTCTGACCCATCTTCAAACACATCATCCTTCTGAAAGATCTCAGCGGCTTCACTTGCGAGACTGAACACCACACAAATCTCTCACAGCCAGTGGTCCTGCTGCCTCTTCCAATCCATTACACTTTCATCACCACCTCCCCGATGCCTGCTGCTCACCGAGGACAATTAAGGATGAAGGATGAAGGATAGCAGGACAATGACAGCAGTAACCAGAGTAGGGTATTAAATAGCTGACAGCAGAGCTCTGAAGGGACAGACAATGAGGTGTTACTGTACACAAGCTTCCACAATGCAAATGCAGTGTAGACAGGGCTATAAATCTGCTCCCAGGCCTGGAAAACCCAATCCCCTCAGCAGCAGCACTACTTGCACACTTACATCTGCAAACTTTCTTATCTAAGTCTTAAGGACAGAGGAGCTTCACTCTGACTCAGATCCAGCTCAGCTCTGAGCTGTGCTGCCATTTTGAGGTGTTCCCTCTGCTGTGGGGCATTCTCAGCACAAAATCAAGGCAAAAACTCTAAACCAGGACATGTACTCACAAGGTTGGGTGCAAGCATCATGATGTCCTATTCCAAAAGTAAGTTGCAGAGCAAGGAAGTCTGTCTTACCCTTAGAGAGCTTGCAATAAGTATTAACAATATGTGCGCTATCACTTAAACTACTTTGAGGAATCCTTCCCACCCCCACTGTCTGGTTCACCAAGCACAAAATACCTGCTCTGGATCAACCCTTACTATCTTCCTTTTCCCACACTGCCAGTTCCAGGTTGGACATCACCACTCACCAGTCATGACTTGCTTTAAAAGTGGGTTTGTTCTGCATGTTACATTCTATGTTTACTGTGGTACTTTGAGCTTTCAGGGTTGTGTTTTCAAATTCTTCTTAGAAGTTACAGGCAGTAACAAAAAAAAACCACAAAAGAGAACAAAAAGCTCTCCTAATTCTAACACAAATAGCCTGGCATTTCACAAAAAGTTCAATACTAAAAGGAAGTGAGGAAGATTTAAAAGAGCGCTCTGCAGTTAAGAGGGCACAAAAATAACACAGCAGAATGTGGAGAGTCTCATCAAAACCTGCAAAGGCCTAGTTCATGCTGGCTTTTGTTTCAACCCTCAGCTTCACATGAGGCTCAGAGTCCATCCCCACATCTGTCACACCTCCCCAGCAGCAGCTTTCAGATACAAGGACCTCTTACACTTGGTTTGCCAGTCAGGCCCCATTTCAGCAGCATCACTGCACCATGCTCTGCTCTAGTGTCAAATATTAGCATTTCCATTTGTCCGTGCTCATAAGACTAGACTGTACTGCAGAGGGCTGGGAAGGCTTCTTGGCACAGAGAGAACTCCTCTGGAATTAATGCACCTTGCATCAACAAAGTCTTAATATTTCAGCAGGAACCAAGACTTCATGTGTTGGCCGTATTCCAAAAACTCGGGCTGCTTACATCACATGCACTAGATTCAAATAAAGCAGCATTATGATTTAGTTAATTTTTTCTGCTCCATATATCTCCACAGGCATAAGAAACAGGCTTCTGAATTTGAAATGGAGCCTGAAGTTTCTGCAGAGCTTCACTTCCCAAAAAGCAAATATTTACATCCACAAGCACCAGCTGCCTCTTTTCTTTTTTCCTGCGTTTCATTTCCAGATGCATTGTTGGTACATCTGCTCTATTAATTAAAACTGATTTACACAAGACAAAATAGAATCATTATTACAAGCCTTCAGTGCAAACGAGTGATGTCTAAAATTGCACTGACATATTCCAAAATTCTCATGTCCCATTTTTGCACCTTTGCCTCTTGAAAAGTGTTTTGCTCTGTTCAAGTCCATTGGGCATTCCTATAGCTGAAAACCAAAAGATATTTCAACCTAACCTGGCTCTCCTGACTTGCTCTTAGCTCCTGCCATGAATGATTAACACAGTGGGGAATGAGGGGAAGGCTGGTGGTGTTTGCCTGTATATTTTCATGATCTAACCATTTTTCAGGCTCATCTTTAGGACAGCAAGGAGGGGTGATGTAGTTTAGCTTCTGGCCTTAGCTGACCTTCCAGTGTGTAGAAGGCAGAAGCCAGCACATGCCTGCTAAAGCAACACAGGGCAACAGCTCTGAGGAGCAAAGAGCCACGGGTGTCCTCCTTCCTCAGAGAGTGCTAGTGACCTCACTTGGGTTTACCTGTTGTCAGTGCCTAGTGGTAACTTCAGGTCATGAGGGCTCCTCAGCAATCCCTGCCTTTCATGATCACACTTCTCTGAAAGGTGGCATCTTCCAGACACTGCTCAGAATGGCTTCAGGTGGGAAGGGGAAGAGAAGAGCACAGAGACAGCACAATTTCAATTTATGCCCTCCCTAGAAAAGATAACACCCCTCTGCCAACTACAAAGAAGGTTCTTTCCATGTTTGTCCAGCTTTTCTGACACCCTTCTGGCTATTCCAACAGAACCCTTCCTTCACAGTCTCTGTAGGACACATCACACAGGGGTCATCTCATTCCCCATATGCTGATCCCAGCTTCAATTTAACCTCTGCTGTGAAAAGCCATGGAAGTGGAGTCCTTAAAACTCACCTACCTTCAAGGGAAAAAGTAAATATACAAGTTGGCTCCAAGAGCAGATGGTGTCTAAAGGAAATTATGATAATTAAGCTTCCAAGTGGTAGATTTCTAAGGGACTATTCCACTCCAGCACCAGACCTCTAGGCCAGTGCCATAGTTAAAAGTTTCACCACACTTTATTAATTGCTAATTACTGCTTCATTACTTCCACTCACGCTCCTGAGACTGCTGCTGTCACCGTTTCCTTCAGGGTCACTTCAAAAGTGCAGAGTGATGTGATGAGTAAGGTCAGTTACTGGAACATAAACAGGTCTTCTCAGCTGCTGCATGTGCTCAGCTCCAAACCAGCTCTGAGGTCTGTTACACTCACTAAGCACAGTTTGTCATCAGGATCATACAAAAGGACTCAGAATTTGTCTTATATACAATTTGACATTTCTAAATTCGTACAATTTACATTCGTAACTTCTGTTCTAGCTCCCTTTGGGTAAACCTCATCGTCCCAGCATCCAGCCTAAGGAGTAGTGGCTGTCCTACCTGTCCCCTTTGTAATCTAGTGAGGAACTACTCAGAGTGAATTTACATCAGTTTAATCCATTTCCTACTCAAACTCTTCCCTCCAAAAAGTATGAGCAAATCCAGTCAAAGTCTGGTCTTCAGTTTCTGCACATAGAGCAGTGATACTGCTGGGAATTAAAAGTTGGATAATATCCAGAGCTTTGAACAGGTTTCCAAGTCTGAAAACAGTTTTCAAGCACAGAACTTTCACAAAGCTAGTCACGTAATTAAGAGCCAAACTTCTTATATGAATATAAATTTATGGGCTAATACTACCCTGTTTCATAATGGAAACAAAGTTAATTTGGGTTTTATTCAGTGCCAGTGCTATTAACTGTGCATCTTAGGCATAACTGAACTTCTCCATAAATCTAAATTTCCTTAACACTCTGAAATCAATTACTTTGTGATTTATAGTTAAGACCATAGTGCTGACAATTATTAAACACCAGCCTCCTCTGGTGTTTCCACAAAAAGTGCAAGCTCACCCTAGGTGTGGGCCAGCATCTCCAGTGTTCCCAAAGAGCAAAAGTAAGTTTTTGAAGTATGTTTCCTTTAATTCCCAATACATTAGCTGGATCCAGGTCCCTTCCAGTTTGTGCTAACACTCAATGCCAGTTCAAAGAGCTGCCATGTGGTTTTCAGGTGTGACAATGCTTCCGCTGCCAAATATCACCATTCCCACCAGGCAGGAATCCTACAGCCATCCCAGCCCTAGGTTCACTAATCCCAAACACACCCTGTGCTACAGATGTACTCCATGCAGGGCTCTCCCTGCTGCTTGCACAGCTGGTTTGCTCCAGCTGCACGGCTGGGTACCAGCAGCATCGCTGCAGTAGTGAAGGCAGGGAGCTGCTCAGAGGGCTCACACAATTCTGACAGCCCCACACTCCTCTGCTGAGCACTCATCTGTCAGAGCACATCATTATTTGTGGGGACTTGCACTATTCAGCAGCCACCTTGGAATTAGGTTTAATTGTGACCCCAAGACAGATTTCATTACATTTCAACTCAATGGTGTTGAGTTGTGCTCTGTCATCAACCTGCGGCAGTCAACTGATTATAAAGCAAGTATTTAATCACCTTAACCCTCTAGAGACTTAAATTAAGGTACTTCACCATAGTCCCTATTCCTAAGTCTTAATTGAGGTTTCATTACCCACTGGTTATAGGGTCATTGTTTTGAGCACAGGTACCTGACAGCTCAGGACCTAGGGCTACCTCTGCATGAGCTTTCATTTATATGAGGCAGCATTTCCTCATTCATCTCTTTGATACCCAGATAATGATCTCTGGCTTCAGCAACAAATAAGTTTTGAATATTGATTCACTTTCACCCTGCTATCCCCCAATCTAAACAAATCAATTCACCAGCAAGTGACAGGAACTTTTCCCTGCTATCCCCCAATTTAGATAAATCAATTCTTTAACAAGCGAGTCATCCCCATTTAGTAAAGTACTATGAAGATGCACTTCAATAAATCTCTTCAAGTTTCCCAGAGGAAAAAATATCGTTTCAATATAAAATTTCATACTATTGCTTTAATAAAAGGAGCCATTAACTGTGGTGCTCTAGTGGAAGTACAGGTAAAATTTCATCTCCTCAATCTCAATGGGGGACACAGAGGACCTGACACAAGACAGAAAAAGGACATTTGTTAAAGAGCTGTTCAGCCAGGAAGAAAGCTAATTTGCCTTGGGATCAGTGCTTTGTCTTTGGTTTCTACATCACCTACTTAAACTCAAAAACTGCCAGGCATGCTACCATATTAAGATCTATCAAAATTCAAATAAGATGCATAATCTAAATAATGTAGTGTATAAATTGACTTTAAGGACTAAAGAAGTTGCATATGCATCTTTTAAGGTCTGCAGCAGCAAAATGAAGATATCCGTATTTTCCCTTTACTTTCCAATCTGCCATTTCATGTCTTTCAGCACTGTTTTTATAGTTATATTGTGAATGCAAATATTTCATGAAACTGTTTATAAGCTTGAATACTATTCTAAGCATTTACATTTCCCTGTAACTCAGTAAAACCACAAACCCATTTAAACAGTATTTCTACCAAAATCAACCTGACAATCCCCGTAACAAGCACGTCCAACCCAGTCTTCTGTTTCAAGGATCCTTCCAAAGTCCTTACATCCAACCCAGTCTTCTGTTTCAAGGATCCTTCCAAAGTCCTCACGTCCCCTGAAGAACATTTTGACATTAACAGCCAAAGTCAAGCTTCTCTAAAACCAAGAGAGGAAAATCTGTCATGCAGTTTAGCTTCCATTCAACTCTACTTCTTGAATGAAGATTTCCCTAAAAAACACCAGCTAGCTGTACAGAAGTGAAGGTATCAGAACAGGATTCATCTCCTGCATCATCTCACACCTCCAGGACAGAGAATGATCTTCCCAGCTCTAATTTGGTGCTTACTTCCAGAGAGAATGGCAATGGGAAAAACACCTTAGCATCAATAATTGCAATCAAAATTAGTTAGCAAGCGGTCACCAGACAAATTGGATGGTCAGCTCAAAGACAATCACCTGGAACCCCTGGCAGTGCAGCAGAGTCAGCCCTGAGGAATAAGGCACACAACTTTTTCTGGATCACACCACTCAGTGAAGGCAAGCAATTAGGATGAGAACATTTGGATAAGAATAAATAATACTTTGGACACAAAAGTACAGCATGCAACAACCTTGTCCTACCAAAGCAGCTGTTGTAGCCAAAGAAACTGAAGGTCGTTAAGACAAAATCCTGCTAAGAGTTACAGCACCCACAGAGAGGATGTGGACTGTAAGGCTCAGTGAAAGGCCAAGGGAATTGTGTGCAGGCTGCCTCCAATGCTTTGACTACATCTGCAAGAAGAGTCTCTATAAGCTGGTAAACTCCAAAGTTAGAGAGAAATGAAGACTGTACCCTTCACTCAGGAAGGATGGATCCAAATGGCAAGATGAGGAAAGCCTTGCTAAAAAAAAAAAATATTTAAAAAATTAAAACTTCCCAGGCTCCCCTACTGCATTTCATTGATTTCTTCCAGGTTTGGTAAAGAAACATGTAAACAGCAACACCAAGAACCTAAAATAAAAGGCTTTATTTTCTTCAAACAACATTTGTTTTCCTTTCTTTTTTTTTTAAAAAAAAGGTCTTTTAACACTTCCAACATTTGTTGATAAAATGAAAATAATGAAAATATACAACAGCCATATAAATAAACATATTTTCTTCTACTTCAAAAAATATAGGCATCCTTCACACCAAAAGCCCACATTAATTACTTACAACACAAAAGCTTCATGGCTGTACAACCCTGGCAAACGTTCCCACACAAACATGAACACACTTGTGTGCACAAGAAAGGCAGCACACAAAGGATTTTTAGCATGGAAAGGCTGGCAAATCCCAGCAACTGCATGTTATATGAGCCTCTTGTGGCTGGTGGAAGTTTCCTGCACTAAAACGTGTCCTGAAGGTTCTGCCTGTTACAAGCCTAAGTGTCTAAGCCACTGGCTAATTCTTTTAGCAAATTTCATTCTTGAGAATTGAGCTCAGCTTTGGACCCTTAAGAAGTCACAAGAGAGGGCTTGATGGAATCCAAATTATTGCCTGAACAGTAAGCAATGAACAGCCAGAGGCTGAGCACTTCTCTGGCATAAACAGTTCCATTTGATCCTTCTGTCAAGTGACTGAAGTGCACAAAGAACTGGAACTCAGGATATCAGCATGGCATTCACAAAACAGCTGCAAGAATGAGATGGAGAAACCATTATCAGGCTTTGGCAAGGAAATTTTCATCTCAGTCTTCACTGACTGAAGTGCTAAAGAAGAGGCTGATATTCAAAGGCTACGAGGTGAAAATTCAGAGGCTCTTGTTTAAGAATGGTAAATGGGGATGTGCACTCAGAACCACCACCATTTCATACCATCCAAAATGGTAAGGCAAGTTACACAGGACTTCCCCCACGTCACCATTAAGAATTAAGCCAACTGTAAATTGAAGGGATATCAAAAGACAGATTTTAAGATGATAATAGGAGGCTTATGCTCACTCCACTTCCGTAGAGCCCTTGCTTCCATAGAATCAAGAACTCTATGTTATTCTGCATCCTAAAACACCCAGCTCAGTGGCCAGAAATCAAGGTCTGGTTTTCTTTTCTCCTATTTCCTACACAGAAAATATGGTGCAAGTAGGATTGATAGTTAAAAACATCTTCCCAGCACTCTCAATGTCACATCAGTTTTGCATTAGTGTTACCTTCATATTAACAGTGTTTTTAACACCTTCTGCCTGCCTGTGAAACAAGGTCTAGCAGCAACAACTCACGCAGTTCTAGAATTATTTTAAAGTGGAATGTCAGTAGTCATTTGCTGCTGCTGAGCTTGCACAATCAGGTGGAGCTGTCTCTTTGCAATGGCTGTGTTTAAATCCCATAGAAACTCCAACAGCTTGCCCTGGAGGAGAATCTCCATGGGCACGAACTGCAGAACCTGCTGGGGAGAGTCAGTGTCCAGCAAAGAGCTCATGAGCGCATTCAGGTGCTGCAGATACTCCAGCACAGGGGCAGGGACCCCTCGGTACCCAACGCACAGCAAAGCGGCGCCGGTGCTCAGGGGCTCCCGCGAGGTGGGGCACGCGAACGTGATGCTCCTGAAGCAGCAGTGCAGGATGAACACCAGGCCAGCTGTGAAACGGGTCAGGCAGGAGAGAACAGGCAAAACCAACGCATCGCCTGCTGCCAGCTGGGCCAATGAACGCAGAACACACTGCAAAAGCTGCTGCTGGTACTTTGGTTCTCCGTCATACAGCAAAGAGAAGCTAAAAGTCAGCAGCGTGGCTGAGTCCACAGGCTTTATTTCCATACTGGGCTGGCTTTCTGTGTCACAGAGAGAAGGAAAGCCCACCACAAGGCACTTGAATTGGTCACTACAACTTTCATTTAGGACTTCCTGATGGCACTTGGAGAGATCAGACACTTTTGCCAATATGAGCTCCCCAAGAAGAACTTCACAAGAGTGACAGGGCTGCAGCACTGATCTGCTTTTCAGCATGCCACCACTTAACTCCTTCACAGCTTCATTAAGATTTTCTAAGACCTGAACATCACAAAATGGAGAACACTTTATCCTTGGCAATCTTTTTCCTTCCAAAATGTACCAAAGGCTACATTCAAGGTTAGAAAATGATCCTTCCAGGACGCACATGTTCCCAGCATTATTTAAACTATGTTCCTCAGCCCAGTGATTAAAATAGCCCTTTGACACTTTATCATTCCATGTCAGGGTTTCCATCATCTTCCTTTCGTTGTATGTACCAAAATATTTGTTTCTTTGCCCAAACCATTTTGCATTCATGCTGCAGCCAGCCTGGGATTTCTTGACAAGCCAGTTATTTCTGCCAATGGGTTTCATGCAGAACTTTTGCATGAAGAACTCTACTGCACAGTCTCTTAAATTGTTTAGTTTCATCTGCTCTGCTTCTTCCATGTGCTCAAAAAGACGGATGTTCTCAGAGATAGTCTCTACCTGGCACTTGTGGAAAAATATGCAACACTCTTCATGTGCTTTAAGGAATGATTCTGGTAGTGCCTGCTGGGAGAAAAGGGCTTTGTTGACCATCTCTGTTCCAAAGTTCTGCATCATTTTAGGAAGAAGTGGATGAAGGCTTTCTCTGCCCATATAGTGAAGACAAACCACATAGACCTCTGAGTTTCCAGCTTTGCTGGTGGCTGGTTTAAAGACATGGACCTCCTCAAATGAGCAGTTTAACAGAAAGAGCAGGTTGATAGAACAGTGTTCAAACAGAGTGAACATTTTCAAAACAAAGGATCCCCCAGTGCCCAGGATCATTAAAGCAGTGACTGTTTCACAGTAATGAAGGGGTGAGACCAGAGCTTCCTGCTCACCTGGATTTCCCTGGCAATCAAAGCTGCCATCAGCAGTTACCAAGTGGACTGTGGCCATATTGCTTACAAAGCTCTGAAGCCCTGTTAGATGTCTTAATGTCATCACATCCCCAGTGTTATCTGGGCCAAAGTACCACCAAGGTAACGTGTTTGCTATCAGACGGTCATCCATGATCATCAGAAGGGTGTCATTGGATTCATGATAAGGGTTTAAGGTATTAGCTACCCAATTCCAGTGGCAAGGGACATGGTGGGACTTCAAGAAGTGGTTAAGGCTGGCTATAAAAGCTCCAGGTGCTTCACAGAGATGAACAGAATTCAGTTCTCCATCTTGAAGAGCTTCTTCTGGGAGAAGAGAAAAACTGCACAGGATCTCATGAAATTTGCACCACGCCTGGGTACAGAGCTCAGCATTGACAGATTTCTTCACATGAGATATTATTTTCCCTGCTTTATTGGTAAATGAGGTGTGCTGATGCCAATCCTCAAGGTTCTTATCATTCAGCTGGTTCTTCACTTCATTCATTGAGTCCTTCAGAGCCAGGAGGGAGTGAAATTCCACATGATCACATGTAAAGGCATTGCTGGGATCTGGCAGCTTCCATTCAGCATTCACTGGTTTAGTGTAAGTAAACTTCTTCGCAAAGAGCTCCTCAATTTCAGAAAGAATTTCAGGACTGAACTTTTCAAGGTTGGTCTTCTGTTTAATATACAGCTGCTTACATTTATCCATTCTTGGGTGGATTCACAACCTGGACAACAGCAGGGGAGAAGAAGCTACGTCATTCCAATCATACCAGTACAGAAATAGGAAAAGCTTGTTATAAAAAATAACAGTGTGTCCTGCTTAACAGCTGTATTCTGGAACAGAGGTAAATGCTTCATGGAATCATGCACCAATGAGGAAAGTAAACGAGGGCTATCCTAAATAAGGCCATTTGGAAATCAGGAGGTTCACCAGTTCAATCGCCCTTCTTGCTATTTACACGGTAAATGAAGAGTCAGCTGGCCCTTCACTAGCTCAGAGTATTCTGTTCCTTGTATGAGTCTAAACACTTAAATACAAATATCTCTCTCAGTCACAAAAGAGAACACACCACAAGCTCTCAAAATTCAGCAAGTGGCCCAGAAATTTTATCATCTGATTAGGGTAGTATTTATCCGAGAGCCTGAAGTATGGAGGGTGGGGAGCCACAAGCAAAGGCAACTTTGAGAGGGGGCACAGCTGCTGCTCCTCCAATTTCCCAAGTGGGAACAACCCTCCACCAGACCCAGCATAATGCTGGGGGAGCCCCTCATTGGCACCCTCAGGAACTGCCCCTCAGCTGAAGCACCCTGGAGGGATGCTGAACATCACCCAGAGAGCAAAAATCCCTTTTCTCTGCTCAGCATTACTGCTCTGCCAGAAGCCCTTATGCCTTCTTTTAATGACTGAAAAGACAGTGATAAACCTGAAGTGAGAGGAGTCTGTTGCAGCTGTGGTCAATGGGAATACGTGCTTGATTTTAAAAAAGAAAGTAGTTCTAAGTGTTGTGCTGTGAGTGCGTAAAGGCCAACAAACACGAGCACACTCCACACAAAGCTGACGAGGCTGCTGCAATCTGCTCCACCGCTCAGCACAAAGCACACACCACACAAGTGACAGGTACTAACCAGAAATCAGCCAGCCAGCAATTTATTCCAAACTAAAATGTTCATTTAAGCAAAATAATTTAATCAAAATTACCACCCGAGATAGGAAATCTCTCAGCCTATCACATTAACCATCCCTCAAGCCCTCCCCATTCCCTTAAAAGCAAAATACAGTGACCTTAAGTGTTACATAACAATTGAGTTTGAGAAAATACTGGATTAAAACTGAAAGAGCTGAGAAACTTTGGAGACAATGGCCACCCTCAGCACTTGACTCTTCCTCTTGAACCCACACAGCATCTTAGGCCGCACCCCTCATCACCATCAGCCCTCTGAGGAGAAGAGAGGCACATGGTCACACACACAGCTGAGGTTTCATCTTGCCTTTCCCCAGTTTAAGGGCTTTCAATGGGCATATTTAATTTCACTGTCCTCTGTGCAGATGTGCTCTGGCTTTAATCTCATCATTTCCAGTAGGATGTTCTGGATAAAGAGGAAAACTGGGGAAAACACAGGCTGTTCTGCCCTGGACCAGTTTATTTCATTTTAAACACCAACTATGAGTATGGGCTTTTAATTACAGCTCACTCCAGTTACTCACAAAAAAGGCTTGGGTTGGAAGAGACCTTGAAGACCATCACATTCCAATCCCCCTGCCATGGGTAGGGACACTTTCTTGCTCAGAGCTCCATCCAACCTGGGATAGGGATGCCACAGCTTCTCTATACAACCTGTGCCAGGCCTTACCACCCTTACAAGGAAGAATTTCTTCATAACATTTAATCTAAATCTCTGCTCTTTTAGTTTAAAAGCATTCCCCCTTGCCCTACTACTACCTGCTTTTGTAAAAAATTACTCTCTCATATAAGCCTTTTTTAAATACTGGAAGGGGCTCCAAGGTCTCCCCGGAGTGTTCTCCAATGCTGAACAACCCCAGCTCTCTTAGCCTATCCCAGAGATTCTCCAACCACAATTCTAACAAGCTCAACCCCAAATCCAAGCTCGCTCAGCGAATAGCAGGAACAGGCAAACGCCTGCTTTTTCATCAACATTTCCTGTCCCCTTCCGCCTGGGCCCGGGCTCGCCCCACCGCGCACCTTCTCACCCATCCCCGCGCTCCGCTCCCCGCCTCAGCGCGGCCCTGCCGCCTCCCTCCGCCCCGGCCGCTCGTAGCGCCGCGCCCGCCCGGGGCGCCTCCCCGCACCGCCCGCTGCCTACGCGAGACCGCGGCAGCAGCGCGGCCTGGAGCCGCTCCCGCTCTTACCCGGCGGGAGAGCCCAGCCCGGCCCCTCGCCCGCCGCCCGGCACGCCCTCTCCTCGGGGAACACCGTCCTGGCCCGGGCCGCGGGGGTTGGTGCTGCTGCGGCTCTGCCATCGGCGCCGGGGAGGGCTCGCAGCTGCGATGGGTGAGGAGCTGCTGAGTCCCGCTCAGGCC
The DNA here is from genome assembly GCA_009812075.1 of Sialia sialis. NCBI lineage: Eukaryota > Metazoa > Chordata > Aves > Passeriformes > Turdidae > Sialia > Sialia sialis. The sequence continues at coordinate 1,093,224 of VRYO01001153.1, read as the reverse complement.
GGGCAGGCGGCAGCGCGGCTCATCGGCTCCATTTCCTCAACAGGAGCTTAAGAGCGGCTGTTTCTCACAAGAAGGGAGCAGAGGGGCCGCCACGGAGCAGCGGGGCAGGACAGCATTGCTGGAAGTTATCCACGCAGCACTTACCACGCGCTAACGCTGACACGTTGCTCAGGAAGAAAAGAAGAGCAAAGCTTTGTTTGGGATGTGTGGCCACCCGCTGGAGAGGCAGGGCTGGGGCTCAGCGCCCTGAGTTCTTTTTCTCGACGCCCTGGGCCGCCTGCCCTGGCAGCCTGAGCCCAGCGCCATCGCCTCGCAGCCCTGCCGAGACCGCGGCTCAGCGCACGCTGGGTCTCTGCAGTCAGCAGTGATGCTCCTCCAGAGCTTGCTTTGCCCTCTGTAACCCACAAAGCAGGTACTTAAGAAGACTTTTCACATAATAACCCACCTTGCTGCCCTTTCCAAACCCCAGGAGACTTGTTACACCCAGCTTGGTTTAGCAGGAGGCAAGAGCCTTGAAATATTAACAAAGTCATAATGAGCATCACCGAGCATCCATTGCAGCATCCCTGGAAACACAGACGCTTTAGACAGTAAAACAGCATCTAAGCTGCACACAGAAGCAGAAAGGTTAAAGCATATTCTTTATTACTGTAGACAGCAGGTGCAAGATGCTTTCGAGACATTAAATGTTGTGGGGATTTTCCTATATGCATGTTCAGGAACGTGGCACTCCCCAGCCCTTCTGGGAACAAATAGCCAACAGTGGAGCATGAGTAAGCAGAAATCCTTTTGCTTTAATACCAGGCTTCCTGCTATTGATTTTTGCACTATCACATATTCTTCATGAAGCTCAATCCAGTCCTAAGCCAGAAGTAGTTTTGGTACAGAAATTCAGTGTTATCAGGGCTAGGCACTGCAGAACTGATAACTTGGAAAATTTTGCTTGAAGCCCAGTAACTGAAAAAAAAGAAAAAAACCCAAACCCTTTACATGTCCATCTTAAGGATATAATAATGTATACATAAGGGATCTTTTCTCTTGCTCTAGGTACATGAGAGAATTTGTATGTTAAAGTCATAATTGAGTGCAGGGATCTATAACCAGACAACTTTCTTCCCCTCTTTTTAACTACTTGCTTACTTTAGCCCATACTGAGCACAGGACTAAAACTCTTTGAATCCTTTGAGGGGAAAAAAAGACATAATGTATTTTTTCAGCCAAGACTGTCATATTGACCCCTAATAGTGATGTGACAAAATGGTACTTACTCGTCAGAATGAGGTTTATCCTAATGAGAAAGAGCTGAGGTGCAGATGGAAGATTTCTCTCAGTGTCTCAGTGCCTCTTCACCCCATGTTTGGAAATCACCTTTACTCAACCAACATCTTTGGCTATGTAGAAGTAGAGGGAGAGCTGGGGCAAATGGATGAAAGCAGATGGGCAGCTGGTGAGTTGTGGAGCTCAGGGTGTGCTGGGTTCTCCAGTGCCTGGTCTGGTCTCTCTTGATTGTACAGGGTACATGAGATTTTAAAGTTAGCAGGAAGGTCAAAGATATGTTATGGTCCGAAATGTCTGTATAATGTAATAAAAGCCTGAACAGAACTTTTCTTTAGTTTTGGCTTTCTGATATCTCCAGTGATGCTGTGATTTGTTGTTTCTGTGTACTCATACACCACAAGTTTACACTGACTGACTTCTGTGGGTCATAGGCAATTAAAGCATTAAGTTTAAGGCTTAATTCTTTTTAATTTCTTCTTAAACATGTAACTTTTCACATGTTCCTGAGTTCTTGAGTGCTTGGATAACACCACCAAGAGAACAGCTACAGTTCAGCTCGTAGGGGAAAGTGGTGTATAAGCAGGGCTTGACCTTTGCATTTCTAGCCTGTCAAGCTTTTACTGTAGCTTGCAGCTTCTCAGTGTCACACTCCCCTGGACTCCTGGAGATAAGGCTCTTCCAAATCACAGGAGAAAACAATTAATCACTGAGCACATGACAGCACAAGAGTCCTGCTAAAATAAATGTGATTGAATAGCATGCTTAAGAAAAATGTGATGCTTTTTCTCAAATTAAACTTTCAACTCAGCTTGTGAGCTTCAGGATCCTCCTATGTTTTCTGAATTCTCTTCAAATTAATCCAGAAATTTGATTAGACACTTCTATCTTATGCAAAATAATGTATCTTTTTTTGTTTGTTTGTTGGTTGGTTTGGGGTTTTTGGTCCATGTAAGATACTTAAAATGAGGACATAGCACTTTCCTCATGCATTAGCCCTGCTTCTATGAAGCTACATTTTTATCAGCTGATCTACAGCTGGTATTTTCCCAATCAGACCATAACCTGTGTGCACAGCTGTGGCACCCACAGATGGAAGCATCTGTCTTTAAGGGAATATTGGGCAGTTAAACATAGGAAGTTAAACATCTCATTAAGAACAAAGCAGTCTTGTTTATGCCCCTTCTTTTTTTTTTTTTGGTAGATATATGGTATAACTCTACTATGTGATGGAGCTGGGGAGTATTGCTGGAGTGTTTGGGAGCTCTTTCAATCATAGAATGTGTGTGCAGGGAGTTGTCTGGGAAGACTATTATGAAGAAATGTCATGGATTCCATGGGATACCCAGTACTTCTCAGTCTGCTTCTAAAGATAAGTCCCAAACCCACATGATTTTGCAAGATATTTGTAACTTGTGGTGGCAGCGTTGGTGTGGCAGAGCAGTTGACAGGAGGCTCTGTCAGACACGAGACGAATCATCCACAGTGATTATGTGGATGATTATGATTAGATTTATTGCTAATAGAGTGTCCAGACTTTGCCACTGTGGTATCTAAATCACAACACTCTCATCTGTTACAATGTGGTGCATGATGCTGGGACAGCTGGTTGCCCTTATTGAATTGGGTTTCCATGACCTTGGGGACTGATCTGTAAGAGTTATTCTTCTGCTTCTGGCTTGCAGTCCAACATCAGGCAGATTTTTGTTTCACTTTCATCACCAGAGAAATTGCAGCCACTATCTGCTACAAGGAAAGTGAGTTGGGAAACTCCAGTAAACAGTGTCTGACGTAACCAGTTAATAATATGACGTACAATTGTCTAACCTTTGCTTCTTTAAATAAAAAATCACGGAAATGAAAGGGAAAACCTGTTGACTGTTCAATAATGTGTTATTATTGCACCACAAACAAGATAATGAGGAAGCATTGATCCTGTTGGAACAGCACAAATAAATCCTGACAGACCATGAGTACAAGTATGTTCACCTACTGACTTCCAGAAATCAGTGTTTTCCAAAGGGGACTTTGGGGAAATGAGGACATGATCCTGAGACCTAGTGAAAGGTCTGGAATTTCACTGTGTGAAAGTATTATCAATTATTGAAGAGGAAACCAGATCGTAGAGCAGGATAAACTTTGGTCCTGTGTTGTTTTGATATGCCTAAGTGGCCTTCCTAGGGAGTGGACATATTCTTCATATGGAGAAGCATATTGGAGCCCCAGGCCAACAGCTGGCTGTGGTGCCAGGATATGAACTATATTTACCTGTGTTGAACAGGGAAATTCATCTATTGTCAAGGATCCTTAGTGATACATGGAGCTGTGTAGTATAATTTAATTGTCTGAGAATTGTTTTCTTCTGTGAGAGGCCTGAAAGTATTTCTTCCTTGTAATTTTTAGTTCAAGTTGTGTTTATTGTAGGCCAGATGGTACCTGCCTTTTTTAGTCTCTAGTCCACCAGGATCTGTGGTTTCTTTTCCACTTATCCTCACTGAAGGATTGTTTCATCCCTCCACTACACTTTCCTCTGAATCTCTTAAGTTTTTGCATGCTTCAAAGCACTTCCACATTGAAAAGCCCATCCATTCATCCCAAGCCTGACATACTGCTGATCCCTGGTTGTGCTGTTTGTATTCCATCAGAAGGTACAACTCCTTTCCCTCAAATCCCCAAATAATCCTTTTTATACTCTTTCTCTCTGAGTTCCTTGCCACAGGTGCTTTTGCTTTCACAAACTCCCATAGCCACAACCCCAGTCTTACCTTTTGCTGTTTGATCAGTCTCCTAGAGCTAGAAGATGGAAGTGTTGCCTGGTGTTAGGACATCTCTGCTCTTCTACTGATTTCTGTGGTATCATTTATTCACAGGTTTCGTCAAGTTGCTTCCTCTTTCTGCCTAAGTCTTATAAAGATAGTGACGTTTTACAGAGCAGGCGTACAATTTCTGAGTGCCGTGGCTGCTTCCCTGCCAGCAAACATCATAAACCCTTTACATTAACTGATCTCCTTTCTAAAAGCCTTTTCCCACTGCCCTCACAGGAGGGCTATTTAGGACAGCACATTTTGGGCAGCTGGAAGCTTTTTTCTGACGTCTGGCCTAACTGAACAAACATCTCCTCCGTTTCCTGCTGCCTGTCTTGAGTTTCTGTATCTCTCCTGCCTCCATGGCAACATTTTCAGGCTGTCATAGAAGCATTGCTTTGCTCTCATTTTGCTCAGCTAACCATGACAGGCTCTTTGAACGTCTGGTTTTCTGTTCCCCTGACCAGCCCTTTGCTGCATTCATTGTGGTCAGAGGTCTCTTTCCTGTCGATGTACAATGAGCAGCACACACACCACTCCAGGCAGATCTTGCTAGAGATTGTTATTAATATGATCTGTTGGGGAATAACTTTTCTGGTATATAATTTGATTTTATTTACCTTTCTTGTGGCTAGTAACACTCCAGTGGCTGTCTGGCTAGCCAGCGTACAGACAATAATGAGTTTCCAGAACAAAGCCTTTCCAAATTGCTGCAAAATTCCTGATGAATTCTTGGCAGTAATTTTTTAATCAAACCTGGAACATTTGCTTTCAGTAGGCATCAGAAAAGCAAAATCTTTCCAAATTTTAGCCATTTCACCCTCCTCCAAAACACTGAGGCACAATCCTGGCTTTTTTAAGTATGAGAGAATTGGGAGAAATGCTCCCCAGTGCTCACTTACTGCACCTGTAAAGGCATGGTAATGCCTGGAGGACTTTGGGGGTACTTCCTTCTGGGCTTGGCTATCCCCACTGTGACACTCTGTGAATATTTCTGCAGCTCAGTTCCCCTTCCTGAAAGAGTGATGTGCAGTATGTGTGAGAAGACTGCAAGATAATTTGATACTGTGATAATGTCAGCACACAGGGAAGTGGAGACTTACCCTAAAGCATTAATTAAATGTTTTGATGAAATGCTTGCAAAATACTTCACGACACTTCTGTAGATGGAAATTGCTGTAGGAATGCACAGCATTGTTAATAAATGATTTCAGGTGATTGTATCTGCATCCTGTAGCAGTTGAAGTTCTCACTACAGAAGCAGGGTTTGAATGACAGCCAAGGCAGTAAAATCAGGATTATAGATACAAATTGCTGCAGACACATACAGACAGAGACAACTGAGATTCCTTCAGGATGGAAGACTCTCAATACTTTTTTTTTCGCATTATGCAATCTATTCAATACTTTCTTCTAGATAAATTTGATTTGGAATATTCCCTGCAGTCTAATTGGCATGAATGCCCTCAGTGCTCAAATTAATTTTGTCCTAGTAGGGTGAACGTTTATCTCGTACTTGTCCAGCCAATGCAGCATTACAGGTTAAAACTCAAATAATTTCTGTTGCTGTTAAATAACAGACACTGCAGAAAGATAGAGAAAATGGCCCCTTTTTGATAATCCTGTTTTCCATGTAAATCTAAACTAGGAAGGATATTGTTTTAGATGAGAGCAAATACGGAAGGGCTCTCAGGCTGCTCAGGCTGTCTGATCTCTCTTGTCTGTTTTGAAAAAAAGAATCAGATTAATGAACATAATCAGATTAAGGCTGAAGAAGGGAACATATCTGGGGGGCATCAGAACTCTGCTTATACCAACAAGCTATACGGAAAATCAACATTAAGGGCCTAGCATTGCTCTGTAATTTAATTTAATGGCAGCAAATAATGGTTTCAAAGAAGTCCTGAGTAGTGGCAAGAGGAGCAGAAAGACTTGAATGAGCTGGGAAGTGGCTCTAAGATCCCGGGTTTGGGTAAATATTTCTTGGGATACTGGTGACTGGCAGAGTCCTTTGGCACACTGGCTCACAGCCAAGCAGTGTGGGCCTTCTTTGGGCACAGAGTTTGGTGCAGTTAAATCTACCTAAAACCATCTCTGTTCTCAGTCTGCTGTGTTTTGAACAGAAAAATAAGGCTGAAAAAAAGGAGGATATACCTAGAACAGACAGAGATTCAGAAGTAAAAGAATGAGAATGACAAAAAGGAGAAATACGTGAAAAATGAGGGGAAACATGGTAAGAACAGAGTTAGAGGGTGTAGAAGGGAAAATTATTTATAGATCCTTAATGTTGATTTTCCCATTGACTCCAGCAAACCAAGAGCAAGATGCACCATGGTTCCAGTACAGCAATGTACGGCTGGGTCCTGAAGTGGCAGCACCCCACTTGCTTGTCTCTGTAGAAGAGGCATTTTAAGCTTTCTAAGAGAAAGTAAGAAAGAAATGTAAGTGTGAACTTGAGGGAGAAAGGGAGAAGGTCAAGAACTTGAGGCGAAAGGCCCTCATTATGGTTTCTCTTCAGATCCATTTTCTATTACTTCAGTGCCAACTCTGTTTTTGAACAAATAAAACAGAATTGGATTTTTAAATTCATCTGGTTGTTTTAGACTCCCAGCCTGTGCTGGCATCGAGGGGTTTCTGCTTTCCAGCATGAAGTATATCTCTCTCTAAAAATGCCCTGATTTCTTCTTGGTGCATTTATTACCTTGTTTGACTTTGAAGTTCTCAGAGACAGTTTTCTGGGGCAACATTGGTCTGTTTGATGCAAGGTCTTCAAGATCAAAAAGGAAAGAAGAATGTAAGAAATAAGAAATCCAAGACCTGAAATGGGTGCTGTCCAATTTTCTGTATTTTTGTTAATGCCTGGCTGATTTGTCTAAGAATTGACAAATTCTAATTGAGGTTTTGTCCCTGCTTGGGATATTTATAAATTCTACCCCCATGTGTCCTTTTTGGATCTATTAAGCTGTGAATGCATATTGTAGATGTGGCCTTTCAGCTGGGGCGTGTAAGGTCTCTACTCATCACTGCTTTTCTTGAATTTTTTTGGCATTCAATTGTCTTGGAAACATCTCTGGCTCTGGAAAATGTGGTTCACATCAGTTGTTGGGATGAAACACTGATGCACAAACAGATCCGTATGACAAGGTTGTTTTTATATTTGTTTTCATACACAGCAAAGCTAAAATTAAAGGAACAGATGTTGGGGTGTCTGTCTTCTTTCCTGTGTCTCCCATACTCTCTTGAACAGAGGTTTAGCATATCTCAAAGAAGTATTTTCTTTTGGGAAGGGTGACGCAATTAAATATGAATAAAAAAATCCTGGGGGGAGCTAATGGGTCATCACCCCTGGTTGCCATGAAAGAATGGGAAGGTAATGATGTGAGAAATGGAAAGGTCTGGTGTCAGTGGTAGGTGGTACAGGTCATCTCGCAGAGTCTGCACACTCCCAGGGGTTTGAATTGCACAGGAGCAGGTGACTCCAGCTGGTTCCCAGGTGACACAGGAGGTGCAAATCCAGGCAGATCCCTTGTCAGCCACTGAAAAGTTGTGTGCGTGCGTGTGAAATTTCCAGGCTTAATCTGCATTACAGTGTGTGTGTGCATGCATGTAAGCTTTCTGCAGAGCTCTAGAGCATGTGTGTCATGTGGGGTGAGGCCAGAAAAGCAGATATCCTGACCATGCCCCTCCTACTCCGGGATTAGAGATGCTCAGGGGACGGCAGGGAGAAGCTGGGACACACCTCCCTGACTCACTGCTGGGGACAGCAGCAGCTTCTGCAGGTTCAATAGGCCTCTGCTCCTTGGTCACATAAAACCCTGCAGCTCCATTTCCAGCAACCATCCCCTTCTTTTGGTTAACCAGAGAGGAGGAGGATGGCCTATGCTGAGGAAGACAGGTAAGGTGCTGTGAAATAGGGGATGCACAGACATCCAAGCTGGATGGGGCTAACAAAATTACATCGTTTTTCCTCACCTTGTTTTCTTTCTACTGGGCACTCAATAAATGTCAGACAAAGGCTGCTCAGAAGTAAACATCTTATTATTGGAGAGGAATCTGGCCATCTGCCTGTGCAGGTGCTGGTATTATGAAATATGGCAGCGAGTAGGTGACCTTGGGAGAGGTTATGGGCCAGAAGAGGCAAAAATCTCCTGTGGAGAGGCACAAACTGTGAATAGGTATGGCTGTGTGCCCCCAAACATAATGCTTTAGCTGTTTATTGGGAAATGTCTGCTCTTTTACATGGATTTGCTTCCAGCCAACTTAGAAGCACAATAAGGGTGGGGTTTTTTTCATGCCATAAAAGATCTGTCACCGGTGACAGTCCTGTATTTTGCAACAGATGCGTTCCTCCAGTGGATGACAGCAATCACAATAAAGGGGATTGTGTTTTCAGCTGATGCTGTGATTTAATCCAAAGCGATGCTACCGAGCACTATTATTAGGTGTGCATTGTTAGAGCAGCTAGAGGGGCCTTTGTGCTACATGTATTAATTCAAGCTGTCAAAAAGCTTGCACGGGCCTTGTGCTCATGCAGTTCCAGGCCGAGCACTCTGTTAGGTGACCCACGGGTCAAACTCCTCCTTTGCTCCTGCTGAGCAGGTATCTCCCTTGCATTCAGAAATGAGCAGTGCTTGCCAGTCCCTTTGATGTCATCCGGAAGGTTTCTGAAAGCAAAATACTGCAAGCAGATTAATTTTGGCATCGCTGTGCTCTCAGCACTGGGGACAGCTCTGATGTGCCGAAAGCCTTTGGGACGGACAGCGCTCTGCCAGGCCCCTGTGCACTTGCTGGAGCTTCTTTCAAGCAAGGAAACATGTGCAGCACTGGGGATTTACTTCTTTGGTTAAGAAGTATTTTTAATATCTTCTATTTAAAAGGAAAAAAATTCACTGTAACTTGGCATCGCTCAGTCACTCCTGATGTCTTCAGCAGTCATTGAATGGGTTCCATCCCACATTCCTAAAATTTCTGAGGATATAGGTATAATATAGATGATTTAATATTATTTTGCAATGGTTTATGCACTTTTTAAAAAAGTACTGAAACAAGCAGTATTATGGTCATGAAGAAGAATAGATCTTGGTGACCTTGTTGGTTACTCATGCCTGCCACAGGTATGTCAAATGCTTGGGTATTACCCATAAATTCTCTTGGTTCCCTTGAATTTCTAAACAAGGATTACAGTTATTCCACAGAGGAATTGGGGGGAATTGTTCATTAATGTATGTAAAGCACTTTTAAAGCTTTTGTCTGGGAGCAAGTGATAATGTAGTCAAGTGTAGTCTTTATTAATGTCACTTTCACAGCTCCTGCTTATATCAGGAGCTCAGGATACACTTAGAAAATTCAGTATGTGATGGCAAATAAACTCTCTCATTTCCAAACATTTCCTTTGAAAAGTGCTTCAGCTAAGTATGACTCTTCATTTGAATCTATGTGTATGGAAGTTACTTCTTCCCATTGGATTGCAGGTTTATGAGATTTTTGGGCATTTTTGATGTCAGAGTGTGTAACTAGGACCATAAGTTTGATATATCATACGCCAGATAGGACTTACAGCAGTAACTAGACAGCTAAGAGAATAAATGCTCACAGAAAACACCTGTGCAGTAACTACTGACCCTGTCAGTATAAAGAAAGAAAAAGCATAGAATTGAGAACCTTTGTTTCAATATCTGAAAGAAAAAGCATAGAATTGAGAACCTTTGTTTCAATATCTGGTATTCTCTAGTTGAAGGAACCAGTTATATATGGACAGTCAAATCCTCTTAATGGCCTGAGACCTCCTAGACTGAGCAGCACCACTTTGAAAGCTTTTCTGTCTGTCCTCTAAGACTGCTGAGAGCAGCATCACTGCATTACTAAGATTTACACCTCTTGAAACAAGAGCCTTGATAAAAAAGAGCTGAAAGAAACATTCCTGGACAGACAGTGACTGCTTATCACCACCTCCAGTCAATTTTACATCACATGCAGCCTCACAATATCTGATTTTCTCACCTCTCAGTAATCAGATCAACTTTTCATATAGAGAACTGCTGCCCCTGCCTGTGTTGGTTCACTCCAGGAGCCAGTCCTCTACCATGTACAGTCATTAATTCTACTCATCGATGGTAATGATTGAGTTGCTTCCAAGAACTGTTATTAGTACCCCCGCTTTTGAGGATAGTTTCCAATCAACCTTGATATTGACTTTCAGAAAGTATCTGCATTGTCCTATTGGAAACAGGATTACAGGATTATTTTTGCTATTGATCGTGTTTCAAAACTGTGATTAAGGCATCTGAACACTGGGCTCAGAGGTTAAAAGTTGAACTCTTCTCCCTTCCCATGAGACAGATACACAACAGGCACTGTAATGCCAACTTCTATCCCACCTTCAGGCAATGAGGCTCCCTGCTGGATAAGACCTTTTTTTAACCAAGATATTTGCTGAGTCCCCCTCTTGAATCAATCTGAGCTTTAGATCCCTAATTCCTTGTTTTCACTTGTTTTGATGGAGACTGATGTCGTTGGGCCTCTTGGCTATGTCTGGACTGCAGGTGTGATCCCATGCCCACTCTGTGGGAGAGAAGAGGCTGAGTAAGATCTCCATATTTATCCTTCTGTGCTGGAGGCACGAGGTATGGAGAAGGTGGGTGTCTGACATATGGTACCAGCCTAGATGGAAGTAGTGGGAGCTGATGGCACTCAACTCTTACAGAGATTGGCTTCTCCATCTCTATAAATGATGCTTGACCCATGTCTCAGAGGTTTACCTGAATCTTTACCTACTGCAGATGACAGTGTCTACTCCTTAATCTGCACAGCATTCCAGCTGTGATGTTCAGGTGTCTTCAGAGTCCACACACTTGGATTTTCCCATCACAGGCTGGACATCCCCATTCACACTCATATAGGTTGGAATTTCTCAATCTAACTGTGCTTTTGCCTTTCTTCAGTAACTCAGGAGAAACCAGAACCCATCAAAAGCAGGAGTGGTTATGCCTTGTGACACTTCTGTGATCTAAGTATCATTAGCCATTATTCATCTACAAAATGAAACCAGCCAAGGGGATTCAAATGATTTCCCTGTAGTCAGGGGTAAAATACATGAGATTAAAAGTGATGCATCTTCAATAATAGCAGTGAAGCTTCTATTGTTATGGTCTTAATGAAATTTCTTTTTTTCTGTACCTTTTCAGGACTTTTATCCTTTGAAGCTTGTTCTTTGAATGGGCTGATAGTCTCACTGACCTGTTCTCCTCCTGCAGAAATAGCTATGAAGTATATAAGGAAACAGCAGATTGGTTGCGTGCCCGTGCTGCCCAGCAGCCCAGGATTGCCATCATCTGCGGGTCTGGGCTGGGAGGTCTGGCCGATGTGTTGGAAAACAAGACAGTTTTCCTGTATGAGGACATCCCTCACTTCTCACGGAGCACAGGTGAGCACAACTCAGGGCATCAGTGCCCCACCCAGCAGCAGCCTGCAGCATAGCCTCACACAGGCATCACTCAAGTCTGCAAACCAGTCCCACACTGGTGAAATGTGTGTTCGCTGTAAAAAAAACATAAATATCATAGCACAGAAATATGTATTTGTTTATTTGATTTCCAGCTCCTGCTTTTTCAGTGCATAGCCCTGTGGTAAAGCAAAATCATTAACTAACAAATCCCTCTAAAGTCAAAGTCCTTGAGACCTGTAACTAAAATGACACTGTTAATTTCCAGTGGCAGGGCATGTTGGCAGATTGGTGTTTGGGGAGCTGAATGGACAGCCCTGTGTGTGCATGCAGGGACGTTTCCACTCTTACGAAGGCTACTCCTTCAGCACGGTGAGTTCTCCTTAAGGAAAATATTCATGTAGGGGAGATGTGTTGTAAAAGCTGCAGAAGTGACTGCTTGCCTTGCTATCTAGCTGCAGGATGTTGGCTCTTGCAATGAACTTATATTGCTCTTGAAATGAGTCTTTCTTAGATTGCAGATTTGTCTCCAAAATGTAAAATTGGAAGTTCAAAGCAAGAGGTGGCTGGCTTCTGCTGGATGAAGGTGATGTTGCACAGCCACACAAATTGGCTGACCCTGCTACTCTCACAGGGGGAAATAGTTTATCATATAAGGCAGATTAATTTACATGCCTTTAGTCAGTTTAATCATGATTTAAATCAGCAACCAGGAAACTTCGATAAGAATAATCTATTTTAATCTTCTATTGCATTTATATAGCTTACAGGGTTTTTTTCTCCTAGAAAAAGCTCCCAGACTACTGTACGCTGCTATAACCTCCCAGCTGACATACTGGAATGTGTGGAGATTTATGTTACCTACCACTTATATTACCTACCTTTTCTGCTAGAAAACAACAGTAATATTTATTTATTAACTCTTTGTTTATTTGGATAGCTCTGAGATTTTCCTTTTTGCGTTGAGGTTGTCTGCATTTGGATATAAACTCTAATTATTGGCACCACCCAACTTCTTATAGCTATGTTAAAATCACCCAATACAAAGCTAGCTTTATCAAGACATGTTTGTCTATCAAAATTAACTCATTTCTGGAAGAAGTGGTATCCATTATTAGGAATTTTTTTGCTTGCAGTAGCATTTGATTGATAGCAGGTATCATCCAAATTTCTTTGTGACTCCTCAAAATCAAACTTCTTAATTTTTTTTCTCCAGCTCCCAATTGTTCCTTAGCTTTGGATTACTGTCCAAGTCAATGTGCATAAGTAGTTGCTTCAATCAGCACAGTGGTTTGATCTCTGCAAGACCTTGGTAGTGAGCAAAAACTACCTGCCTGTTCTTTCTGTACCACCTTTATTTGATCTTAGTGCAACTGTAGAAAATGTGATCTTGGATTTTAATGCAAGATTTTTTTTCATTGCAAGGTTAGGTTTAATATTTAAAAAAAAATTAACATTCTATTTAAATTAGAGGGATGTTTAAAATTGAAGAAGGTTGTTTTGTCTCCATGTGTAGACTCTTTGCATCTTCAAATTGTGATATTACAGATGTAATAGCAGTAGCTGTCTGCTTACTGTGATACTCATTGCACATATGCTTTTGGTTTTGCAGGTCACCTTTCCTATCAGGGTGTTCTTTCTGCTGGGGGTGGAGATCTTGATTGTCACAAATGCTGCTGGAGGACTGAATCCCCACTTCCAAGTGGGGGACATCATGTTCATAAGGGATCACATCAGCTTGTTTGGCTTGGGAGGGCAGAATCCCCTGCGTGGACCAAATGATGAACGGTAAGAAGGCATCAGCTCCATGTTACCAATTAATCCTTTCTTCCTTTAGCCATGGGCTGGGACTGCCAGTGGTGCCTACTGACAAATATTTACTGAGAGGTAGAGTTTGGCTCCAGGTATCCACAAGGGAAGAGTTACAGCAATAGCTGTGTGTGCTGTGCCACGTGCTCTGTCTTCCCTTGGCTGTTGCTTACTTTTACAAGCCTACAAGGAGTTTACACACAAACCCCCAGAAGGTTTTGTTTTGTACGAGTAGGTTTCTGATCCTTCTCCTGACATGACCAGCTCTACCATCTGCTGAAGACACCCACTGCTCCTCTTCTTATCAGCTCCTCTCTCTGTTGGTTCCTCTTCACCGAGCAATCAGTGAGCTGTGCTGTCTCTAGCCCGGGTTTATCAACAGCCATTTCTGGTGTGATGGAATGGGTACAGCAGAGGCCAGGCAGGAAGTGGAGGGCAGAGCATGAAACCTCTAAATTTCCTGATCACCACTGCTGTATCCAGGTCTTTAACCTGGGGGCCCTTTGTATTCATTGAAGGCATCATTCTGATGAGAGGTGGTTGTATTGGCAACTTCTTCAGAAACATTAAGATCTACACGAGCGACCTGTTGCTGGCTGAACTGGGAAGTCAGGTTTCCTGTAGTGGCTGTGTAGCACAATCTTTATCTTATGAAGAGTGCAGAGAGGAGTTTCTAACATACCTTCACCCTGAACTGCAGTCACCACCAGATTTGGATTTGCTTTGAGCAGCATGCTGGACTAGATGACCTTGAGGTCTCTTCCAAAATGAATTTATGATCCCAAAATCTTTCCAAGATACCATCAGGCTGGAAAGGTGGAAGGCCTATCTTGAAAAATGGATGTGTTTGCGGGGCAGGCATCAGGATTGTCCTTGGATCTTTCCAGAGAAAAAGTTCTGCTGAGAGTAAGGTGGCCTGCCTGGTTTTCAGTTAGTTCCTTCCTGATGTAACAGCAGACCTGGCTCTTGCTTCTGAAAGAATCTGAAAGGTGCTGGCAGCTGCCTTGGGAGAAATAATCACTGTGCTGCAATTCCATGGCAAGAGGACAGTACCATCTGAAGTGGAACATCTTTACATTTTCATAGGTATTGCCGTGGGTTGGAGGAAAGTGATCAAAAGCAAAGAAACCACATGGAGTGTTTAAAGCTCTCTGGACTTGCATAATTGCTCTGGAGCAGGAGGAGAAACTCCAATCAAACAACTGCATCTGGACAACTTTCAAAGGCAGCATAGCTGCCTCACTGCCTACCGAGAGCACATCTTGGTGAAGACTGCAGTGCTCTGGGAGGTGACTTTTGTACTGCTGACCAAGGCATCAAAATGGGAAAAAGGTCTTTATGAATCAGGTTTCAAAGTGTTGCAGAGATTTAGCTGAGCAAACTCCTAAAATCCTGTCCAGCTGAGCTACCAGGAAGGATTTATCTAAGCACAACAGAGCAAAACTGGAGGCAATGAAGTGATGTGGAAATAATATTTTTTTAATAAATTAGAGATTGGGCTTCTGCATTGCTGGCTATTCTTCAGAAAAGGGAAGCAATTTTCATGGTGATGAATACTTATTACCTTAGACTAGAAGGGAAATTTTGTTTTTATTTATATAATATTTAGTGTTTATAAAAACAAAATAAGCCCCTACTGCCCTAAGCATTCAGCTGGAAGAACATGTAAACAAGCAGAACCTTTAATAGCATAAATGAGGGACCTGGTCCACTCCTACTGAACTGCGTTGGTGAACATGGCTGGGAGTTTATTTTCCAAGTTTCCTCAGTGGCAGCATAACAATCTTTGCCATCTACTTCTACTTCTTCATCTACATCTCCTTGAGTCAAGAGGAGGATTCACTCCATCAGGAGCAGGACTGAGCTGCTAATTTGAGACCTAAAGCAAGAGACCCAGTTTTGAAGCAGAAGATGAAAGCTACCTGAAATATGGCCCTGGAGCTCCAAGATGTAAAGCAGCGTCCTACTGTGATAGGTCTTAAATGTAGGGACTGATGCTCCATCAGGCCAGGCTCAAACCCTCACCCAGAGACAGCCTGTGGGACGCTGTGCCTCAGGGAGCCCAAAGAGCAGCAAATATTTGGTAGGGAATGTTTAAAATTCATCATGAGCAGTCACTGGGGAGAGAGAGAACAGGCCATCCGTGCTCCCTAGAGAGAGGACCCCCTGAAAGATCATTCCAGAAGGGTTCCTGCAGTAGGGAATTAGTGCCAGACCTTCCAACAGCCACAACCTCTGGGTGCTGACAGTCTTGGGTGATTAGATCTAGCAGGAATGTCATGCCCAGGTAGGTGCCCATTCCTGAAAATGTTCAAGATGAGGTGGGACAGGACTCTGAGCAACCTGATCTAGCTGAAGATGTCCCTGCTCACTGCATGGGTTTTGATGAGATGGCCTTTGAAGGTCCCTTCCAACCCAAACTATTCCACAATGGCAGAATTACCTGATGATAAGAGCAGAATGACAGAGATTGCAGCATCCATGGCAGGTCTGCCCTTTACACTTTCTCTAAAGAATGACCCTCCCTGGACTCTGACAGAGGGAGAAGTAGCACTGTCACACAGCTGTGTCCTTTACTGCATTTCAGGTTTGGAGTGAGGTTTCCCTGCATGTCAGATGCTTATGAGCAAGATCTGCTGGGCCTGGCAAAGGAGAGTGCCCAGGAGCTGGGGTTCCTGAGCTTCACCAGGGAAGGAGTGTACTGCCTGCTGGCTGGGCCCTGCTACGAGACCATCGCCGAGTGCCGCCTGCTGCAGGCGCTGGGAGCTGATGCTGTGGGTGAGCTGCCAGGGTTCTTTGAGCACGTGGATTGAACAGTTAATTCTGCTCAAGGCTGACTGGCTTCAGTCTTTCTCTCTCTACATCTCCTGGGGCTGGAGAAATGAGCTCTGTGTATTTCTGCTTCATTCTGCAGTGGCTTAGTGCAGCTCCTAGGAGGATTTGCAGAAAGTCCCTGTGCTTACAGCTGTGCAGGACAGGATCCCAGCACAACTTTGTGTTTATTTCCCAAACACAAAGTCTCTCATGCTCAGATGGCTCCCCTTCAGGAGGACTGAGTGAGGCCCAATAAAGATGAAGTTATTTTTCTCGTATTTTTCTTCTGACATTGTAAAGATTTTCACTGTGCTTTTTCACTACAAACCAGCCCTCCTTATGAGTCTTGTTTAGGGATGGTAATCATGGATACCTTCCCAACTGTGCACAACAAAACTAAGTGCCATGATCGATATGATTCCTCCAGCTATGATTCTTTCCGTGATCCCTGGCTCATGGAAGTCTGTTCATTAATACCTGCAGATTCTCTGTGTGTCAGGAAAGGAGCTCGCCTTCCCTCAAATCATTTTTATTTGTGATAGCTTATTTAGCCAAGGAAGAGCCAAATGACACAGCACATCAGTACTTCCTTAGCAAGTCTGCAAGCAGTCTGACACATCTTTAGCAGGGAGCTGTGGCACAAGGATCAAATGCAGGAGGTTTATTGTGCTGAGCAGAGTTGTAACTGTAGTGCTGCAGCTATTTGAGCTTTGTATATATCATAGCCTTTAACTATTACAGAGTTCAAACACAGACCTGGGGGGAATGAGAAAAGGGTGTTGTGCTTGGAGGGTAGGATTGTGGTTTGCAGCCTTGGAGAGATCTTGTTTTGGTGCAAATCTGCAAATCCTGACTCATTCTGGTCTTTTTCTCCTTTTCTACTGTAGGCATGAGCACTGTCCCAGAGGTAATTGTAGCCAGGCATTGTGGCCTCCGAGTCCTTGGGATCTCCCTCATCACCAACAAAGTGGTGATGAGCTACAACAGCCAAGAGAAAGCCAACCACGAGGAAGTGCTGCGCATCTCGGTGGTGCGGGCTGAAGCCCTGCAGAAACTGGTCACTCACCTCCTTGGGAAGCTGGGGGAAAGCACAAACTCTCCGTGACCTCCAGCCATTAATCCTTCGTATCATAATGTGTGTGAACACTTCCAAGTGTTGGGGGAGAGCTATTGGTGGGACTGTCCCCTTCTCTACTGATTTTAAATAGACCTTTTGATCTTTGTGCTTTATCTGATCAGGTGCAGAGGTTTGCTTTGAATTTTGCCAGAGTGATCCCCTTGTTAGTAGCCAGTGACCAAAACAACTTACTGGCACTTAGCTCTCTGGTACATGCCCAAACCCCAGTATCAGCAGAGCCCCAGATGCTGTGACCCCAGTGTCAGCAGAGCCCCAGATGCTGTGAACTCCAGCTGTCTCTCCTGAGGCACCCTCCTGTCCCAAGTCTCTGCTCCCCACTGATCATGAGCCAGGTCAAGAGTTGGTCATGGGGCTTGGTGCCCACTGGGCCTGCTTTGTTAGGGCCTGGTCTGAAGCAAGTAGAAGCCCACAGTAAGAATTTTGGATACATGAAATGGCCAGGCTAAAGATGAGATCTGCCTGGAACAAGCAATGGTGCAGAGCAGGTGAATTGCAATTGATTTTACAGCTTGGTAAATCACTGCATTGCCATGGGGTTGTGTGACCTTCCCCTCCCAGAAGGTCTCCCAGAAAGCCCTCTCTTTCCTCATCCTTGGCTCCTCATGACCAGCTGCACAGTTCAGTAGCTGTTTGCTACAATGCAGCACATCCCCAGTACCCTTCACACTTCTCTGTTTCATTGCCCAGTTTATCAGGACGTGAAAATTCAGCTCAGTAAACGGCATGGCTTACCTGTGCACCATGTAAACATTGCCCAGCTGGAAACAAAATCCAGGTCTATCTCTCCCTGGTTTTCATCAGTTTCTGGATGTCTTGGAGATCAGTGGCTTCAGCACTGCAGACTAGTTTCCTGTAAGTGCCCAAAGACAGAGAGATCAGTTTGCTCCCATGTTTCACAAGAGCTGTGCCACTGTCCCTGCAGCAGATTTTGGAGCACCAATGGTTTG
Organism: Sialia sialis; assembly: GCA_009812075.1. Classification (NCBI taxonomy): domain Eukaryota; kingdom Metazoa; phylum Chordata; class Aves; order Passeriformes; family Turdidae; genus Sialia; species Sialia sialis. Next base: position 1,074,996 of record VRYO01001153.1, on the reverse strand, counting down.
TAGATTTTAGCAATGTGAAATTACAGGGGAAATATTTTGAAACAGGTATGATATTTTTCTGGGATTTTCTTGGTCCTCTTACATAAGGAAATTGAGCCAAGCAGTGAGTAAAGGACAAACAGGAGAGGTTCTCCCTTACCAGTGTGCTGACGGTCTGTCAAGAAAGGGGGAACATCCACCAGAACGGTGCATTATTCATTGTTCCTCAAAGGTCAAGCTGAGCTGTGGATGCAGCTGGATGTGAAACAGTGACAGTAATTATTAGATAACCTTTTTCCCTTCATTTATCTTGTAGTTCTCTATAAAGCTCATCACTGTCATAGCTAAATGTTTTTAGTTGACTCAGTGGTCTGAACTGAAGACACTCAACCGGTCATGGAGAGCTCCCAACCGGCCTTCCTAAATTTAGCTGACCGGTTATTTACCAGTGACGCTCGCCCTCCGTCACAGCCTTCAGCCTTCCATGACATTTCTTCCATTTTTTTCCAGATGGGTATTTGCTTGAAGCCTTTCATGCTGCAATTACTGGTGTCAGCTTCAGTATCCATGGTGCAGATGTTGCCACCAGGAGGAACAGTTGGGCTGTGAATGTTTTCCATTAAATGGTAGCACTTCAGGTGAAGGGGAGATCTTGGGGTGACCCGCTTGTCTCCTCCTGGGCATGTTACCACTGGTCAGCCCTGAGAAATATTTGCCCAGCCTGGTCTGGAGGACTTGTGGAAGAGAAGGATTCATTGCTTGTGCTTTCCTGGCAGAGTCACTTACTCAGCAGCTCCTGGCACTTGGAGGAGCCCTCAGATACAGCAGCTCTTCCCATTTAGTGGGTCTGACTATCAGGACAGTCTCTGGGACAGCTCTGGTGGTGATCTGCAAAGGGAAATAGGCTCCAGTTCTGTCTTTCACAATCCTGTTCCCTTTCCAGATCAGCCAGGAGTGAATTGCTTGTCAAGGAGGGCAGCACAAGCAGGGAAATATGAAAAGTGGCAGATGTGCAGAGCAAGAAAGAACCACTTCTACCTGCTCCCTTTTCAGACTTGTCCCAGTATGAGCTTGTTACAGGGCAGGGAGAGAGCAGATAATTTCCCCTGCCTAGGAAATGGTGCTTCACATTCATCTAATTAATACTTGGTAAATACAAAGTCTCTCAAGTGGGAGTGGAAGGCAGCTGTGCAGCTCACTGTAGCTAGCAGCAGCCAGAGTATCTAAGGCTGGGATTTCAGCAGACTCCATTAATTAATCAGAGTCAGGCTGGGCTGGGATGTGAAGGGAAGCATCAAAAAAAACCTGCTGTTGTGCTGGTACTTCTCAGGCAGGGTTTGAGATGATGAGGAGCTTGGCAGCAGCACCTGCTTTCAGCAGGCCAGGTCTGCTGCACTGGAGGCAGATACCGTGATCTTGTGTCCGAATACAGCTGAAATGCAACTTAAAATTGAACCTGGAAATGACCGTACAGCTAAGTCTCCAGCAAATTATGTCTGTTTAAGAAAAAATTAAATCTAAATTGCATCTGAGCCCTTAAACAGGTTGGGGCTCCTCTTTCAGCTGTCCAGAGCTGGCTTGGATGGCTCAAACTTTGCATGAACATCCCAATTTTTGTACCTGTCAATGGTAAGAGGAAGATGCCCTGAGCACTTTGGAAAGGATCTTATTCCTTTGCAGGCAAGAGAGGAAATACAAAAATTAACTCAATGAGCCCATCTGGCTTTGGAGATACTTTTAATACAATTTTGGTTTTTTTACTGCTGATGAATTTCAAAAGTCTGAAGTACAGTGATGCAAGATGGGTAGGACATGTGAGGAAGGAACTGTGAGGGAATAAAACCTGCTGTGATCCTGAAAACTGTGTTTTTGTTTGCTGTGCCAATACCACTGGTTAGAAAGAAAGGAGGAGTTTAACTTCCCTCCCTACTTCCAATCTCCAGACTGGAGGATAACCCAGGGAAACCCCATAGCACCACATCCCTGGGGGATGAGAACTCAAAGCTCAGGAGAAGCAGGACCAACATTTGACCAGCACTTGGCACAGGTATTTCTTAGTGATTCCACTAGGCTGACAAACTTATGGAAAAAATACCAGGAACCAAAGTACCTTAACTTCTGAGTAGCTGGAAAGTGCAGTGGGCTGTGGTAGTGCCAGAGCAGCAAGTCATCTATGCTGGAGGCAGGACACAGTTGCCTCGATGCTCTGCCTTTTGTTCAGTGCTTTTGGTGGTTTCTGGCAAATCCATGGCTGAAATGACAATCCCAGCTTTCTTCAATCCTGTACTCTATTCAATTTACCTCCTGCTGAAGTCCAGGTCATTGTGGTCATAGGGATAAGCTGAAAGATGCATGAAAAGCTAAGACACCTGGCAAGTGGTGAAAGAGCCCCAAATGACATGATGATCCCGGCTTTCTCAGTGCTGTGGTTGGCAGTGAGCCCAGGTGCTGCCTCATCAGGGAATGCCACCAGCATGGGATGTCCCATGGGGCTGTACCTGTGGCAAAGGGACACATGGAGCACTTGTGTCAGTGCAGAGCAGAGCTGGCATGGCTCCTCCTTTACTTAGTCACTGCCATGGACTTGTGAGCCAGTCTGCTCCATCCTCTGTGCCAGCCTTTTCTTTTTCCTTGCTCATCAGTCCAGAGAAAACTTTCCACATCACAGGGTCCTGCTGTTTCCAGACCCCTGGAGAAGACAGAGGTGGTCTATCACTGTCTTCATGTGAGATTCACATAAAAGTGTGAGGCCAAGAGGAGAAATCTTTGCCACAGCCTTTGGCTGGATTGGCTGGATCATATCATGAGTGTTTAAGTAGAGATCTCTGCTGTTATCTGAGAAACAACCCTGTGACCCAAAAAAATCTAATAGTGTGATTCATCCTGTTTCCTTTGCAAGCCTTGGTTTCCCACATTTTTTATGTGAGGTTTGCCTTTTGCATTCTTTCCTATTTAAAAGTAAATCAGAAAGCTTTTTAAAAACCTATGCTGTCTCAGCTCAGCGGCAAGCATGTGGCTTGCCTTCAAGTTATTAAAATTCTCTTAGATGTTTCTTTTTATTGAAAACCTGCAGTTGAATTAAGGGGATTCTGATATAGTGGTGTGTTGTTTGAGTTTTTTTCCAAAAGCTTTAGGTATTCACTGCAAGGATTTCATTTGCAGGAAAGAACTCAACTCTCGCCTGCTGTGCAGAATGTTTGGAGCAGGGGGGAGTGATGTGGGTCACGGCAGTGGCTGATCTCAGTGTGTTGATGAATTAAGTCCTGGCTCTGTAAGCAGCATGATGGTCTGTTCTTTCCAAAATATGACGGCATGTTCAGATGGAATCATAGACTATCCTGAGTTGGACCCACAAGGAACATCAAGTCCAGCTGCTGGCGCTGCACAGGACATCCCAAGAATCCTATCATGCGTTGATGTGATGGATCCCATCATCCCTGAGAGTGTTGTCCAAAGGCTTCCTAAACTCTGTCAGGGTTGGTGCTGTGACTACTTCTCTGGGGAGCCTGCTCCAGTGCCCAGTCACCCTCTTTCTGGGTCCTGATATCTAGCCTAGGTGGTGGGACAGGGGTGAAGGCTGCAGGAAACCGTCTGGGTCTTTTCTCCCTCAAAAGGGACATCCCCAGTGCCTGGACACCCATGTGGGAGATGGCTTCAAACAGCAGCACAACCACCCCTTGCTTTCCTTTTCTGAAGCTTCACAGACCTCTGTAAAAAAAGTTTCTCAGTCTTAGTAAATCCCTTCCTACAGCAGTGAGCCCCTCTTGCACTGCCAGCTGCTTCAGAGAGGCAGCTTGGGGAAGCATTTCCCCAGAGAGGGGAGGGAGTACACCTGGACCCCAAATATTGCTTCTTGGAGCAACCTTGGCTCTTTGTTAGCAGAGAGGTGGGTGTAATGGAGCAGCATGAATGTGATGGGAAGTGATCCAGAGCCCTCCCTGCACTGGGCTGGAGCTCTGCTCCCTGTGGAACAGATGATGGACCAGTGTTGGTCCCCATGCCCATTCACTCCCCTACCTGGGTACAACTGGGGACACATCACTAAACCCAGCCCTGCAGAAGCAGTGAATGTCCCCTCTCAGCCCCCCGGAAAAATCTGCTCTGGAGGGAGTGGGACAGTAGAGCAATGGACTCTGCTGGGGAAAATTGTGCAGCAATAATGGAAAAACAGAAGATTTTTTTGTACTAATTTCTGTGCCAAACCACAGGAAATGTGAATGGAATACACAGGACACCCTTCAGTGTCCCATGTGTGCCTGAAGGCTGCATTGTGCAGCAGGGAGGAGGAGAAGGCCATCATACTGCTCAGTGTCCCAGTGTGGCTCTTCTCATGGGATGCTGGCAGAGCATCTCTTCCCGTGCCTGAGGTCCTGTGTCCTGCCCTGCCTCAGCTTCCCACCCGGTTAGAGCCAGGCGTGGCTCCATCTCCAGTGCACTGAGCTCCTCCAGGCCCCTGCCATTCAGAGGAAGCACCTCACTCCCCCTGTTCTTCCATTCAAAAGATAACTACAAGAGGCACCAGCACCAAGCAGGATGGGCAGTGCTCCGAATAACTCCCAGCAGCTGCCTGGTGCCGGCTGTGTCCCCACTCTGCGCTCATCTGAACTTCCCTGATGCCTTCTGATCTTTAATTAAGCACTTCCATCGGCTCAGCCTTCTTGCTGGATCTGAATTATTTTTTTTCCCTGTAGCCATGGCAACACTTCCCCTGGGCAGGCTGCGCTGGAGCCAGTGACAAACCCCATGTGTGGCTGTTTTGTTTGGGCCTGGAAACTTCCCTGCCATTTGGGAAAACTTGGGAAAAGAAAATCCCGCAATGAGCTGGTGAGCAGCAAAGAGAGCCTGGGTGAAAAATGCGTTTTGGGCTGAGCATCCCTTCAATCCCCCAAGCAGCCCTGCTCCAGAAGGGGTGGCAGAGCCTTGATCTGAGGACTCCTCGGTTTTTTCCTCCAAAAGATGGCTGCAGCATCCAAGTTTAGTGTCCTCACTCCAGCTATGGGTGTAAGTGACAGCTCTGCTGTGGCCATTGCATGGTCCCTTGGTGGTGGTGACATAGGGACTGCCCTGCTCCTCCTGCCAGGATCAGCAAATAATGAGCCATGAGGCTGCTATGAGGCAAGGGGACAGTGACACAGATGTGGTGACACAGGGCATGGACATGGTGACCGGGGTAGGGCTCAGTGGCACAGGACGGGATGCAGGGACTTGGGGAAGGAATGGAGTGACAGGCAGGAGTAAGCAGAAGGGCAGAGTGATGGGACAGGGCTAGGTGTCAGGAAAGGGGTAGATGATATTAAACAGGATGGGTGATGTGGGACAGGAATAAGTGGCATAGGGCGGGGATAGGTGACGGTGAGCAGAATAGATGTCATGGGGCAGTGGTAGGTGAGAGAGTGGGGTTAGATGACAAGGCAGAGACAAGTGTCAGGGCACGGGCTGCCGACTCCTGTGCCCAGTGCTGCTCCCAGCGTCCCAGTATCCTGGTGTCCCTATATCCCAATGTCCTGGTATTCCGGTGTCCTAATGTCCTGGTATGCCGCTGTCCGGTGTCCCAGTATCACGGTATCCTGGTGCCCCAATGCTCTTGTATCCTGACGTTCTGGTGTCCTGATATCTCAATATCCCACTGTCCTGATATCCGGATATCCCGGTGACCCCTGTCCCGGTGTCCCGGTATCCCGATGTCCCGCTGTCCGTGTGTCCCGCTGTCCATGTGTCCCGGCATCCCTGAATCCCGGTATCCCGGTGTCCCGCTGTCCGTGTGTCCCCCTGTCCCGGTGTCCCGCTGTCCGTGTGTCCCGGCATCCCTGAATCCCGGTATCCCGGT
>VRYO01001153.1:977036-1068190 GCA_009812075.1 Sialia sialis | reverse complement strand
CCCTCAGCTCATGGGTCGCTAAGCCCGGGATATCCCGGGTCTCCTTGGCACGTCCCCCGGGTGCTTTAAGAGCTGGGATTCGCTCGGGACTGCTGTCACCTCTGGGTGCTGCTCTGGGCGTCTTGCCCTTCCCGGGGGTGCCCAGTATCTACCCTCGATCCCCTCCATCTCCCTGTCTCGACAGTGACCCACACTTGGCATCTGGAGGGAGGGGGACAGCGCGGCCACCAGATTGGCCCCAGGGCCACCCCCTTGCCTGGGGTGACAGAGCGGGTGACCCACACCCAGAACAGGCTGAGGAACGGTCCCTCTACGTCTGGAGTGCTTGATCTCTGACTGCCTGATCCCCGGCCTCACAAAACCTCTCCCCGGGGATGCTGTGGCAAAAACCGTGTCCACTATGGGGATGTCACCTTCCCTGGGAGTCACATCTGGGATAGATCCCTGTTCCTACCACTGTCAGCCCCAAAAAGCAGGGAAAATGCAAAAACCAGCATTGTTTTTTGGAAAAGCAGTTTCTTCCAGTGCTGCGGTGCCATGAAGGAAGCTCAGCCCGCTGGGAACAGCAGCCCAGGGGAAAGCTCCTGTCCTTCACTGAGTCTCCTGTTCCTGCAGGGAGGTTTGGGGACCAAAAACCTCCTGGGAACTGCATCATGTAGCCTCCCTGGCTGTGCTGCTGGAACTGGAGCTCAGCTTGCTCCTGGCTGCATTTTAGGATCGTCCCCCCCCCCACAGCCTCAAAGCATCGGGGACACAGACACAGGTCCCTGCCACTGCTGGAGCAGCCACCAAGGGGCTGGGAAGGTGGCATTCCAGAGGGAGTGATGTGGGTATCCAGCTGCCTCCCTGCAGCGCATCCCACCGTGCCCTTGGATGTGCTCTGTCATCTCCAAAACACAGCGGCAGGCACGGATCCAGCTTGGCCCACGGCCCCCAGGCAGGGCAAGGCTCTCGAGCTGCGGCACAGCAGGTGCCCAGGAGAGGAGGGACTCAGGCGTCGGCAAAGAAGGTGGCCTTGACAAGGACAATGCTTTGCTGCACCAGGCAGGAGCTCCAACAGCCCTGGCTGCTTCCCTGTGCCAATGGAGGGACCTGGGGTTCATTCCACTGTGCACGGGACTACTTTGCCCAAGCTCATCCCTGCATTTAAACCCCTTCAATGTGGCTTCCATGCCTCGAGCCGCTTCCCCTCCAGGCTTGTCATGCCCCAGAGATGTCCCCCTGGATGTTTTTGATGTCCTCACTTTACAGCCACAGCTGCCCCGAGGCTCCGAGGTGGAGCTGCATGGACAGGCTGTGGCTTTCCGGAGGGGATTTTCCATGACACTCCACATCCCGCTGCTCTGGGGACATGGATCAGACCTGCCCAAGCTGATGCTTGGAGGAAGCCAACCTACTAGCCACAGCTTTTCTTGGCCTCATTCTTTTTTCCCAGCTCAAAACTCCTGTTGATTTTTTTTTTTCCCCAACTGAATTCAAATCCACTTGGGGTTCTCCTGCACCCACAAAAGCAAAGCCCCTGGGAAGAGCAGTGGGAAGCCAAGTACCTCAGTGGTTCATGCCAGCACCCCAATATCACCCAAGCAACTCATCTCCTCCTGGGAAGAACGCTGTTCATCCATTGGGATGGCGTCACCAGAGAGGAAGGTATCCTGGGACTTCCCCAGTGCTTCAAGCTGGGATGTGGATGGGTCATTCCCAGCTGCTGTGTTGCAGTGGGGAGCAGATGCTGCTGGGGAGCCTGCAGGTGATAATGCTGAAGGTGGTAGAGCAGGGAGCTGTGGCCCAAGTGTCCGGAGGCTGAAATGCAGAGTAGTCCTGGGGAAAATGTTCACAAGGAAGAGCCCTGGCTATCCCTCAGCCAAGCACTTCAGGGGAAAGGGCAACATCTCTCTGCTGTGTCTAGATGTTCTTGGAAGGGAGGATTTCTGGCAGGGAGGTGATACCTTGCCTGACAGCACCATGGAGCCAGTGTCTTCACTGCTGTCCCCAGGGCGATGTGACTCTGCTGTTTCCAGGCACAGCAGCGACCCCCCAAGGGCCAGCACAGGGCAGCTGTGTGTGGCTGAGCCCTGGCTGAGCCGTTGAGCATCCCACAGGCAGGGCAGGGCTGTGGATACCCCGGGTTCCAGAGGAACCACACCTCAGCACAGATATCGCCAGTGAGAGGTGTGAGGTACACAGGACAGGGATCTTTTGGAGCTCCTGGCCATATTGAAGATTGGCAGTGGGGCCACCCCTTCCTGGGGCTGATCCTGCAGCCAGGATGGGGGGATGCTGTGCCAGGTGCCTTGCCTCTACTCCCCATTTGCCCTTGTGGCCCCCACAGGGGGCTGAAAGGAGACAGTGCTAATTGGGAGATGCTTGCATGGGATGGAGTACCTTTATTTTAAGGCATCTGATTGAAGTATCAGATACAGATAATGCTGCAAAGACCAAGATGAACAAAATCCCCTGTGCCCTACAAATGAGTGCAAGGGACAAGTTCAGGGCTCTGTGTCACCTGGGCAAATTTGGGCATCACCAGTATGTTTCATGCTCTGCATCAACATTGGCTGGCATTTCCTTGCTGCCACAACTGCCTTGGAGCCAAGTCCTGGTGCAGAGGGAAAAAGCCATGTCCCCTGGGAGCATCTGTCTCCCTCCTCCTGTGCTCCGACACTGCGGAAGTCTTACTGCATTTTTTTCCTCCCCAGGAAATGGCTACATTGAAGGCAAAGAGCTGGAAAATTTCTTCCAGGAGCTGGAACGTGCAAGAAAGGGGGCTGGTGTGGTAAGAGCATCTCCTGGTTTTGCTCCCTCCTTCCCCTGTTCCCTGTACCCTAAGACTCATGCTCAAGTCAGCCCCATCTCCTTTGGGCACTGATGAGTGGGACTGGGGCACCTCTGGGAGGAAAGCTGGAGAATACCAGCACAGAGAATGGGGAAAATGCTCCCATCCCCTCTCTCCTTGCTGGCAGGACTCAAAGAAGGACAATTTGGGTGACAAGATGAAGGAGTTCATGCACAAATATGACAAAAATGCTGATGGCAAGATCGAGATGGCAGAGGTGAGTGGTGCTGGACTCAACAAATCCCAGGTTGTTCGTGTTCCACCCCAATGCATGTGTTTCCCCTCCACAATTCCACCATGCCTGTATTCCCCACAGCTGGCCCAGATCCTGCCCACAGAGGAGAATTTTCTGCTGTGTTTCCGCCAGCATGTGGGCTCCAGTTCAGAGTTCATGGAGGTAAGTGGGACAGGCTACGCTGGGGATTCCCAGGGATTTCAGTCCAGCTCCACCATGGGAAAACAACTGGGAGCTTGAACTGCCCAAACCTCCCCTGGTCTCCCCAAAACTCTTGGCATGAACTCAGCACTGGGAGGCAGTGCTGGTTTAGGGAAGTGCAGGAGTGTGGTTAATTTTCCCAGTTCTCAGCAGCCCTTGGATACTTCTCTGGGCAGCTGGATGACTCATCCCAGCCTCCAGGCAAGATGAGCTGCAAGGATTTGGGGCTTTTTTGTAAACTTCCCCTCATGGCTGCTCCTAAGTGCCCAAAGGATGTGCTGAAGACAACACTGCTCTTCCACCCTACAACCTTGCTGTGCCCTTGCATGGAGTGAACCCACACAGGTGGAAGAAAAATTGCAGATTGGGAATAAAACATAGCTGGGGGTGGAAGGGAATGTACAGCATCCTGGATAGGAAGGAGCTTGTACATGGAAACTGAGCTCTGGGTGGAGGGAAAGGCTGAAAGAAGTGCACCCCGTGTCATGGAGTGGAGGGTAAGCAGGCACTATTGTTTAACCGGAGAATGTAATTAAATATTATTAAATATTAAAGCCTGATCTTTCACCCTGATATGAGGATAAAGGCGCTTGAACTCTTGGTATGGAGCTGAACAAAAGTATCCAGCCCCAGGGGAGAGCAGGTGATACCAGTGGGAGCTGTCAGATGGCCTCATCTCCTTTAGGGTGGTGGGGAACACTCTCAGCAGAGGTTTATGGGGACACACACACACACACACGTCAGGGGGGAGTGGGGGACATGAGGCCCCACAAAGGCTCATGGTGTTCCCTCCACAGGCTTGGCGCAGGTATGACACGGATCGCAGCGGCTACATCGAAGCCAACGAGCTCAAGGTGGGCTGTGGGCACAGGGGGGCTGGCTGGGTCCCTGCCAGTGGGACATCCCTGCTGGGACAGCTGGGGGTGGGCACAGCCAGCAAAAAATCCCCTCTCCTCCCAGGGTTTCTTGTCAGACCTGCTGAAGAAGGCGAACCGGCCCTACGACGAGCCCAAGCTGCAGGAGTACACACAGACCATTGTAAGCAGGACCTGGGGCTCTGTGTCCCCACTGGGGGTCTCAGCATCCCAAGTGGGTGGCATGCAGGGGAGGAGGAGCTGATGGGTGACAGGGTACTGTTGGTATCCCCACAGCTGCGGATGTTTGACATGAATGGTGATGGGAAGCTGGGCCTCTCCGAGATGTCCCGGTAAGGTCACGGGCAGTGAGAAGGAAGAGCTGGGGAGGGAAAGACATCTGAAATGCTCATATTTAGCAAGAGTCTGCTCCAGCTTCCAGGGAAAACTGTTTTCCTCTTTAATTTACTCATGTTTCTGAGCAAAACATCACTGTGATTTAAGAAAGTATCTTTTTTTCTGGCTGCTTCCTGCTCTTCCCTGCCCTTACTGTTTTTCAGACTTTTGCCTGTGCAAGAAAACTTTCTTCTGAAGTTTCAGGTAACATAATACTACTTGTACTGCTAGTAATAACAACAAAAACAACCCATTCCCATTGCTTGTAGCTTCAACCCCTCTCTCATACCCTGGTGTCCCTTGTCACTTCCCAGGGAATGAAGCTGTCCTCGGACGAGTTCAATGCCATCTTTGCCTTCTACGACAAGGTAGGGAGCCTGCTCATGGGAAACTGCCCCAAATAAACATAACTTGGCCAAAAATAACCCCAAATCATATTTGGTTGGGGCAATCCCCTGCTCTGGTTGGGAGTGGGAGAACTGGGTTTACCTCTGGCTGTGCCGGGTGAGGGTCTGTGATGTCCACGGGGGGATTGCGGGGCTTGTGTCCTTCCTGCTGTTGATGTCCCTCCCACACTATCCAGGATGGAAATGGCTTCATTGATGAGAATGAGCTGGATGCACTTTTGAAAGACCTGTATGAGAAGAATAAGAAAGTAAGTGGGGGCAGAGCTTGGGTGCCACCCCCAGAGCCCCCCCAGTTCCTTCTCCCCTCTCCCAGCAGCATTTTCCCATGTCCATGTTCATTGGGGACCTGGAGATGCTGGTCCGGGTGCTGATCCTGCATCCTCATGGGATGCTGCACTGGAGCTGGGGGGAGTGCAATCTCAGCCTGGGGGTACTCCCCAGGGAAGAAAGGGATGCACACCCCCACTGCCCCCCATGCTTTGCAGGAGATGAACATCCAGCAGCTCACCAACTACAGGAAGAGCATCATGAACCTCTCTGACGGAGGCAAACTCTACCGCAAGGAACTGGAGATGGTGCTCTGCAATGAGCCCCCCATGTAGAACCCCCATACACACAGCCCACGCTCCTCCTCCCTGAAAACAAGCACAAGGGGGAGCCCCCATCACTGCAGAGCTCCCCCAACAGCTCTTGGGTTTGCTGTAGGTTGCTAAAATCCCATTTTGGGGGGGAAAATTTTTCTTTTTTTCCATCTGCCTGGTTTGTTCAATTATATGATATTTTTTTTCTTTGTGGGGGTGTTGTTTTCATTCCTTTGGTCTCTTGAGTTTTTATCATTTACCAAAGAACAGTTTACTAATAAATTCAAGTACTGCTAGACTGGAGCCCCTATTTCTCCATCCCATGGTGTGCTGCGGGGTGACAGGGAGGAGGGGGACATCCTCACACTCTGATCCCACAGAGGATATGGCTGCCGGGTGGGGAAGAGAGAGCATTTGGGAATGCCCCTTTGGAATGAGAGTCATTGGAAAATCCCTGGGAAGCAGAGTGCACACAGGCTGGGTGGGGACACTCCCAGTTACCCCTCCAAGTCACCCCTCCCAGACTCTGCCACAGCCTCTGGGACATCCCAAGGGTTGTTTCCCCCACTCCCAGTTTTGGAAACCAATCCCAGGGAGATTATGCTGGTGGAGTTCCAGTGCAAATTTTTCCACTCCTGTGCTATCCAGTTTAGCCCAGCTGAGGCTTGTATGGCCCAGTATGGTGCAGTGCAGTTCCATCTGGACATGTACAGCCCATTGTGACCCAGCTCAGTATGGCTCAGTATAGTCCAGTATGGTACACTGCAGTCCTATATGGCCCAGTACAGCCCCACATAGCCCAGTATAGCCCAGTACAGCACTGTACATCCCTCTGCAGCTCAATACATTTCAGTATGGCCCAGTGCCACACTGTACAACCTGTGTGGTGTTGTACAGTCCTATATGGCTAAGCACAGCCCAGTATGGAGCTTTAAATTTCTACACGGCCCTGTATACCCTGGAATGGCACCAAGTACAGCCCTGTATATCCCTGCAGAGTCCTGTATAGTGTGTTGCAATCCTGTATAGCTCACTGTGGCCCAAGACTGCCCTGTGTAGACTTGTATGGCTCCATATGGTGCAGTGCAGTCCTATACAGCTCAAGTACAGTGTAAATGTACAGTCTAGTATGGTGTAGTACCATCCCGCATGTCCCAGTATGGCCAAGTACAGCCTGGTACAAGATGGTCCAGCACAGCCTAGTATGGCTCACCATGTCCTAGTTGAGTCCTTTATATCCCAGTACAGCCTACTACAGCCCAGTAGAGAGTAGGAAAGCCCAGTAAAGCCAGTATGGCCTGGTACAGTACAAGGCTGGCCTAGTATAGCCTAGCATGGCCCACTACATCCCAGTCGAATCCTGCATATCACAGTACTGCCCACCACTGCCCAGCACAGCCGAGCATAGCCCAGTACAGCCCAGTACCGCACAGTACAGCCTAGCACAGCCCACGAGCGAGCGGCGCGGCTGCACCGAAACGGACACCAGAGGGCAGCGCCGGCGGGGCCCGGCGCGCGGCGGCGCATGCGTGGGGCGGAGCGCTCAGCCGGCGCCCGTGGTGTGAAGTGCCCGCCCGCCGCCACCACCGCTGCCACTGCCGCCATGGCGCTCCTGCACAGCCGCCGGCTCCTCGCCGCCCCGCGCCTCGCCGCCGCCGCCTCCCGCGCCAGGTGAAGGCTGAGAGCTGGCTCAGTCCCTGGGGCCGCCCGCCGGTGTCGGCGGAGGGGGTTTCCCGCGGCTGAGCTCCGCTCCGAGGTGGCGATGGGGGGAGGCTTTGGGGAGCGGATGACGCCGCGCTGGGGAAGGGGGTTGCCGGGGGGACGGACCGCGCTCGGATTGGCTGGGGAGGGGGGTCCTCGCTCTCTGATTGGCTGCGGCGCAGCCCGGCGCCCCCCGCCTGCCCTTGAGCCGCTGCCTTGGAGGGCGCGCAGGCACCGGGGAGCCCCGAGAAATGGAGCCGGGGGGACCTGTGCCTTAACGACAGGCTGGGGACACCCTGTGCCTTGACCGATGGGTTGAGGACACCCTTTGCCTTGAGTGATCGGGCCGGGGTGCCGCTAGTGATGTACATTGCTACGGGGCACGAATGATGTGGTGGATGAGAGGCTGGACGTGCCCAGGCCATGTGCGCTTGCAGCGCACAAACCAGCCGTGTCCTGGGCTGCATCACCGGCAGCGTAGGCGTCAGGTAAAGGAAAGGGCTTTTCTGCCCCTCTGGTCCGCTCTGCTGAGACCCCACCTGCAGACTGCTGCACCTTTGGGACCCCAGTACAGGAAGGACATCGACCTGTTCGAACAAATCCAGAGTCTACAAAGATGAATGGAGCACCATTTCTATGGGGAAAGGCTGAGTGAAAGAGCTGGAGTTACTCAACCTGGAAGAGAGGAGGCTTTGGGGTGATCTGATTGTAGCCCTCCAGTATCTGAAGGGGCTACAGGAGAGATGGAGAGGGACTTTTGACAAGGGTATGGAGTGCCAGGACAAGGGGTAATGGATTTAAATTGACAGAGGGCAGGGTTAGAGTAGATATTAGGGGAAAAATCTTTCCTGGGGGTGGTGAGGCCCCGGCACAGGTTGTCCAGAAAAACTGTGCCTGTCACATCTCTGGAAGTTTTCAAGGCCAGGTTGGATAGGACTTGGAGCATCTTCATCTAGTGGAAATTGTCCTGGTCTATGGCAGGGGTTTTGACAAGGTAATCTTTCAGGTCTCTTCTAGCCCAAACCATTCCAGAATTTTGTGTGCTGTGAAATGGGGCTGAGTGGTGCTGTCTGGCTGCCCTGTGTAGTGGGACCAAAGGGACCTCTGTACTGTGCAGTGGGCCGGGGGATCATGCACGGTTCAGCAGTCTGCACTGACCCCACGATCCATGAAATGGGGCGGGAGTAGTGCTGGCTGTGCTAGAGCTGTGCCCTAGGGGTACAAACGCTGGCAGGAGCAGCGTGGGAGTGACTGAGTTTCTGTGAGGACTAATCTTGCACTGGCAGCTCTGGTCAGCAGAGGTTTGGATGGAAGGATGTGTGGTGCTGCTGGAGCTGTGTGAAAAGCCCAGAACAGTTTCTACAAAGTACAGCTGAGGCTGGGAACATCACTGAGACTAGGTGGCCAAGAAGCAGAGTGTGCAGAGGGATCTGGATAAGGCCTTGCTGCTCTCCAGAACCTTTTGACTCCTTTGGCCCTCGCTAGTGGGGAAGTCTCTAAGAAACAGTTTCCTGTCTATGTCAGAGCAGGAAAGCAGTGGTTTTTTTTAAAAAATCCCCATTCCAGTAGTCACTAGTGCTTCTAAGCCAGCTTTCTGGCTCTTCTCGGCAGGGATAGAAGAGCAGCTGGCTAGAACTTGTGTTTTGTGCCTATGGACTGTAGCAGGCCTGTGAAAGGTGTGGAGCCTGCTGTCTTAAGCCTTGCTTTTCTCAAGCTTATTATACAGCAAACTATAAATTACTACATTGCATCGAGGTCACCCAAGAGAGGTTGTTAAATTTTGTAAGGAGCCTCTGTGCACAGCCTCCTTTTTCCTGTTCAGGAATATTGCTTATTATGTAACAAGGGAAGCCAAGCACTGATTACCAGTTTCTTATCTTCAGCAATATAATGTGGTGCTCCCGCTGCTACCATTACTCTGTGCTGAGAAAGCAGAACAGAGATAAAGAGATAGGAAATAGTTAAAACTGCTCCCTTGACACACAAATGGTAATTAGGGTGATAACTCAGTCTGCTGCTCTTCTGTATCACAAGACAGCTATTTAAATGCTTTTCTCAGTGGAAAGCTTACTCGATGCTCACTGGGGCAAGGAATTTGTAGGCTTGAAAGGCCTCAGGCCTCATAGTAGCCAGCAGCCTATTGGCATTGTTCTTGTGTAAATGTTTGCTTTAGATGTGGCTTGTGGACAGCCTGACAGCCTTTGGCCCCTCGATCTGCTCCAGCTTGCAGAACTGCTGTGGGGGCTTTGGCAAAGCTTCTGAAATCTGGTGTCTTATGTGGCTGTACCTCAGGGAACATGGGCTGGCCTCTCCACAATGGAAACCTTCACTGGGCTTGTAAATGCTTGCTCTCCAGGCTTGGTTTGATTCCTTAAACACTTCTTAGGTCTTGAGGCAGAAGTTCCACATATATTTTTGAAAGGTGTTGCAGCTGTGCATTAAACCAGCTCAGAAGACCAGTGTGGCTGAAGAGTACAGAGCTTATTTGGATACCAGCTCTGATGAGCATCTAAACTCTTGAACTGGGCTTTCTGTGTTGAAGTCCTGTAGGTGGAGAATGTCCTTCCTTTGGCTTACGTTGAGTATCCCTCGGGTAGGTCAAGCCCAGCTTAAGTTTACCTCTGGTTAGTTTTCTGCACTGAATACCTCTGGCCTGGCAGAGAGGTGCAGTTTATAGCTTTGACCTTTATTCAAGCCCAATGTTCTTTCAATTGCTCAAAATAAAATACAAGGCAGTGCAGGCACAACAGTAAGCGGGGGCAGCAGTGTGTTAGGGTTTGTGGCCTTGGACCCCTAGTAGATCTCTTTTTCCCAAACCTCTTTGGGAAAGCTTTGCGTCTCTGATCTCTTTGGTATGCTGATGTGTTTGGACAACTCAGCCTAGGCTTTTTTCTCCTGTGTCCCTGCAAGCTCACTTCCCTGGAAACATCAGAGGAGTTTTGTTTCTCCTGGAAATCTTCATGCTGAGAATGGGAAAATAAGTCCTAAACCTACCCTTCGGTGCCTTAAGCCAACACAAAAACCGGCTCAGAACAAAAGTACTTAACTCTCTGGAGTGCTGCAGCTTAGGTAAATGCCTGCAGGATCAGCGTTAATTGCAGTATGTTAAAGCTCAGTGACCTGCCTAAGCCTTAGCAGGATCGGGACCTAAATACCCCAAACACTGTAAGCTGCTTGGAGAAAAGCCCAGCAGAAGAAAGATGCTGTCACCATCTCCAAAGTAGCAGCTCTGTAAAATACATGGCTAGGCTTCTGCAGCCCTTGATACCAAAATAATCCTAAACCAGGTAAACTGAAGAGAGACACTACTGCATGTTGTTTCTCTTTCCCTGCCTCTCCATTGCCAGGAACACACTGGGAGGGGTTTGCCAAAGCTGCCTGAACGTGCAGCAGGAGTTTGCCCTGACAGTCCCCTTGACGTGTCCTGCTCAGGTTGGTTTCCCAGGTCACTCCCTCCACACTAGCCCCTGTCCCTCTCTGGAGGGTGTGTGTTGCTGGCTCGACTGACTCATCCTCCTTTCCAAGCTGATATTATACTTAAGGGGTAATTAAGACTGGTTAGTGGTCTAAAAAACATTAAGCAATATCTTCCATTTTTAAACTATCTGAGGTGGTTCTGTCTCTTCATCAAAGCCTGTCAAAAGAAGAAACAGGCTTTATTAAAAATTTGGAAATAGTGTACAGATGGGAAGAGCCGTTAGTCTGAGGAGGGCAAATGATGTTTGGGCTCCATGAGATGTACGTACAATGGAGATACATACACGGGAGAGTGCAAAAATTTTCTGTAGGGAGTAAATTTGGCCTAAATGGAACTAAAACAGAGACAGAGTGGAGAGGAAAGATGATTTTGTGAGTTCTGCAGGTCAGTTGGAGCTTCTTTAACCCACCTGACCCTGCTGCCCACAGATCTCTGTATCTGCCCACAGAATCTGCGCTACACATTCAGCAGGAGGTCTGGCTGGCCCTGGGCTGGTCCCAGGTTGCCTGCATTGCCTGGGGCAGGGACCAGCCCCAGGACAGTATTCCCAAACTGGGAAAGGATCTTACTATCAGATAAGGCTGCAAAGCTTAGTAAAGCTGTTAGGTCTCTGGGTGTTTCTCCTTCAGCAATCAAGGCTTGGGTTCTGTCCTCCAGGAGATAAACCCAATGTACTTTGTATTGCACCCTTTGTTCCCCGCTGAGCCTGGGGGACCTGGGTAGGCGCCAGTGTGATAAGTCAGGAGACTCAGAATTTTATGCAGTGCCTTCAGGAGGGGGTTGTGACAGCCACAGCCCTCTGCTAGGCAGGTTAAAAAAGGCCATACTGCTGCTTCTGCACTGTCTGCAAAGCCTGGACGTGGGACAGGGCAGAGGCTGTGGCCAAAGGAAATAACAGGTTTCTTTTTATAGCATGGTCTGCTCTGCCCTTGACATTAAGAGAGCCTCTCCATCTTCAGGATGTGCTGCCAGCAGGGCAGAGGCAGGTGGCTCCTTGTGCTGGGGTAACACAAAGATCCTCCTGGTGCATGGAGGTTTTGTGCTTGATAGCAGGGGAAGGGTGAGAAGCATGAGAAGAAACTGTGATTTCCTGGAAAATAGCATTTGTCTACAATACCAGGGGAGGCAGAGTTTGTAGGGCAAGGATTGGAAATATCTTTGTTCTGTGAGCCAGTGTTGGGAGAAAAACAAATTAGTTTTCATGTACTAGAGGCTTTCCAGGAGTTTGGAAGAGACTCCATGTTCACCCTTTGTGCAATTGCCTGGGTCTGGCCAAGGTTCCCTGAAGGGGAATAACCTGTGCAATCCCACATGCAGGCTCTGGGCACTTGTCCAGAGCATAAAAGTTCAAGGCTTCAGTTTCCTGGGCTCTTTGTGGTGTTAGCACATAAGGCAAACAGGAGCATTTCAACATGCTAATGACTATCAGTTATCTTCAGCCACAATGAACTGAGGCTCTTTGCCCATTCTGCAATATATGGTGTGACTTAAATGGTTTGGTTTGTTTTTCTTTGATAATTCTCTGAATACTATTCGTACCTTTTTCAGTGGTTTAAAGATAAGTTCCCTTGAGGGTTTCTGTTGGTGCACATCTCAAGCCTCATGCTTAGCTTCTTGTTTCTCCCTTTAGCTCATGGTGGTCCCATGTGGAGATGGGTCCCCCCGACCCCATCCTGGGGGTGACAGAAGCTTACAAGCGTGACACCAATTCCAAGAAGATGAACCTGGGTGTGGGGGCATATCGGGATGACAACGGGAAGCCCTATGTCCTGAACTGTGTTCGCAAGGTGAGCTGGGTGCTGGCTGCTGGGCAGGGCCAGATCCAGGTGCCAGGTACCATGAGGGAGTTAGGGAAGGGGAAGGTCACTAAGCAAGTTTTGTCTGTTGAAATAAACTTTGTCCCTAACAGAGAAGGACAGTATTCCTGGATGTCTCCTTTAGCAGGACTAATGCTTTTGAGACACGACAGAGCCATTAAGTAATATAGGACAAAACAGGAAATGCATGTCCTGGTCCCATTCAGGTAACTCTAACTTGTTGCTGACTTGTTGTGACCCCTCCAATGCACCTGTTCTCTGAACTTCAGGGTGCTTCTTGAACAGAGAAATGTTCTTTAGGGCACCCCACAAGGGAGGAAGGAGCTTACATTGGCCCCTTAGTGGATTAGTCTTAGAAATTCTGCTGAGCCGATGTTACCAGTTTCTCCATAAGCCAGTCTAAAACTCCAGCCCAGGGGGTTGAGCGTGGACATTGCCCTTGAGGGGATTATGGGGTCTTTTAGGGCTGTTGGGGTAGAAATAGGCTGTTAAATAGCTGGCAGCTGACATGCACTGATTGGCTGCACTGATAGGGAGGGTGCCTTTTCCATGTGTCTCCTCAGTATGGGGTTTAAAGCCATTCCCTCTCTCTGTGCAGCTGGGTCACAACCAGGGAGCCTGGATGGTGACACAGGGACAGTTTCCTGGTGGTATGTGAATGCTGCCATAGTCTATGCCACTCCCAGCATGACAAGGCCCTGCAAAAGGTTTGCTACCCTACCTGGTTTAGGGTTGTTTCCTATGTAGAGATATCTCCTCTCAGTAACACTCAAGTCTTGCTTTCCTGCAGGACAATTCCTGCTTGGGCGAAGAAGTGTGTGCAGCAGCATTGACTTGTAATGGGCTGGAAGTGGTGCTCTCTTCTGGTGCCAGGTTTCCTTGGCTCCACTGTACCAATGCTGCCACCCACTGAGGGTGGCTGTGGGGTTTCATCTGAAATGTTTACTGCTGCCCCTTGCTTGGAACGAGCCCTGCAGAGAAGCTCTTGTAAACCAACCTTTGCCCCTTTCAAGCAAGAAAATGTGCAGAGAAGTGACCTTCAGCTGTCCATCATTCTCTCCATGGTGATGCCTTCCTCACTGAGCTTGTGTCCTCCCTTTCAGGCAGAGGCCATGATAGCAGCCAAGAAGATGGATAAGGAATACTTGCCCATCGGGGGATTGGCGGATTTCACCCGGGCATCTGCAGAACTGGCTCTGGGGGAAAACAGTGAGGCTTTCAAGAGTGGCCGGGTAAGGAGAGGCTGGGACATGGGGCAGGCAGGACACACACTTGGTGTGTGGGTGCTCAGCAAATGTGGAAGCACTGGTGGGGTATTGATGCTTCTGACTTGCAGGCTGGCTGGACCCAAGGATCACTGCTTCCTCTGAAGGCTGGGGTGAAACAGCCCTGTCCACAGAGGGTGTTTAACCTTGGCAGGGGTCCCAGCTCCCTGCCCTGGAGCTGGAGCTGCTGACCCTTGTGGTCCCTCCAGCCCCTTGTCCCTGTTCAGATGTGCTGCTGCCAGTGATGACATAGTGACTGCACTCTCCCTGTAACACAACATGGCTACTCAGACTCATTTTTTTTCTTTCCTTGCAGTATGTTACTGTGCAGGGTATTTCTGGGACTGGATCGCTGCGAATTGGAGCCAATTTTTTGGTGAGTGCCTGGCCAGCAGTGGAAGCAAGGGACATATTTTGACAACAGCTGAATTTTTAGGGTTTTCTAACTGCTCATATTGAACCTGTTTGAACACTCTGCCTTTCTATTGACCAGCAACGATTTTTCAAAGCCAGCCGTGATGTGTATCTACCCAAACCGTCCTGGGGCAATCACACTCCCATTTTCCGTGATGCTGGCATGCAGCTTCAGGCTTATCGCTACTATGACCCCAAGACGTGCAGCCTTGACTTCTCTGGAGCCATGGATGACATTTCTGTGAGTTGCCTTCCAGGCCTGGAAGAAGGGAGGTGATGTGGGGAAATGGGTGGTGGTCTTACTTTACCCTATTTGTGATGATGTGGCATAAAGCTGTGTCAGGGGAGGTTTAGGCTGGGTATTAGGAAAAGGTTTTTCATGCAGAGTGTACTGATACAGGGTCCTGAGAGAAGTGGTCATAGCATCAAGGAGTTCAAGGAGTGTTTGAACAATTCAGGCCACCTGAATTCAGACTCTGTAGTTCTCAGGGTTGTCCTGTGCAGGGCCAAGGAGTTGAACTCCTTATGGGTCCATTCCAGTTTGGAATATTCTGTCAATCTATGATGCCTGAAGGCATTAAATCGAAGCTAGAAGCCTCACAGAGCTCATCTAAGCTGCTGAGGAGAGTGCTCAGATATCATTGATGATTCATGCTCTGTAACATCTTCCCTAGAAAATTCCAGAGAAGAGCATCATCCTCTTACATGCTTGCGCTCACAACCCCACTGGGGTGGATCCCCGGCAGGAGCAATGGAAGGAGTTGGCAGCTCTAGTGAAGGTAAGCAATGTCCCAGAGGTACTGTGTCATTCCTGGGAAAACCACATCTCTGGCCTTTCATGGGTGGCACCTGGTCTTCAGTTCACTAGAGGTTGTTCCCTGAAGCCAAGATGGGTGTCATGTTCCTGACAGGAGCCAGCCAAATGCACGCAGAAAGCTTCTGGCTGACCATTGGGCTTTCTCCTGGCACGTTCCCAGGAAGCTGGAATAGGGAGACCTCAAAGGAGAGCAGCAGTGTTGGAAGCACGAGCTGTGACTGCTGGAGCAGAGCACCAGTGCTGGTGTATTAAAATGCTGGAAGATCTCTCATATGCCTGGTGTCTCCTTGCAAACTTCAGCTGGAAATAGACAGGGACAGGTTCTACCTTCCTCTCCTTCCTGCTGCTTTGTCAAGCCTGTAGCCAGTGAAATCTGGCTTGGAAATACCTGGCCTTAGTAGGGTCCTGAGAACTGGTAGATATTGAAGTGATCTCTGTGGCCTACAGAAGATTAGATCTCCTGACTAAGGGGCAATGCTCCTGGGGTAACTGCCTAACTGACTGCAGAGTTCCCAAGTGATTTTCCTCAAAACCGATAGTACAGAAGACATTGAAGTAGACTATTTTATTACTGTTGAATCTACTTCTGCTTCCTGGACCAGATTTGCACATCTCATAAGTGCATTGGAGGGTCTTTAGCTGCTGTTTTGATGTTTGGTGGGTAGCTGCAGGTTTTGTGCTGCTTTCCCTGTGATGAGTGAAGGGGAATGGCTCTCTTTCTGGAGGAGAATGACTACAGGTAGACAGATCGCCGTCTGCATAGCTTTTCTCAGCCTGCTCCTTGGAGGGGTACTTGGCTTCTGTGACACTCTCTTCCATCTTTGCTGGCAGAAACGAAACCTCCTGGTGTACTTTGACATGGCCTACCAGGGCTTTGCCAGTGGGGACATCAACCGGGATGCCTGGGCTGTGCGGCATTTCATCGAGCAGGGCATCAACATCGTCCTGTCACAGTCCTTCGCCAAGAACATGGGGCTGTACGGTGAGTAGGGCACTTGGCAAGGAAATAATTTCATCCAGGCTGCTGCTGGTGGGATCCCAAAACCTCCAGGGTTTAGCAGCCAGTGTCTTCGTGCTGCCTCTGTTCATCCTGCAGTGATAACCCATTAGGAGCAGGCAGAGACCCCTGTAGAGAGCAGGGATCTACTAAAGTGTGGTGTTGGGTGCCACATTATAAGAAAGCTATAAAGCTTTCAGAGAGTGTCCGAAGGAGACTACAAAGATGGTGAATGGTCTAAAGGAGAAGCCATACAAGGAGCAGCTGAGGACACTTGGCTTGCTCAAGCTGGAAAAGACTGAGGGCAGGGCTCACTGTGGGCATTAGCTTCCTCCCAAGGGGCAGCATCTGCTCTTTTGTGACCAGTGGCAAGACCCAAGGGAATGACATAGAACTGTGTCAGGGAGGATTTAGGCTGGATATTAGGAAAAGGTTCTTAACCTAAAGGGTATTGCATATTGGAACAGGCTCCTCAGGTTCATACTGGTCATAGCACTAAGATTGACAGAGGTTAAGGAGTGTTTGGACAATGCTGTCAGACACAGGAATCATGGGATTCTTGTGGTTGTTCTGTGCCGGGACAAAAACTGGACAATGATCCTTCCAACGCAAGCTATTCTGTGATTCTTTTAGGAGAGCGTGCGGGTGCCTTCACAGTGATCTGCAGTGATGCAGATGAAGCCAAGAGGGTCGAATCACAGCTGAAGATCCTCATCCGCCCCATGTATTCCAACCCACCCGTGAACGGAGCGCGCATTGCCTCTCTGATCCTGAACACCCCTGACCTACGGAAGGAGTGGTAAGAAGAAATCTGTCATGTTCGTGACCGTGAGGTCTCTGTGCAGCCCTGTGCTGTCCTTACTGTGAGCTGCTGTCACAGGCAGCTCTTAGCTTCAGGAACAGTCAGAACGATGTTTATTCTGGAGAAATCCCTGCTTATGTCCTGGGATCAGCTAGTCAGTTTAACCTGAAACAAACAGGTTTTCCTTGTATTACCAAGGAAGAAAACACTGTAAAGGAGGGGATAAAGCTCCCAAAGGACTGAGGGCTGCAGGAGCTGCCTATCCAAGATGCATAAAAGTCTGAAGTGGTGCAGCTATGTAATGAATCTCATGTGGGGGAAGGGCAAATGTAAGCCCCCTGGGAATGTAACCCTCATGCCCTAAGCCTGATTCCTGGCGTCAGCCTGTGCTGTTTTCCCAGCCCCTTGGTGCCGGGTCCCTCCCAGCAGCTGGCCTGGCAGAACAAAGGCTGGCAGTGTGCTGTGGCCTCGCTGGGGGCTGTGTTTTTTTTGGCAGCCTGACACTTGTGCCTGATCCAGGGCCCAGCAGAGACATTTCCTAGCTGTGCTGCTTTGCAGCAGTCAATGCTATCCCTGCACTTTTGGTTTATCTGTAGATACTATTTTATCTGGGTTTGAGTAGTGCTGCCATGAGGCATCCTATTGACCCATGGCTTTCAGGTGTGAGAAATGTCTGTATTCTGGTAGTAATTTCCAACAGCAATAGAATAAATAAAAAGAGGTCACCTTCGGGTATCAGGAGAAAGAAGCAGCTCTCCCAACTGCAACTACATCTTCATGCTCATCTACATTTTTCTATGGGGCCCCTCCTGGTGGAGGGGTTGATTTTCAATAACTGGGGTGGGGAGAGCAGTGTTGGTGTGTTCCTGTCCTGCTCTGAATGATTCCTGGGTTGGCTCCTCAGGCTCACAGAGGTGAAGGGCATGGCTGACAGGATCATCAGCATGCGGACTCAGCTGGTATCCAACCTCAAGAAAGAGGGATCCTCCCACAACTGGCAGCACATCACTGACCAGATCGGCATGTTCTGCTTCACAGGGCTGAAGCCTGAGCAGGTAAATGCAATTCCAGTGGTGTCAGATTGTCATTGTCAGTCCTTTTCAGTAAGTTTTTGACTGCAGATGCCAAAATGAGCCCTTGTAAGCACTTCTTCCTCAGGAGGAACATCCTCCAAGCCCTAAGCACTGGCACATCATGGGGACCCCAGTCTTGCTCTGTTCCCTGCTGTACTTGGGGAGGTTGAAAGTAAATGTAGCTGTCATGTCTATATCAAAGCAAGCAGTCACTTGGTGCTGCACTGAAGTGACCTTAAAGGTCAGCTCAAGTGAGGTGACTCTTCCAGCTGAACATCTGCAGTGTTGCTGCTTGGCCTGAGAGCTGAGCAGCATTTCTCTTGGTGCACAGAGTACTCTGCAGGTAGTAGAATGCCCTGCCTGCTGGCCGCCAGTTTGCTTTGAGTTTCAGCAAGCTGAGTAAATCTGCATTTTGCAGACACAGCAGAAGTTGGCCTGCAGTTTGAACTTTGCTCTTTCACTCCAGGTGGAGCGGCTGATCAAGGAGTTCTCAGTCTACATGACAAAGGATGGACGCATCTCTGTGGCGGGAGTTACATCAGGCAACGTGGGTTACCTGGCTCATGCCATCCATCAAGTTACAAAGTAAAGACAAAGGGGTGCCCTGCAGCTGGTGGCTTTCCCTTCCCCACCAGTCGAAGATGGGGAGGGAAAAGAAACAAGCAGAATACTTCCAACCACAGCACTTGAAGCCGCTGCTGAATGTATCTTGTAGATGAGTTGTAGAAGCCTAGTCAAATCCACCCTGTGTTGTGGAGCAAGGGACGTCATTGCTGGCTCCTGCTCGTCACAGCCGTTCTTCCTGCTGTCCATCCTTTCTCCATCTTACCAGCACCTATCAATGCTGGAGGAAGCAAATGCTTAGCAATGCCATCCTACCAGTGTAGGCACCAAAGGCTTCTCCGCACACATTTCTCCATGAGAAGGCTTTGTGAGGCTGTTGGCTGCTAGCCCAAGCAGCAGCACACAGGGAGCTGGGTGGGCTGAGTTGGAGGGCTGCTTCGGTGTGCTCCTCCAAACTCCGCAGCCACTCCCTGCTGTCAGCAGGCTCCATCCTCCTCCAGCATACCAGCCTGGGGCTGGGCAGCACCAAAGTTGTCCTCTGACAACCAGCTCTGAGGACTTCTCACTACCAAACTCTGCTTCGTCGTTGGCTTCGCTCTTTCCATCTGGGACTCTCTTTTCAGGTGTAATTCACAGTGGCATCAGTGTGTGGGGCAGACCAGTTTCCCTCTTTTAAACCTGTCTCACTTTCGTACCTGGAGGTGAAACAATTTATTACCCCTCCTCCCCTCTCCAATAAGAATCTCCTCTGAAAACGGCTCTCTGGTGGTCTCTGCTTCGTCCCATTCCTGTCCTAAGTCCAGCAGTCCAGCCCTATACCTCCAGCAGCCTCCGTCCCTGCAGTCTTTGTGCGTGTCCAAAAGCCATAACCCAAGAGGCTGGCCCTGCAGTATCCCCCTCATGTGGAGGTGTGGGACATCCCTCTCTGCTCTGTTCAATCACATTTTTGGTGACACCAGAAAACAGATCTTGAGAAAAATCTGAGAGCTGATGACTCAAAAACGATTCTGTCCTTCTAAAACAAGTGTCCCTGAGGTTCTGTGACTTACTGGACTCTGATTTTTAATCCAAATAAACTGGTGCATGGCTATGTTGAGCTGGGGACTTCATCCTGTCATTGTGCAGCTGGATCCTGTCCCTTCCATGCACCAAACATTCCCTCTCAGGGCCATGCTAGCACAGGGGATCTTACATGACCAGTGAAACCCTCTCTCCTGAGAATCCCATGTAGAGAGGCAGTTCCCCCCGATGGGACCCAGGAGCACAGTGTTTGTGAATGGAGGTTGTCCAGGTGTGAGCTAGTGTCATGGAGCTCAAATGGAAGCATTGAATGTAGGTGTCGCTGGCAAGAGGACAAATTCTCAAAAGCTGTCTTCCTTGAGACATGGGGCCATCCTTGGCCACTGGCCCATGATGAAGTGGAGAGTGGAACTGGAGGCATTAGCTGTCTCCATCCGCTGGCACCTCTTCCCTCTGCAGCCATCCCAGGGTATTTAGTAAGACAGTCCTTATTTCCCATTCCTGCCCAGGCAGCAGTGTGCCCATTGGAGCTGGGACAGGTCCGGTCTCGTGCACCTGTCCTGGTTTAGTGCGTGTTGCCACACTTGCTGGAAGGCCGGATCCTCCCGCCGCTCCCTGACAGGTTTCCGCTCCCACGCCGCTTGTTTACTGGCCCTGGGCCCACAGCCGCTGCTTGCTGTCCTTTGTGCAATAAGCCGCTTTCCATGCTGCACACGCCGTAGGTGCTGCCCCACGGCTCTGACGGTTCCTGTGCTGTGGTCCCCGGTTCTGCGTGGTTCTGCAGCTGCCGCCTCCTGCCCTCTTACTCGCGTGGGGCCGTTCTCTGTACAATAAAAGCACCCTGGAGCACAGTCCCGTCTCTCGCCCTCTCCTTGCCGCAGGTCCCCGCGGGCTCAGCCTCTGGGAAGGGCTACCCGAAGGGGAATGTTTCCTCTCGGCTGATGTGCCTCCGCCTCCGGGGCTGGACTACAACCCCCGGCGTGCAGCGGGCAGGGCGGAGCCGCCGCCGCGCTGCCGCTGCCGCCGAGCTCAGCCGGGGCTGGGGCTGGGGCTGGGGCCGGGGCTGAAGGGAGCGGAGCAGAGCGCGCTGCCCGCCTGGTGAGTGGGGTCGGGACACGGACGGACCGGGGGGGACACACGCGGGGAGCCCAGAGACCGGCTAGGGCAGGAGTCTGTGCATCCCCTGCGAACGCGGGCGGACAGTCACCGGCTCCAGGCCTTGCTCCTCCGGGCGGGGGGCGCCGCCGGGGCCCGAGCGGGACCGCGGGTCTGTCGAGTCACCCTCGGTGAAGCGCCTGCTCTCGGGGTTTCTGGTTGCCAGAGCATGGCGGCTTTGCCTGGAGGGAAAGGACACCCTTCAGCATCCTCCCCCAGGCCATGGGAGAAGCATCGACCCCCTGCAGCATCCTCGGCCGGGTGGGAGCTTCAGCCCACGCGGACCCACCGGCATGTCCCTCCACGCTCCTACCCCCGGGGCGCAGGGTGGCCCTTCTTCCCCTTCCCCAGAAATCTTTACAGAGGATTCATAGCACAAGCACAGAGTTTAAATAGCCCAGCAACAAGGAGTGAGCTGAGCAGGAAAGGTCTCTGTAGATGTCCTCTAGGAATAAAAACCATATTTCATTCAAAAGAGATTTCTCATGGTCGTGTAGATTCCTACAAAATCCTACCAGGTTGTGAGAATCGATCTCCTCCAGCTTGGAGGCACTGGGATGAGATTTGGACTTTCCAACTCCCAAGGGCTGTGATGCTGGAAACATCAGATCTTCAAATCCAAAAGCTTCTGAGACACCATGTCCTGCTGGCTGTTACCCTGGGGGTGCACTGGAAGGGGCCAGTCCTGCTTTTCCTGTTGACACAGTATTTCTGCTGCACACAGGTCATTCCTGTTGAGCCCAGCCTTGCCCTTTACTCAGAAGCACGTGCACAGTCACTCTTGCAGAGCTTGCAGAAATTAGGGTTGGAAATCAGGAAGTGAGCCATGACACTGGGTCTCTCGGGCCCACAGAAAGGCGAGTCCTGCTGTGAGGCTGCAGCTCCTCAGCCCCACAGCCAGGGCTCAGTCCCCCATCCAACAGCAGTTGTGTCCTCTCCCTGGATTTGAGAGACAAGAGGTGAGTTCTCCTGCTATATCTCTGCTGGTGTGTGTGTGCTGTGACCACCCAAGCTAAGATCCAGGGATCTCAGTTCCCCTGTGCTTCCACCTGATGCCCAGGTTGTCCCTCTTAATATAATTTAACTAACACTTTACAGTGTCATTCTTCATCCCCTTGCAGGAGTAAGGAGGTGCCTGACTCCCACGTTGCAGCATTCCAGCCTGTTTCTTTGCTGCCCTTCTGCCTGATGGAGCCAGCACTGGCTGAGGACTCTCCTCAAGGTGCCCAGCTGAGCCTGATGCAGGACTGCTAGTGGGACGTGGCGTGTGCCACCTGCAGAGGGACAATGGCTCAGGGCACTGGGAGCATCAACAGTGACTACAAGGACTGGGAGTGGAGCGATGATGCTGGTGAACGGGCCAGGCTCCTGCAGAGCCCTAGTGTGGAGACAGTGCCCAAAAATTCTGAGAGCCAAGGAAACAGTCTGGGGAGCACATCAGCTCTGGGAGCTGTCTTCATTGTGGTCAACGCTGCCCTCGGGGCTGGGCTGCTCAACTTCCCTGCTGCCTTCAGCATGGCTGGCGGTGTGGCTGCAGGAATCGCCCTGCAGATGGTGAGAGTGGAGAAGTGACAGTCCCCTGTCCCACCATGGGAGGGTGCATGGGAGAGACATTTGGTGCCCTAGAAAGGGCTTGAAGAGGAGCAGACTCCCAGGAGGAAGCTCTTTTGGAGGAGGTGCTCAGTGTATTTAGAGGTGGCTGCCTGGGGTGGCTCAGGGGACCTTGCCAAATTGTTGGCTCAGTGTTCTATCCCTCTCTCCCATCCCAGTGCATGCTGATCTTCATCATTGGAGGTTTGGTCATCCTGGCATACTGCTCGCAGGCCAGCAACGAGCGCACCTACCAGGAGGTTGTGTGGGCTGTCTGCGGGAAGGTGCCTGGTGTGCTGTGCGAGGTGGCCATCGCTGTCTATACCTTTGGCACCTGCATCGCCTTCCTCATCATCATTGGAGACCAGGAGGACAAGAGTAAGTGTGTCCCATGGAACAAATAATAACCAGTTGTTGTCCCTTCAGCTGGAAGGGCCAACCTGAGCATCTCCGTTGTCCCCACAGTCATTGCTGCTCTGGTGAAGGAGCCTGAGGAAGTTGGGAGCAGCCGCTGGTACACAGACCGCAAGTTCACCATCAGCATCACCGCCTTCCTCCTCATCCTGCCCCTCTCCATCCCCAAAGAGATTGGCTTCCAAAAATATGCCAGGTGGGTGGGAAGAGCCCTGTGGGCTGGGGGTTGGGGTGGGCCAGCCAGCACCCACCTAAGCATGGTTCCAGGGGCTGGAAATGCTGTGGTTCTAGTGCCTATCTGCCCGCTCACCCTCTGCCTTCCCATGCCTCAGTTTCCCCATCTGGGAAGCAGAGGAGCAGCTGAGCACCGTGAAGCCACAATGCCGTTCTTCAGGGCTCCCTTCTGCATGCTGGAGGAAGCAGGAAATGCTGCTTTCAGCTACATTGTCTCCTATCTTTGGAGTTGGCAGTCCAGCAGAAAGGAGAGTCAGTAAGTGTCCCTAGGCCAGGTGGTCTGCAGGCCAGCTCTGCTCCACCAAGAATCTCGGTGTGACCTAGCTGCTGGAGCTGGACCAGGGGCACCAAGGAGTGTCACTGCTTCAACACGTGCCTCTCTCTCCAGCCCAAAATACAAGTCTGGCAGGTTTCCAACTCACAGAAGCATGGGATAACTCCCAAATGCAACAGAATTGTGTTGGCATCTGCTTGGGAGACAGCGGGTGACATTTCCTAGCATATTCCCATGGGAAGGGAGAGCAAAGATGGGTCTGATAGGCAGGAGGCGGGTAGCCTGGGCTGTGCAGAGCAGAAGATGGGGATGGAGAGTCTGCCTACATGAAGTGGGGAGGCAGAACACTCACAGCTCTTACCCCTGTCACAGCTCCCTCAGTGTGATTGGCACATGGTACGTCACAGCAGTCATCATCATCAAGTACATCTGGCCCGACAAGGAGCTGGTGCCTGTGGAGATCCCCACCAGGTAAGAGCAAGAGACACGATGCTGTCAGTGCCATCACAGCACTGCAGAGCCAGGCAGGGCTGTGGGAGCGAGGGCTGCAAAGGCTGGGGATGAATCTTTCATCAGTCCCATCCCTGGTCCTGGGGACTCTGCAAGTGGCTGCACCTCTGCATGGTTCAGAGGAGCAGGGGGAGAAGACAAGGAAAAGGACCTCGTAAAGGTCCCCATGGTTCCATTGCAGGTTTTGATGAGCACTGATTGGCTTTTATCTCTTACATATCCAGACCCTGGATTCCCTGTGCCATGCTTGTGCTCACCCAGCAACAAGGGCTGTGTCTGTATTTGGATGATTTTGGTTATTTCCTTGGCCAACACAACCAGTGTGGTTTATTCATTTCCTCACAGTGTATATTTTTGGATCCAGTGCAGGAATTTTATGGCAGAGCAAAGGTTAGACCAGTTTTTTGCACTGCCCAACTAGACCCTTATTTTTTACTGATACTTCTACTTTTGTATGCTTGGGTTGGGCTGTTTCTGTCTCAGTGAAAACCTCATTCCATGCGATGGCATCATCCTGGGTGGGGGGATGCAGTAACAGCAAAGACACTGAGCACTCCCAGCTCATCCTCCCCTGGGGCACTGGATGGGGATCACAGGGGATTCTAGTCTGACTGATGAGTGTTTCTCTCTTGCCAGCCCCTCCACATGGACAGCTGTCTTCAATGCTATGCCCACCATTTGCTTCGGGTTCCAGGTAAGGCCACGAGCTTGGCACTCTCATCCTGGGTTTGCTTGGGTGGCAGACTAAAGCCCTGCCTGTGTGATCAGCTGGGTGATTGGCTGAAACCCTGCCTGTGTGCTCACTGCACAGCTTTGCGAAGAGGCTGAAACCTTTTTAACATCTCACCACCGTTTGACCCCAGCTAGGTTGTACAGGGCAGCCTATCCCCCGTCCCTTTCTTCTCCAGTGACAAACCTGGGGGATCACGGTATACAACAACTGCAGATTGTCACAAGTAGGATGCCAGGTGGTTCAGCCCATTATCCCCTCTCTCTGTCCTGGCAGTGCCATGTGAGCAGCGTGCCCGTCTTTAACAGCATGAAGCAGCCAGAAGTGAAGACCTGGGGGGCAGTGGTGACAGCAGCCATGGTGATTGCTCTCTTTGTCTACACAGGCACTGGTAAGTGAGGGGACACTGTGTGAATTCTTGGAGTGGCTGTGAGCTTCAGGAGGGCAGGGACCCTCTGGTCAGTAAGGGTCAGAGGGAGAAGAGTCCATCAAACACCTCTGCAATGTGTGCCATATCCATTCGAGTCTGGTACTTCAAATGTCCCTGTCCCCTGCTGACTGCTCCCTTCCTGGCAGGCATTTGTGGCTTCCTAACCTTTGGAGCTGGCGTGGAGCAGGATGTCTTGATGTCCTACCCCTCCAATGACATCCCTGTTGCCCTTGCCCGGGCTTTCATCATCCTCTGTGTGCTGACATCCTACCCCATCCTGCACTTCTGTGGCCGGTGAGCGCTGGGAGAGATGGGGCTGGTGTGGGAAGGAGGAGCAGCACGAGGAAACCCCTCTATCCTGTCTGTGCCCACAGGGCTGTCTTGGAGGGTCTCTGGCTCCGCTATACCGGGATAACAGTAGAGGAGGACGTGGTTCGGGAGCGGAGGAGACGCCTGCTTCAGACCATCAGCTGGTTCCTCCTGACACTCCTCCTGGCTCTTTTCATCCCTGATATTGGCAAAGTCATCTCTGTCATTGGGGGCTTGGCTGCCTGCTTCATCTTTGTCTTCCCAGGTAGGGCATCCTGGGATGCTATGGGGCTGACAAAAGTCTCACGGCCTTGTGTCTCAAAAAGTGAGGGGCAGGATGGAAACACAGGAACCAGATTTTTAGAGGACAAAACATGGCGTGAGGCCAGTCAGCAGCCCAACTATTTTGGCTGGATTTGTTACTCTATGACAGGGAGTACAGCTCCCTGTTTTATGGAGTGTCTGTTCAGTCCCCAGTGGACAGTCCTCATGTGGTTCTAATTTGCCTCCCCCACCTTTTAGGGCTCTGCCTGATTCAAGCCAAGCTCTCCGAGATCCAGGAAACCAGGGCAATCAGGTAACTGGAATGTGCCTCCCCTCTCTCCCATTCCCCTGTGGATATTGGAGTGGACCCCTCTAAATATGCCCTGTTGTCCTGCATCCACAGCTGGTGGGCCCAGGTCAGCTATGGTGTGTTCATGGTCACCCTTGGAGCCTTCATCTTTGGACAGACCACTGCCAATGCTATCTTTGTGGATCTTACAGCCTGATTCCTCCAGGCTGGTCTGCACTGCTGCTGCTGAGGGGATGGAGATTTTCCCTAGGACCAAAGGGAAGTGGGTAGAAAACATGTTGGTGTGTTGGGAAGATCCAAGGGAACTGTTGTGACTTGGGGCTTGGCTGAACAAGCCCTGTGGTGGTTTGTATCTCATTGTTTTAAGGCACCAGGCAGTCCGGCTTCTCTCAGCCCTGGCTCCCTGGTGAAGCCAGAGCAACACTACAAGGGGACCTGTCATCCAGGGCAAGCTCTTGCTGCCCCTTGGGGTCGTGGTTGGGGTTTGCAAAGCCATGCTGCTCTTGTCTGTGTACCCTTGTGCTGGTGGAGCTCCTCTCCACAGCTAAAACTCCTTCTCCTAACTTCAGAGAGAGAAGCAGTGTTCTGCATAAAGGGAAATAGTAATCATGTTTATCAGACAGGGAGACACCCTCAAAGTCCTATTCTGTGTCAACATTTGGTTTGAACTCTGGTTTCCTGTGGGTCTCCTGCCCTTACTCTCACATCTCCCTCTGCCTGGGCTGCACTTTGTGTTACAAAGGGTTGCCTTCAGCCTGTTTGGGTTTTTTCTTTTGAGAATCAGAATGACCCTGGGGTAGGGACATGCCACTGCAGTGTTTTCCTTGCCAGGGGTTGCTCACTCAGTAGAGAAGCTGCTATGACTGCATCGACCTACTGAAAACACTACAATAGAGCAAAGCTCTTCTCCAGATTTACAATCCCGTTCTTCCAGGTGTTCAGGAAATGGGACTAGGCCAGATTTTAAGAGATGCTTTTGGGATAAAGCAGACAGTATTAATTTGTTTTATATTGTTCTTTTGGTCATTTACACTCTCTGTGGCTGATGTTGCTCTGGGCCGTCCCTCTGTTGCCTGTCTGAATGATAGTTTCATTCCTGCTTTTTCTGGGTTGATCAGTTCCCCCAGCTGCAGATTTGGTTAGGGGCGTTAAACCTCAATAGCAAAGTTCTCCTGTTCTGTCATTGAATTTCTCTTTGTCTTGTTTGGCTTCTAAAACCCTTGTGGGGGGAGGAATTCAGGTGTAGATGTTGATGCATCTGTGACAAGGGTTCAGCCCAGATTTGTGCAAAACTTGGCCCTGCACCTCCTGCATCTTCTGGAAGGAGCACAGGCTACTGCGGTGGGGAGGAGAACCGTGGCTTGTGCTCATGTAGTTCTCACCGTGGCTCTCTCCTGCTGCAGCCAGTGGCTGCAGGAGGGGCGACAGCACGTGGGTGCTTCCCCACGTGGAAATGTTTGGTCTTTCCTTACTAACACTGCATGTAAATGGGGACCTCCCCATTGCTGCTTGGGACAGGGAGACCCGGATGGAGAAGGAGGAAGAAAAGCCCCAAGCACAAGTTTGAGGGATGCTGTGAAGGAACAGATCCCTCCTGCCTCTCTCAAGAGATTTCCAGTATCTGTGCCCTCATCTTTTGACAAAACCAGGCTCCACCAAACCCCACTTGTATGGCACTGGCTGTGTCCCGAGCCCCTTTACAAACTCCTCCTGTGAGCAGGAGCTGGGACTTGGGGACCCTTGGGCATAAAGATATCCAGTTATTCTGGGTATAGGGAGCACAGAGCCTCCTCCCATGGAGCCCATCAGCAGATGCCAGTGCTAAAATGCCTTCCAGTGCCCACCCTGCACAAAGATGAAAAGGTTTGGTACCTGGTGGCTCTTGTGGCCCTGGCTTTCCTGAAGGCATGCTAGGCATGAGGATGTCCTTTGGCTGAAGTGGAGAACGACACAGTGTCTCATGTCACCTGGGAAACACCTGGGCTCCCTTGGCCTTGGTGCCCCCGCCATGTCCCTGTGGCTGAGGGCAGGGCAGGTCTGGAGGTGCTGTGGCTGTTCCTGTTTGCCTTACTGCTCCCCTGTTTACAAACACTGGCCTTTTGACATGTATTTTGTACATGCAGAAAGTGGAACGAACTCAACTCAATAAAAGTGACATTGTGATGCGTGTGTTAGGCCAGCATGAAGTGGTTTCTGTGGGAGATGCTCCCCGGTGGGATACAGGGATGAAGTCATATCCTGAAATGGCATCCCACTCTCCAAGTTTTGGATGGTGTGGCCCTTATGCTCCGGGTATCTTCGCGCCCAGAGCTGGAGGATGCCAGGGGAGGTTCTGTGGGCCCCGGTCCTGGTGTGGCCCCTAGACCCGGCAGGCAGGTGTGGTGTGGCTGAGACGGGCGGGAAGGAACTGAAGAGTTTCCTCTTCGGGACTGAGGCCGGCCATCCGGAGGGTGCAAATGCAGAGAGGATTTCCTTAGAAAGGAAAACACGCCCCTGGATCGTGCGGGGCCCGGGCCGCGCGCTCTGAGGGACCCACAGCCACCACGTTGTGGGGAGCAGCGCTTGGGCCGTACCAAGGCACCGCGGGGGAGGGGACGCCAATTCAGGGGCCGGTACCACGGCGCTGCACGGGGGGAAAACAATTCCTGGGATTGTACCACCATCGGGGGGGAGGAAACAGGCGAGAGGGTACGGGACGGACCGCACCACTCGGAGCGGAGTACCCACCCCTCCGCCATGACTCCGCGCGCCCTTTGCCACCGCCCGCCACTTCCCCTTCCCTCCCCGCCCCGCGCGACGCCCCTCGCTCATTGGCCGGCCTAGGCAACGCGGGTTGGCCGTCGGCGCGCACGCGCAGGTTGGGAGGGCTACGGGGTTCTGATTGGCTGAAAGAGTAGGAAGGATTTCATCTCCTCCCGGCCAATGGCACGCGGCCCAGGCTCCGCGCGGAAGGCGGCAGGATGCCCTCCCCTGAGGTCGCACGGCGCTGACTGGCCAGCTCTCACTCTGTCCCGCGCTCTGATTGGGCGAAGGTCCTTCCGCGGGGGCGCGGCAGCTCCGAGCGAATTCCGCCCCTCGGCTCCCCCCGCGTCCCCCCCCGCGAGAGGACGGGGGAGGGGAAAGGCCGCGGCGCGAGCGCGCGACCCCATCCGCCATTTTGTATCGGAACGGCGGCAGCGCGAGAGAAGCGCGCGAGCGGCCCCAGCCCGGCCCTCACGACACCGCCGAGGTGGGAGCGGCGACCGCCCGGCTCCGGGGGAGGGCTCTGGGTGGTGTGGGGGCACTGCGGGCTTCGAGGTGGGGGAAGTCGCAGCGGGGCCGGGCTGGCTTACGCTGGGGGCAACGGGGCCGGCTGAGGCACCCGCCCGGCCGGGCCTCCCTCCAGGGTGTGCGAGAGGCAGCGGTGGGACCCGCGGCCCTCTCCCCCCGTACTCCTCGGTCCTGCGGCCGCCCCTGAGCGACAGAGGGAACTCCACAGGGGCCGGGGCGGGAGCCGCGAGTGTTCCCGGTTCGGTGGCGGGGGTAGGTGGCGGCTGCAGCGTCGCGAGGTGGCGGGGAAACCGCCAGCTCTGGAGCTGTGCTCATTTCTTCCTCTTCGCTTGTGTAACGCCAGTGGTGACAGGTGAAGCTTTGAGGATTCCGGGCCGGGCCTGCCCTGGCCGGGCTCGGCGGCCTCCGTAGGAGAGCGGTGTTGTTGTGACTTGCCTGCAGAAAATACGGAAAAAGTGAGCTGTAGTAAATAATCCGGTGACATAACCTTCTTGCAGACTACAGGAGAGAAATCCTTCTCAGTGCTGTCCTCCAGTTAAGAAAACTGTGCCCTGTAAAATGGGCTTGTATATTTCTAAACTAGAAATAGCAACAGTTGGGTGTTCCGACAAATGCTGTATCGGTACAAGAGCTTCTTTGCAATAGTTTTCTAAATTGCATTAGTACCATTTGCTCCTTATACAAGAAGGCCATTGAGAACTCATAGTTTAATTTAAACAAACCACACACAACTGGGACAGTATTTACGACGGAAAGGAGATAATACTGAAAATGCAACGCTAGTCTGCTGGCTCATCATGTACTTAGATTGTTTCTGAATCCCACTTGTTGCAAGGAAGCATGGCAACTGCTTTCAGGAACTTTTTTTAAAGCAGGTAACAAAACGGGTGTGACTCTGACAAGTCATTCTTAGTGTACCCAACTGATTCCTGTTTCTAAGGTAACTTGTTTGGCATTCACTAAAATTATGGGCAGGGTGAGTCCAGATGGGGTGACTCTCTTATAAACAGGAAACAAACTTAGTTGGTAGTGGACTGGACTGTCCTTTCCACGTTTGTTTTTTTGATTCTTTCAGCCCTTTTACTTTTAAGTTCACTCTTAACTGTTGATGCTGTTGGCTTGGTGTCTCCAAACTCACAGCCAGTTTGCTGCCTACCTGTGTATCATCTTTGGAGAAATACCTTATCCTGTTTATATCCTATACGTGTTCCTAGGTTTTTGATTTATGCCGAAATTGCGGTGAGAAACTGGAAACATGACTTAGCAATAGAGGACAGTAATGTTTTGTGTCCCCATGATGGGACATAACTAAATCATGTTGGAAATTGTTATCACTAAGCATCATAGTTGCCACCATCAGTCTTTTAGCCAGGTTTCTCTTTTGTTCCATAAACATCCCTGATGTATGAATACTGCAGTTTTCCTTTGACTTTTGAAATAAATTTTGCTGTTTTAAAACACGTTTTGGATGGTATAAAACCATGAAACATTTGATAACAAGTCCTTCCTTTTCTTCCCTCCATCAGAAACTTTACTCTGCAGTGCTTGTCTGAAGGAGAACTGGGAAGTGAGAGTTTGTAGGGTGTTTTTTTAACAGACCAGGTTGAGATGTGAAAATACCTGAAGCAGCCGTGTCACGTTTGATGCATATCTCATGTGTGTGAGGTAGATTCTAACCTGCAACTTCATTTGACTGAGTGTATAGGAACAACATAGATGCTTGGTTCAGCCACACTCTGTAAACTCAAGTTGTGGTGTCTGATCACCTTTGTGACCAGTTTACTGGAATTGGGTGCAGCTTTCCAGTGTATGGAATGTTGATGTGTCTTTTCTGTTTATAAACATCCGAATTTGAACTGGTCAAATGAATCAGGAGCTTATTTTACTGCTAATGTGCCTTCCACTCGATTTTTTTTCTCAATAGATTTCAAAGTGGTAGACATCCTGAAATATAAAGTATAGCTTGATTCAAAACCACCTTTCTCCCTTGAATTGTTCCCAGTGTTGGCCTTCAGAGAGATGTGATTCTTTTCCATGTTTTGTATTTGTTCATGAGTTTAAAAAGAGGGTAAGGGACTCTTCTGGAGAGCAGGCTTAGCAGTGGTTCCTTTAGCATGTTTTATGTGATGTTTTGTGGCAGTATTTTAGGACCTAGTCAACAAACACATTGCTGTCTGTCACTTGATCTATTTTATCCTCCACATGCAGCACTTGTGCCCTGAAATCATACAACTCTTGAAATCCAGTGGGAATAGTTACTTCGACAAAATTCTGAAAAAAGTTCCAAAGTTAGCTTAAAGTAATTTTGAAATTACTTTCTTCGTAAGGGTGTTTCTGAATTTGTGGAAGACTTCAGGTTTGTCAACTTCAGCATCAAGACTTAGTTACTCTTTAGTGATTTCTGGTTAGTAAGGAGTGTCTTTGGTCACACCTGATGGGTGGTTTCATATTGGCCCTCTCTACTTTGTGAGTTTTGGATTCTTGCCTGAAATTTTTTTGCATTTACATTTTAATCCAACACAACTCTGCTTTTGAAAAAAGATCTACTGAAATAGATGCCAGATGTTTTTTGCTGATGGGCTGTAGTTTTTCTTAGGAAGTGTTCAGGATGTGTAATGCTGTAGAATTCGGTAAATATTTTTTATCTCTTTAAAATGGGTTGTGTTGTGCAATGTAAAATAGTAATATTGTAAGAGCTCCTGTATGATAGGATCTGTGACTGAAAGTAACTAATTTTGGAGGTAATCTAATTGTTTTTTATAAACTCCCTGTAGCTGTGGCCTGACTTGTTTGAACCTGGCAGGTTTGTCCCATGGACTGAAAGCTTCTTGAATTGTTGAGGCCAGTGTAGGGAGATTCATTCCCACTAAGGATATATGGATCTAAAAATAAAGTCTGCTTCACATAGCATTCATAGTTTTCTTAATCAGTGCTGTAGTAATTGAATTTTAGCCTTGCACTGAATGACCAAAGAGGCACCTGTGCAGTTCTGCTTTGCAGGCAAGGCTCCCTGGATTACTCTGTACTCTCCTGAGTTAGGTTGCATCATTTGAACCTCTGAAGTGCTGTTAATGTTGTGTCCGTGGGAGCTGTCAGGTTTGCTGTGTGTTGGGATACACATGGTGCAAACCATATGTTTAGAACATAAGTAGGAAGCTGTTTCCTCAGCTATTGTGTTCCTTCCTTGAGTCTCCGTGTTTGCTCAGGCTCTTCCTTGAGAGGCTTCCCTGAGAGGAAAAATCCCATTTTGCCTCCAGCTTGGCTTGTCCAGTGGCACTGCCAGATTTTGCAGTTGGAAGGTGGCAAAGCTTGTTTTGCTTCCCTGCAATCAAAGCATTCCCTGCTTTTTTGGGAGACAACAGAGATGCTAATAGGAGGGTGGGATGGTCAGTGTTCCTGCTCTGCAGGGTGTTGTATGGCAGCAGGGAGGCTTGAGCCCAGCTTGAGACTTTCTGTACTAAAACCCGTGGGTTTTAGGTGGAGTAGGTGTGATTGCTGTGCTGTTTCTATTGGTATGAGGAAAAACGCCCAGGGAAATATGTTTTTTCTTCTTAGAGGCCTGAAAGGCAAACTCTGAAATTTTGTTATTGCCTTAAAAATTGGTCAAGTTGAGGTTTTGTGTTATGTCCTCTAGGCAGTTGAAACAGCCTGTGAGTTCTCCAGGCTGGTTGCTGTTTTCTGGTGCTGTGGTGGGACTGAATTCCCCTTGCTGACTGCTGGTTTTAGTAACTGCAGGTACTGTGCTGAGGTCTGTGTGCGTGATTTTTAACAAATGCTTTTCAGAAGCTTTATATTGGTCATGTATGTTAAATGCTGCCAGTAAGATCGTCTTGGAAGGTGTGTGCTTGCCAAACCCAGTGACATTTTCTAGGTTATTCCAAAAGAAGAATTTAAAGGTTATCTAAAAAAGAAAAACTCGGGTACTGTACTACTGAGAAATCTTCTTAAACTTTTGTGCCAGTCCTCCCTTCTAGATGTTCCACAGTCAGTGGCTTTTTAAACCTTTATATATAAAGGTAATTCTAGCTTGTCAGATATACTAAAAAGAAACGGAAGTTTTCTGTAATTCTTTTCATTGCAGTTTTAGACATGCCCTGAAACTCTTTCAGAGACTGTCTTGTCATTGAAGAATGCTTTCAGTATTACTGCTTGAGAATTTGGTCTTCGTGAGATGTGAGTCTTATTGCATAAGAAGGACCGTGCATACCTTCATTGAGTAGTTAGGGTTTTCTATGGCAAAGGAAAGTCTGGAAGTTGATTTGACTTTTCTTCCAAATAATTTACCCATATATTTATGTAATATAATAAACCTTTTCAAAGAGCAGAATGGTCTTCATTGCCTCTGATAGCATTTGTTGCTCCTGATGTTTTGAAGATGTTAGATAAGGTATGGTTCCAAATGTAAGCAAGGGAAAAACCTTGTATAAAAGGAGATGGGAAGAAGAGTTCTACTTGTACCAGCACAGCCTGTTCAGCTTCCTGTGTGCTGCTGCTGTTGGGTGCTGGCAGAAGGAGGCCCGAGCTGTGCTGCTGCAGGAATGCTCCCTGGATGGGTTTCCCCCAGTTCCGCGTGCCAGGCGAACACATCACCCGAGCCATCCATTCCCATGATGAGGCAGAAATCCTGTGCGTGGTTTTGCCATGGAGCCAAGACAGCAAAGCTATAGTTCTTGTTCTGAAAAAGGGATCTTCAGATTCTTGGCATGAAGTCCAGTGACCTTTGTGTTTTGATCAGGTAGAGCTTCCAAGCAGTGACTCTCCAGCTCGATTCTACCTCTGAAAATGCACAGTGCTGCTTCTCAGAGCAGCTTGAGGCTTCGTTTGAGGCTCCCCACACTGTTGGATATGCAGGACTTGCTTTGGGATGCAATTTTGTCGCACTGGCAATCTGTAATTTAACAGATGAGATGTCAAGTGCCAAGTTTTGTGTTGTCATAGAAATTTATTAAGCTGGCAAGCTCTGCTGTTGTAGCTCACTGGAAAGCTGTTTCAGTATAAGCCAAATGTTAAGGTTAGTTTATTGCAGTTCTTTGTGTGTTGCTCATTCACAATTGCTTGTTTTGGTGTACATGGTTGAGGCAATACTGCCTGGATGTACTGAGGCAAAAAAATATAGCAGAGATGGTAAAAAGGTGTTTTTAATATTAATTTATGATTGATGCTCTGAATGATTCTAGCCTCTGATTGTTGCTGTGTGGTAATTTAATTCATTATTCATCTCATTTTCTTCTTGGTGCTGAAAATCATTCTTCTGACTGAGCTGTTTGCTGGCTCTTTCAGACTGCAAAATGCAGAAACAAAAGTGGTCAGGTAGTGTAAAAATAACTGAGTTTGTTGTGAAAACTTAATACTACTTTGTCTTGTGAGCATAGTTATGTGATGTTGCTACAGAACTTAAATCTAATTTAATACTGTTTTCCAGGTGCCATGTTTCAGAACAGACAAAGACAACTGAGAAAGAAGAGCTGAAGCAAGTAACACAGAAACAGATACAGGCTCATTGGGGGAAAAAAAATTGACCTGTCTCTGAGGTGACTAAAGGGGAATAATGGTGATTTTGCGCCGGGCTCGGCCGCCTGCTTCCGCCCCAACCAGCAATGAATCTTGACTCGCTCTCGCTGGCCTTGTCTCAAATCAGCTACCTGGTGGACAATTTAACCAAGAAAAACTACCGAGCCAGCCAGCAGGAAATACAACACGTAAGTAAAGTGATACGGTGCTACAAAATAAGTTTTGAAAAGAGAACTGGAGTTTCTCTTCTTGTTTGTATGTGTACTCTGTGGTGCTCTTGTATGTTACTGTTTGCTGTTTTCTGTGGTGTTGGGAATTGCAGGGTGTGTCTGATACTCCTGCTGGTTCATCTGCCAAGTCATGGAGTACAGCTCAGAGCTGAGACCAGTATTAACTTTGTAGCTGAGTGTCAGGATTAACTGCTGCTCTGCAAGGGTGGTATAAAAAGCTTAACGGCTCCAGGTTAAATCTTTCCACTTTTGGGCATTCAATAGAACACTGATTGGGAAGGGGAGGAAAATGTAGATGTTCAGTGTTCAGAGTTGTTGCACCAAAAGCCTGAGGGTGTTGTAATTTACCTCTGTATGCTCTCTCCTCCCCTGATAGATTTTTTTTTTTCCCTCTTTTCATTCAGTGACTCATGGCTTGGTCATGAAGCCAAGCTGACTATCTTGGCCCTGGGTTTTCAGAAGGCAGGCAGAATAACTGCATGTTGAGACCCAAGTATCTGTGATCTGGGCAAGAATTGTTTTAACTGACCTTTTTAAAAATAGTCCTGACTTGCAGGGTGGACTGGAAAGCATTATCTGCAGAGGAGGGCTTAGGAGGAAGTGAATGCTACTGAGCTAGTTTTAGAAACTGGTTTAGTTCAGTTCCCAGCAGACAGCTGGGCCACTTAATGTTGAGTTTTTTTCCTGCAGCAGTGCAATCCTACAGCGATATGAATCTGATTAGAAGGCCAGGGGGCTTAAGCAGTGAGTTTCTGTAACATTTGATGTCTTTAAAAGTGCATTCATTGCTTATCTTGAGGTGAGAGGGCAGTGATTTCAGCAGTATTGGCTTCTTCAAATGTAAGATGTAATAGGTCTTTTGTAACTATTGTAACTTTCTCGTGTTTTTGTAAGTTCAGTACTCCAGGGGTGCATTTGGGGTCACTGTTAGTTTCAACAGATGGTTTTTGCAGCAAGGTGTGACAGAAGCATGACTTGATTTGGAAGAAGATATGGTTGATCTGCCATTCCCTTGGAGCAGAGCTCTCTAAAACAGGGACAGATTGTTCCTTACCCTTCACCAGGCCTCTTAGCCTCACTGTGGTGAGGGGGGTGAGAGACTGGGACCTGGTCTGTGGAAATGGCTGGATTGGTTATAAAGCAGATCTGGAATTTCAAGGCTAAATTCCTAAAATCCTAATCCCTTGTCATATTTTCTTTTTAGTTTTATTTTCTTGGTATTGCTTTACTTTTGTGGTTGTTGATATGATGTTTCTTTAGTTTAAGAGAATATATGTGCTGTAACTCTGTCTCATGGTACACTGCTTGGGGTAGAATCTTGGCATGATTCATCCAATCTTACAAAGTTTACATCTAAGCATGTAGAGTTGTGGAAACTCATACTTGGAGTTGTTCCTGTCTCAACTGACCAAAATAACACTTACATTTAGATAAATCACCCAAATGTAACAGTGGCAAAGCTCAAGGAACTAACTTGTTTAAATGTTCAATCAGCAGTCATTTAATATAGCTAATGTTTAAAAAAAATAGAATATATGCTTAGAAAACTCGAAAATATTTTATGCATTTGTCAGGCACAAATTCTAAACCATGGCTTCCTCTGAAGTGAGTTTTTGTGGTCTCCTTCCCCTAAAATTGTAAGGAGAGCCTGCCTGCTTGGAGGGAAAGGGCTTTGTGGATGAGCTAGGGGAGAGAAACTTTTTGAATCTAGAAAAACAGAGTTATTTTTTTGTCTAATCTTTTTTTTTTTTTGCCCAAACATGTTTCCTGATAAATCCAAATGCACGTGGCTCAGGCTTTATCCTAAGTCACAGACTGAGTCACTTAGAGTGGATTGCCCAGGAATATGGGCAACTTTTGAGTACCAGCATGGATGGAGACTTCACAACCTTTCTGGGCAGCTTCTGTCAGTGTTTGGTCACCCCTGCAGGAAAAAAATAGTATTTTGATCTGATTTTATGACTGGATACACTGCCATGTAAATGTTTATCAAGGCTGCCAATACAAGGGTTTTTGTCACCTCTTTCTTTAGTTCAGCTGGCAATTCTCATTCCCCGTTTCCTGGAAGAGGTTTTTTGTGAATGTAGTTGGAGTTGAAATATGATACACTCCACTTGCAGCCTTCTCTTTTCTTTCCTGTATGTTAAATTTTCAAATTATTCTCCTTTGGAAGTTGTCTTAGTGCAGGGAGGCAATCTACTTCTGATGCAGGCTACTTGTGTGGATGGCTTTAGTATGTACAGTTTTCTTTGGCATCTCTTTACTTTGGTGAATTCACCTTGG
The DNA here is from genome assembly GCA_009812075.1 of Sialia sialis. Lineage (NCBI taxonomy): Eukaryota > Metazoa > Chordata > Aves > Passeriformes > Turdidae > Sialia > Sialia sialis. The sequence goes on along the minus strand of VRYO01001153.1, from coordinate 1,031,221 downwards.
TCACAGCACCAGGCAGCTCCTTAGGAAATTGATCCAGCTTTATGTCAGTCTTGTTACCACATCTAAGTATTTTAATTGATTGAGATTGCCTAAACAAAATGCCTGTTTTCTGAAGCCTGAGCTAGGTAGTAGAATTTGCTGTCAATTCAGGTTTGCTGCCTTTTGCACCAATCTGAGCATCTTCCTGATTCTGGGGTATGACTGTCTTCAAAGGCCCAGCTGTCACCACATCTGGGCTGTTTACTCTGGGCTGACATACCACAGGCATGTATATTATAGCTTCTGGTCAAGAAACAGAGATAGATTCGACTTGGAAATTTCTTTCCAGCAGAACAAAACTTGGCAGCCACTGGAATCAGCAGACTCTGAGGGGAAGCATAGTGTCAGATAACAGTAGAAAAACTGAGATGAAAACAGTCAAACATCAGAGCTCGAGCAGCCAGAGCCAAAAGCAACCCTGTTTGTCTCTCTGCACAAAGAAACTACTGGCAAACAAGGACATTCATGATGGGTGAAGCAGTGGGCTTGGTGGAGACAGTCAGAGCAGGGGCAGAGCACAGGTTTGTGCTAGCACATTTGTGTCTCTCCTGCAGCTAGAAAAGAGGAAACAGTGGGCAGTAGATGAAGGTTGTGTTTATTAGCTGCTACTGTCTGGCCGAAGAGGCAAGCTGCTGTTGATTGGCTTCACATTTCTGACAGTATGGATTCTATTAAAAATAAGTAATGCTGACTGCTTGGTTGGAGTGTAAAGAAAGGAGCAAGTTCTGAAACAGTCTTGAAGGTATTTCAGACAACAAGCTGATGAGATGGTCTGTAGCCAGGAGTTAAGGTAAATGGTCGGGGATGCAAACAAAAATGTTGTATTGTTAAGATTTATTAATGAGAGATAGGTGTTGTAAGTCAGCAAATGCAGACCATCATTGCATAGGTGCTGTCCCAAGGCTGTGTTCTTGCAGAGTTAGGCACTGTAGCTGTGGGAAAAAAATGGGGAAAAGTGGGGCCATGGACTGTGTGGATTCTGGGGTACTTTGGTGGCAGAATCCTTAGAGTGACTTGAAAACCCCTTTTTACTTAGCTTTATAAGAGTACCACCGCTGAAATACATGGCTTCTCTGTCAGTGACTTGTGTCTAGGTTCTCTTTGTTTATAGCTCTTATTTGCAAATACAGTTAATGTTGTGGTTTCTAGGTTACTGATTAAAAGGAACATTTATAGCAGTTTTGTTGAAACTGTAGATGACTTAACTACTAGCAGTGCTGCTGTATCCATGGTACTAGATCCAGATCTTGTTCTGTAATGACTGTTTGGTACCAGGCTGTTTTTTTCATATTTTTTTTCCAGATTGTGAATAGGCACGGTCCCGAGGCAGACAGGCATTTACTACGCTGTCTATTCTCGCACGTAGATTTCAGTGGCGATGGTAAAAGCAGTGGCAAAGATTTTCATCAGGTACAGTTTGCACCAACACATCCGTTTATTAGTTTTGATTTTTAAAAATCTACAGCACAAAAGCCGGTTAGAAGCAGTAGCTTCAAAGAAACTCTTTTTTGGTTAATATGGCCTTTCAATTGCAAGCACTTTTTGCCAATCCTCAAATCAGAAGTTAAAATTTATAACAGATTTACAATCTCTTGATCTGGAAAAAAACAGGTTGCATCAGTACAGATGGTCTTTTTATATGCACGTGCATTGCTCTGCTTTGAGAGCCTGTGTCTTTTAAGAATTTGTCCAAATCCAGTAACTGAGATTTCTGGTGCTGACTATGTCTATTTACAGGAGTGTTTTCATCCTTAAGCAGTTTTGCTGTAGACTGTTTTGCTCCTTACCATGAATCAAATGCTCTTGGGTTGTCTGTTGCAATGTGTGAGGGTGTTTACAGAAAGAAAAGCATTGCACATATGATGGAGAATGTTTCATCACTTTGTCAGTCTTAAAAGCAAAGCAAACCTGAAGAAAGCTTGAATGAAAAGAAGCTAGTTGATGTTAGAGAATTTGAGCACTTTTATATAAGTACTTTATCTTTTAGTTTTTCTGTGCACATTGCATGGTAGTTTATTTTATTGAGTCTCCAAGTTATCTTGTTCTTTTCAGACTCAATTTCTGATCCAGGAGTGTGCGTCGCTCATTACAAAACCAAACTTTATCTCGACGCTGTCGTACGCCATTGACAATCCCTTGCACTATCAGAAGGTTTGTATGCTTCTTGAATGGGATCCCGTTGTCAGAAACTGCACTGAATTGGTCTGTAGGAAACCAGCTGGTCTTCCATTGTAGTAAAATTTTCAAAAACTGAGCTTGCCTGGTTGGTGTGGGGGTTTTTTTGTTTGTTTGTTAAATTAAATTAGTCAATCACTCAGAATAACTGAAAACTTAATTTTAATACTTTATCTAATGTTGGTACTTCATGGCTTGTTGACGGCACCAAAACCAAACCAAATCAGCAGTGCTTCTGTTTCTTTCCATATGAAAGCCATGTTAGTGGTTTAAAAGTGAGATATATGGAAGAAGCTTTTAGAGGAGATGTATTCAAAAGTAGTTGTAAAGTGGTTTAGCCATAGAAGCTTTGTGTTAACCTGCAGCAGAATAGTTAGTAATATTCCAAGCTTGCGAATAAGCTCTAGATAGTTTGACGCATTGCAAATGAGATTAATTCCAAAACATCTTTCATGTTATTCTTCTTACCTGTTTCAGAGTCTAAAGCCTTCACCCCATTTATTTGCCCAATTGAGTAAAGTCATCAAATTAAGTAAAGTTCAAGAGGTAGGTGAATACTTATTTAAAAAAATATTTAAATTTTTTGTTTGGTTTTTACTGAGGTAGTTAGAAAGGATGAGGTCTCCCTACTATGTTGTTTGTTTTTGTTTGTAGGTGATTTTTGGTCTGGCTTTACTGAACTCTTTCAGCTCAGATCTGCGAGGTTTTGGTAAGTTTTCTGAAGTACTGCAGCAGGGACAGCCTTTTTCAGCAGTGTGCTTTCTAGGTGGGTAGATGGCTGCCTGACCTGACCTTGCAATTAGTGGTGCCATTGGGAGGGGCAGTAGATAAGTCATCTTGTGTGAAGTTGAAAGACCGTCTCATTAATGACTTGCTTGATAATGAATCAAACCTGGAGTATAGTGATATCTTAACTTGTAATTGTCTGTTCATATTTGAGTTCTGAGGTTCATGGTTCCTATTTAAATCTGAGCTGTTGGGGCTTGTGGTAAACAAACTCAAAAAGAATGGTAGCTAGCTAAATGAATCTCATATTAAAACAGAATCTCAGGTTTTGACTCTAACCTCTTCTGTTTCCGAAAGCTGCCCAGTTTATCAAACAGAAACTCCCGGATCTTTTGCGCTCTTACATTGACGCGGACGTCAGTGGAAATCAAGAAGGTGGCTTCCAAGATATTGCAATAGAGGTCCTGCACCTTCTCCTCTCCCATCTCCTCTTTGGGCAGAAGGGAGCCTTTGGGGTAGGACAGGAGCAGATTGACACTTTCCTGAAAACATTACGTAGAGGTAAGTGGTGCTGTTCAGGAAGCCTGACCAGATGCAGATTTTGAGGTTTTCATGACTTGCTGTCAGTGCAGAGTGTTGAAGTGATGGGGAGCTTGCGGACTTAGAACTCGGTAAATTTTCATAGTTCTAAACTGACAGAAAAGTGCCACTGTTTTGGTATTGGGTCCTAATGTACAGTTCTGCTTTCAGGAACCAATAATGTGGTCTCATGTTCTTGAAAAGTTTTATAAATAAACATTGAGTAAGGAATATTTCAGTCTGTGTTTGCTTGTATGGTATGGTATTTGTGGATTTAACTAAAGCAGCTCAGTGCACTGTATTTGAAAATGCCCTCACAGATTAAGGAACATAAATTGCCATTTCAAACTAGTGCATTTTAAGCACTGTTTTATTTTATTAGATGCAGATCCATGAGGAAACACTGGCACAGTGAGGGAGAAGCTTCTGACTGAAACTCTAGTTCATTTCCTGAAAGCTACCATTGTAGTCTGATCCTTTCCAAAACCAGTGTTTGCTGTAAACTTAACATACTAGGGAGTATTTGGACTCAAGATGATAATTGAATTTTACCCTGCTGCTTGGTTCTGCACAGATGAAGAGGAAGCTACTATTTATACAGGAGCAAAACACTTGTTCTAATTTTTTTAATGTAATTTTCTAGTTCATGTGTATTTTAGTAAAGATAGTGCATTAGCTTGTGTAATTCCTGACACTTTGGGTTATTGGGAACTCTGAATGGCGCTGGAGGATGTGGCGATGTTATATGTCAATGGTGCTGTCTCAGGAAGGCCCACCCACAAGGTGTCTGTGCTGCTTTCCACTGTGAGCAGAATTCTGATCCACAGATTTGATCCTCTCAAAACTCGCCTCTCTTAAACTTTGCCTCCCAGGAAGGAAAAAATGAGTATTTACTCTTTCTATGCCCTAGTGCCTTGCTTAGTTTTGCTGTATTTCATAGACTCAGTAGCAGATCCTTTGTTTCCTAATATTTCCTGAGTTGGAGGAGTGGCTTTTGCTGGACTGCTGTATTGTTTCCTGCTCTGTGTTTTTTTTGGATGACTGCTGTTAGTGACAGTCTAGTTCTAAGCTTACACCAGCACAGCTGCTGGCCTTTTGGGCAGCTGCAGAGCTGCAGTGAACCTGCATGAATCTAGTTTAGTCTACATTCTTATTCTCTAGGAGTATCCCAGTCCCAGTAGAGAACTGAGAATGGGATGCGTTAGTGCTCTCATGATTTCTGCAGCAGCAGGCCAACTCCAGCACAGAAGTGGAATAATTTTGAAAGGTGTTTTGGGTGTTTTGACACTTTGTTACTCTCGCCTTTAGATTTTCCCCAGGAGCGTTGCCCCGTGGTGCTTGCACCACTTCTATACCCTGAAAAACGGGACATTCTAATGGACAGGATCCTGCCTGATTCTGGAGGGATAGCCAAAACCATGATGGAGAGTTCTCTGGCAGATTTCATGCAAGAAGTTGGCTATGGCTTTTGTGCAAGGTTTGTAGAAAAAGCATGTAATTTTGGGTGATGGTGGTTTTCTTTCTTGTTTCTTGAGGTAAAAGATGAAGAACACTTTAACTACTAAAATAAGTATAACCTTATATTAAGTCTTTTATTTGAATTCTGGTTGTATTTTGCTTTCTTCTAATGTGTATTACATGCCTGTGGACAGTGTGTGGAATTTTGTCATGGGAAGAAGTGCTACATGAAAAAAATTCACATTGCTTGTGAAGATTTCATAAGATTTTACTCACCCTCTTGTAAGTGAAAATGAAAGTGTCTGGGTAGACATAAATTCCAGCGAAATCCCGCTAGAGTATTGGAAGAACTTTGCTTTTGCAAAACTTAGCCTTCAGAATGAAGCTAACGTGCTTTTTTATGAGAAGCGTGAGAATTAAATGATTCTGTATTTCAAGAGAAAGGCTATTGATTACTTTGGAAAGGTCATGGAATTTCAAAGGTATTAACATGAGTTTGTTTAAACCAAGAAGTAAAGACACCATGTGTTGGAAGTTACTGCATTATTTCCTTTGTTAACACATGCCTGTTAATAGCACAGTTTATATACTTATGCTATATAAATCTTCCTGGCCTAGTTATGAAGTGTTCACAAAAAGGAAAAAAATTACGAAAAAAAATCCTGCAGTTCTGAAGCTGAAACTCGGACATCTGCTCTTTGTTTTCTCTCTTGTCTCCTGGGAGTTTTTTTGCTGGTGCCCTCTGCTCAGGGATGATGTTGGTTTGTAGGTTGGTTGAAGGGCAAACGGCTTACCTTTGAATAGTGCACATCAGCATTTTGAAATGTGTGTTCTCAAAGCCTTTGTTTCACTTTTAGGTAGCAGGAAACTTGAGTCTTTGAAGCTTTATATCACAGGTCAATAGTGAAAGTGCTCTTAACCAGGAAGAATGGTAAACCTACCCTGTGCTGTTGCTTTGACACAGCATAGTCTGTGAAACATCTCTGTGACATCCCTGTCACTTCAGTACACCTGGCTTTGAGCTGGAAACATGGCGCAGTGTATTTCATGGAAATAATTGCACAGATTGTCTACTGAATTTTTCTTGATGGTCCTGGAATTTTAGGTTAGGTTGGATCATTTGACTAACTTGGCTCAAGTCTTACAAGTGAACTCTGCTTTCCTGTAAGATCTCTGTTTTGTTGCATCTTAGCGTGGAAGAATGTCGCAACATAATCATGCAGTTTGGTGTTCGGGAAGTCACGGCTGCCCAGGTTGCCAGGGTTTTGGGGATGATGGCTCGAACTCATTCAGGATTGACGGACGGAATTCCATTACAAGTGAGTGGCCTGTTGTGCTGGGGGTTGTGTTTCAGCAGCAGCAGGAGTTAAAATGCTTTCCTCTAGGAATTTGAGAATTACTTGTATTATTCAATACTTCTGACTGTTCTGCTGTAAATGTTTGTAATACTTTCATGAATGAAGTATTCTCAAAGTGATGGCATTACTAGTCTGAGCTTCTGTTTATACCGTTCTAGTGCAGGGAGTTCTGTAGCCGGTGGGTGTTGAGACTGCTTTATTTTTTACTGGTGTTTGATTCAGTGTATTCGACTTGCAGTCTATTTCGGCTCCTGGCAGTGGGATTTGGAGTGATGGCAAAGATAAGAGTGATGGAAGCCAAGCCCATACCTGGAATGTGGAGGTCTTGATTGATGTTCTTAAAGAGCTGGTAAGTCTTGTGAGCATCTTCATCTTTTATGTGGATAAAACAGGGCATATCTCAGTAGAATTATAAACATTTTTAAGCTCCACAACAGCCTGAATAGCTTTGAATCTCTCTAATGTAACTGTACTTAAATGCTGGGGTTTTTTCCCCTCATGAACAAGAAAATTTTGATGAGTTCTGGGAAATGGAAGCTACTTGAATGAGTAAACTTGGGTGCAGTTTGAGATTCATTCCACAGTGCTTGCATGTATTCCAGCATATGTTCTCTTGAGGGTTTTTGTGTTTCAGTGTATTTCTGGCAGTGGAAAGTTTTGTTCATTAGACACTCAGTTTTGGAAAACTTCTTACTGTAGGCATTACTGATGAAAATGAAAGTATTTTATAGCTACTCATTCCAAAACTCTTCTTTGTTGCTTCTTATCAATCATATCTTATAACACTATAGAAATAGGAAAGTTTGTCCACCACTATATAAGCAGCAATTTCTGTAAATGAACTCAGTTAAACATGAGTGTCATTTCTTTTGCTTGCCTTATATGGGATTTTTTTTCTGAATGTTCCCTCTAATGTATGCAGAAGTCACTGTTTTGTTTTTCTAAACCTTGGGCCATAGAATAGCTTTGTCTTTGGAATGAGTGGTTTGTGTTCCATAATGGTCACAGTTCCCTCAAGCTCCCTCATAAATATTGTTTTACGCTGTTCTTAAAATACAGTGGGTGCTTCACAAGATCTTGGAGTTTACATTTTGCAAAAGGAGGAGCAAGTTCTGCTTGCTAGCAGATCAGACCCTTCTGCCTTTTATCAGAGGTGTGGAAGCCTAGAAAAGGAGTAAGTTAGTATGCTAAGAGAGGAGCTGTATGTTTGGAGGTTTTAAAAGAATTGTTAATTAAATGTTTGGAAGGAGAGACAGCTAGTGTAGTGCTGGGGAATCTCACGGGGTAGTTTAAAACATTTAACTTGCATTGAATTCTCACAACTATATAAGTATAAATTTAAAAATATAAATAAAAATTTAAATATATATTTAAAAATTATTTTTAAAACAAACCCCTTGCTTCCAGCTAGAAGCTGGGTGGATGTTAAGCTGGGTGCAATACTGATGAAGAGAGGTTCTTTCAAGACACTGTTGAAGATGGTAATGTGCAAGGCTCACAGCCCTTTTTTGTCTGGTTGCAGAACCCTACCCTGGACTTCAAAGTAGTAACGTATGAACTGGACCATCCAGGATTTCAGATTCGTGATAGCAAAGGCCTGCATATTGTAGTTTTTGGCATCCAGAGAGGGCTGGGCATGGAAGTTTTTCCAGTTAATGCCATATACAGACCTTGGAAGCATGCAGAGGGCCAGGTATGTTTACCAGCATTTTTATTCTCTCTGTAGAATATTTTTAAAGTTCCTGAATTTCTTGAACGATAAATGGAGATGAGTTGTGTGAATGTTTAGATAATCCTTATTTGAGACTTTGGCCTGTAAGGCATAAGCCTCAGGTGTGTGGCAGAAGTACAGTGTGTGACTGACTGCATTTTTTGAGATATGCCCACTTACTGTGCACTGTGACCCTACTTTTGGCCTCAGCAGAGTTCTGGTCTGTAGTGCAGCTGAGCACAGAACTGCTGCTGAATGGCAGTGCTCTGGGTTGCTTACCTGGTCACACAAAAAGGCCACAGCTTAATGCAAGCAACTACCCTCGGCATGTCTATACCTATCATTCTCAAAATCTGGAAGTGTGAGGTTCAGTCTTGCATAAAATACACAGTGAAGCTTGGCTCATCCCTGCTGCTTAGTTGATTTGTATCATTTTCAAAATGTGGCACTTGATAAAGCGCAAAGAACCTGAAACTCTCATGTCTAAACTACTTCTGACATATTTTTTTATTCCAGCTCTCCTTCATCCAACATTCCCTCATAAACCCTGACATCTTCTGTTTTGCTGACTACCCTTGCCATACTGTTGCCACAGACATCCTGAAAGCACCACCAGAGGATGACAATCGAGAAATTGCTACATGGTAATAAACCTTAGGATTACTTGTCTGGTCAAAGGTGGCTTTATCTTCATGCAGCCAGATTTATTATAGCTGTGTACGTACCAGTAGATCGGCTATTAGTGTTTGTGACATGTTTGATTGGTGAAGCTATTCACAGTATCAGAACTTCCTGTGTGCTTCCATAATACCTTGCTTTTGTTGGAGTCTTTGCCTTGTTGGGAGAGTTTCTGCTGATGTATTTTGGCATATCCTGCAAGCTGAAAGGAGGGAATAGAGGAGGTGGTTTGAAACTTAAATCTGTCTTTCCCAGGATGATATTAGAGAAACTTGCTCTGCTTATATGAAAGAAGTCTTAAAATTTAATTTGTTAAGTGTATGTGGCTGTTGGTGAGTTACTGCATAAAGCTGTCTGCTGTGACTTGCTGAGCTGACCTTTGCACCCCTTTTTTGGTATAGCCATGTAGCTTATTTCAGTACAGATACTTGCTTCTTTTTCAATTATGCAGCACAGAATAGGGAATTGAAGGATGAGGAATACAAGTAAATTGGCAAAGTCACTGGTCTGTAAAGCAGGCAAAACAAGTAGAGTATCTTCACTAACTTTCACAAGTGGGGACATAGAGGTGTTTTTAAAAGTGTATTCAATTTCTGGAAGTATGTTTCAAGTTGTATTCTCCAAATGACCCGCCTCAAGCTGAATTTCTTCAATATCAGCTTTGTTCCCTCTCCTCTCTAACATAGTTAGGAACTCTTAAAATCTTGAGTTGTTTTTTAAGGTGTCTTGCAGGCAGTTGTACATAAGAGCTGCAGTGTTAGGTTGTTTGCAGTGAATGGTGCATTATATATCTCCTTTCAGTTGCTGCTATAAAATAATTGAATCCAGGATCCTGCAAACTTGCTGCTTGGTAACTTTGTGGGGGTTTTCTATTTTTTCTTCTCTTCTGTTAGGAAGAGCCTGGATTTGATTGAGTCTCTGTTAAGATTGGCAGAAGTGGGGCAGTATGAGCAGGTGAAGCAGCTCTTCAGTTTTCCTATCAAGCATTGCCCAGATATGCTGGTATTGGCCTTACTGCAGATCAACACGTCCTGGCATACCTTGCGCCATGAACTCATCTCCACCCTCATGCCAATTTTCCTTGGCAACCATCCCAACTCAGCCATCATTTTGCACTATGCATGGCATGGACAGGTAAGTTTGTTCCTTTAACTTGAAAGCTTGTTAAATGGGTTGGACAATTACAACAATGTTTGTATGGGTTTATGAACCGGTCAGTTTAAAACCCAAGAGGTTAATGATCCATGGTTTATACAAAGTAATGGCATGTCTCTTCCCTGACGGGAAGCGAACTGTTATGATTTTCTTTTCAATAATATTCACTGAGAAAATATTCCTGGAAAAGTACAGAGACCCAAATTAAGTTTGGCTTTTTAAACCTTTAACTTCTAGCTTTAGCAACGTTGACTACAGTTTTTATTTTAAGAAAAAGGAAAAAAGTGCAAAACCAAACAACCCAAAAGAAACTCCCCAAAACCTCACAACAGCATCACCTACCCTGCCCCCTCAACTCTCAACTTCACACATTTAATGTGTAAAAACTTGAAGTAGTAAGAGGCGAGAAAGTTTAAACCAAGATAATCTTTTTTGTACTTGCCAAAAGATGAAGGCTGTTGTAGACATAAAGAAACTACCTGCACTGGAAGTTTTCAGTCTGGATGTTTTCTGAAAACTTGGGACTGGCTGCTGACCTTTTCCAAGGAGAGCTTCCACTTAGAGATAGGGTAGCTGTGTATGCAAATCCCATACTTCTAATGAATGTTTCATTTGGTGTGGCCTTCATCATTGTGTGCGGTGGTAGTTACAAACAAGTCATACAAAATTTAAAGCAGAGGAAGTCTTTGGGGTCAGAGAGAATATGCATTAGCAAACATGTTTCTCTGTTCATCTAGAGTAGAGTTAATGGCAAGAGGCTTGACCTCTGAGGTCATGCTATGAATGTTTTGTATTTTCCTGATGGAAGTCTTTAAACTGAAGCATGAGGAGTATAACAGACATGAAGTGCTTTTTGCACAAGGCCTTGAAAAGGCAGAAGAGGCAATTTTTCCACAGGTCTCATATCAGGGCACTGAATGATGATGATTATCATGGAACATGGTGCCATTCCATAACACTCTTCCTTTGTTATGGCAGAAACGTTTTTTTTTTTTTTTTCAATCTTAATTGTGTTGTATTTTGAAATGGCTCCTATATGAGCAAAGATCTAGGCACTATGTGTTCCTTTTTAAGGTGTGGTACTGAATTTTTGCTTCAGGATATCATGTCAGGCATAACATTTTGTAAATATTTGTGTAGTCTATAAGCAATTTGCTTATGACAGAGAGGAATTGGTTCTGGACAGTGATAGGAGAGAGGTGGGGATGTATGTATCTACCATTTGCAGTCAGCTATATCCTTTACTTGTAGCCCATGGATAGTTTATTTTTTAATAGAAAGAACTCAAATCAGAAGCAAGTTCTGAAGCTAAAGAGTAAATATGTTTGTAATTTAAGCTTTTTAATAGTGAAATACTCTGTTGAATGTTCATATAATTGATCCTGTTTTTAGAATCAATGACTACAATTCTAATTTAATTCTCCTTAGGGTCAGTCTCCTTCAATTCGTCAGCTTATCATGCATGCCATGGCAGAATGGTACATGAGAGGGGAGCAATATGACCAGGCAAAACTGTCACGTATTCTTGATGTGGCGCAAGACTTGAAGGTGAGTTTTCCAAAATACTGTCATATGTTTTGTCTGGTGTCTTATGCAGACTTGCTCATCTTTTAACAAAAGCTAAGCTTAACTTAGACTAATTTAGTAAGGATTGCATTGTTCAGGCATGTCTAATTTCATTTGAGGCTGCTGTCCCTCATCTTTAAAAAGAAAAAAAAGCCTACTTCATGTGACTTAAAGTACTCTTCAGCTGAGTTGTGGTATCTGACTACAGATGCTTCCAGTCTGTCCTGTTGTGAGCCCAAGACATTTTACTTGTTATTTGCAGTGGGGTTGGTTATCCTGGCTTAGCTGACAAGTACCTTGGGAAGCAGCACAGCAGAACTGCTTGCTGTGTGAATGTAGTGTGGATCCAGGAAGAGCTTTGACTGTTTTAACCTTGAATATTATTGAAATGAGAATGTAGAAATTACCAGATGTTTGCGTTAAAGGTGGCACTGCTAAACATAATGGAATGGGGATTTCTTGAGAATGCTACTCTTTGTTAGATTTTATACATTGACAAAAGACTGCGAGTTGAGTAACTTCTTTGAGGCCTTTATTGCTACCTAAAGTTAGATGCAAAATAATCAGGGGTCTCAAAGTACAAGAGCACCAGCTGCTGCTTGAAATAATTTTTTTGTAGCAATTACAGTGTTCAGAGATGACCTCTTGGAGCAGATGTATTCCAAGTATCTGAAGTGGTTGAGGTCTGTTTGCAGGAAAATGCTACATTCTTCTGCTTAACTTTGTAGCAATATCAATTTGGTAGCTCTTGACCACTTGCTGGTGGTTTTTCATATCACGGAGGAATTTAAAACTGTCAGCACAAGGTCACTTCAAAGAAGGTGAAGTCATGATTTCAAATCAGAGCTCTTGCTTATTTGTCTCTCAAGTGAGCTATAAGTGAAGTTGATTGTACCAATCTTTGTTGACAAAGAAAGCATAGCAGCATGTCATAAGACTTCTTTACTAAAAGATGTATGGGAGCTAGAAAGGAAAAAAAAAAAGAGAAAGGGTATCTGTGTGTCTTCACTAGTAGTCTTCTGATTTTCTTTCTTTAGGCCTTGTCAATGCTGCTAAATGGTACTCCATTTGCCTTTGTTATTGACCTTGCTGCACTTGCCTCTCGACGGGAATACCTCAAACTTGACAAATGGCTCACAGATAAAATTCGGGAGCATGGGGTAAAGCAGGATTTTTCTCTTTATTTTTGCACTCTTGTCAGTGACTAACTTAAGTCACTTTAACAATTTTATTAGTAGCTTTAAAGTTGTTAAAAGTGTCCGTGTCTGATAGTTCAACCTTTTCACTGAACTATAGTAGCCTATTACAATTCTTTCCATGGTGCAATTGCCAAGTTTGAAATTGTGTCTTGGATGTGGTTTGGGAGATTAAGGTAACATTTTTTTCCTCAGGAGCCTTTCATCCAAGCCTGTATGACTTTCTTAAAGAGAAGATGTCCATCTATCCTGGGTGGCCTTGCTCCAGAGAAGGATCAGCCCAAAAGTGCTCAACTTCCTCCAGAAACTTTGGCGACTATGTTGGCCTGTCTGCAAGCTTGTGCTGGGTAAGAATTATATTGCTTATGCTGAAAGTATTATCTGTTGGCAGCTTGCTTTCTGGCACGTGGTCACAGCTGGTTTGGAATTTCATGTGGAGAACAGGGTTAGTAGGAGTCTATACCTAGCAAGGATAGCTGCAGTAGTACATTTAATTTTGCGTTGAAACTTCTGTTATAGGCTAGATCACAAGAGCTTGAATATTGTCTTTATCATCAAACAGGTGAGCTGATCTTGGTAACTAGAGGCTGTCTGGTTAGTCAGATAATCAGTTGTCAGTAACTAAACAGATACAGGGCTGTAATGCAGACAAAGGAGTCCAGGCCATGGCTACAGAATGGGACAGCAGCTCATTGGAAAACAATGGTTTTATAATGGATTTTGTGATTCTGTTAACCAAATGTTTCTGTGTGGTAACTGCTTTGGCACAAAGAACTCATTCTGTCCTTATGTGTAGGAAAAAAGTGGGGAGTGGTGACTGTAGTGTAATTGAGACTTAACCTAGACATGTGTAACTTCTGCTGTCTTAGAGAGACTCAAAGTAGTTGTAGATGGAAAATATTGAACATCTTTTGCAGATCAGATTGTTTAGCTAAAGTCAGAAGAAAAGAGTTTGGATTTGAGAGCTGCTAGAGGCAGGGATAGAATACGTAAGGGCTGATGGAAACTGAAGTTGGACAAATCAGTGTTTAAGTACTATGTACACACATAGTAACTGTGACTGAAAACTGTAAAACAAAACATTTGTGGTTGGTTCTTAATTGCTGTCAGATCAAAGTGGTGTTGAGCTGCAGCAATATTTCAGAGGTAATGAGAGGCAGCCTAGTGCAGTGTGCGAGGCAGAGTGACTGGAAGCTGGAGATGGGGCTTTTTTTCTTGCTACATTTTGGCACTAAACGAGGCTGGCATGTCCAAGTGTGTGTTACCTAATCTGAGGTTTATACTGTGTCCTTTGGCTCGGCCGATGTGGTCTGAAAGAGATAAGAAACATCTATAGAGGTACCCAGGATGATTCATGGCTCTCATGTAGATAGTAGGAAATTAGTACCAAAATAGAGTTGTTCACAATGAGTATTGGAACTGAAAGTAAATTTGAGGTACTTGTGAGACTTTAGAGAAGGGGCTCTCCTGTTTTCTGCTGGAACCTGTGGAACTGAAGTTCCAGTGCTGTTTGTGAAATAAATTGGTCTAACGCATGTTTTAGTCTGAGGAGAAAGCTTTTATTTTCAAGTCAAACTGCATCTTTTGAGATTGTAATTCACAAATGAACTTACATTCTTTATTTTGCATGCTGCAAAATAGTTGATTAGTTAGCTGTAGATGTGAGTTGCATCTAATGTCATTGTGTTCTGAATTCTAATGTGTTACCAAGTTTTATTTATTCCATTAATTCCAAACGCCACTAGTTCTCTACTGGCACAATTCTCACAGCCTTTGGTTTCTTTTTATAGCTACTTTTATTCCCTTTTGTTCAAGAATGTGACCTACTTGCAGTCATTTTCCATTAGTTATTCTCTTTGAGCTTCAGAAAGAAAAAGCTTGGATTTCTTTCATGAAGCAATTGCTTTGATTAGCTTAGGTTTCAGTCACAAATGGAAGCAGGCATTGTAAAGACTAGAAGGTTAAAATCACAGTAAATATTAAATACATTTGGGAGGGTAGTTGCACTTCACTAGCTGAAGCCTGCTGTCTTCTAAATCTGTTGATTTAGGAGCCTACTCTTTTAATTAGGCAGTAGTTAGTTCTTGTCTTGTTTTGTGATCCGGGAGACACTTTTTTTTTTTTTTTTTTTTTTTTTAGCCACCAGGTCCCTTCATGTTCTGAGACTTATTTTTGGTGCAGCTTGTTTATCACTGGTGAACACTGCAGTTATGGCATCATGTCTTCAAAAAGAAATAAGTGTCCCTTCTATTACTGAGTGTTTTTACAATGAAGTCAGGCTTGGTTGCAGGCACCACAGGCTGACCAACCGTGTAATTTGTTAAAAAACTGCTTATGAGAAGTCCTTCCCTCGTGGAGCTGCAGGGAGTTGAAAGGGGCAGCAGTGCCTTCTCCTCACAGTCGCATCCTACATGGTCCAAATGTGTCAGTGTGGGGAATGGACATTTCTTCTCAGCCCTTGTCTCAACCAGGGAAGAAGCTTCTGTGTACCTGTGCCTCAGGAATTAAAAGACTTATTCCCTCTTTGTAAGCAAGTGTTTTAAATGTGTGATTCCAGCAAGCTGGAACTTCCCTTACAGTGACAGTTTTGTTGCTTTAGGCTCTGGTCCCTGGCTCTCAGCCCACCAACTTCATTTGCCCGAAATGCAGACTGGGTTTTTTTGTGGGATTTGGTTTGTTTATTGATTGGATGTTTTGGTTTTGTTTGGTTGGGTTTTTTTTAGAAAACCTCCAGTTCTGTGCTATCTAAAAATACTTTGATGTTTGTTTGCAATTTGATACAGCAGTGTGTTTCTTGACATAAAAAAGTTAACCTTCAGTTCACCTGGATGGTGGGAGAAAACATTAGTGGTTCTCTTGAAAGAACAAATGGCCTAACCAGTCACCATAAATATCCAACTTGGGGATTGTAAGTCTGTCTTTGTCCTCATTCTGGGCTGCCATATTTACTATCTACAGCAGGTTATCATTTGTTTTGCAAAAGCATGTTGTAGTGTTTAAGCATAAAGGCTGCAAAAAAGGAGGGCAAAAGACTGATGTTGGTAACAATGTGAACTGTAGACTCCCATGACCCATTCTATGGCTAACTGAAGTGCTGTGTGGTCTTGAAATGCCACCTGCATCAGAAAAAAAATATCCCGTGGTGCATTTCAGTTGGTCATACATACATTTAAATGTTAAAGTTTCTGAGGCTCTGGCACTGGAGTGAGGGTAAATACATACTGTAGATACTGAGTCTCCTGTGTGCCAAGCTCAGAGCTCTGTCTTCCAGGTCTGGTTGCACTTTCTGAAAAAAAAATTCCTTTGAGGTATTTTGAAGGTAGATTTCTGGCTGCATTTTGGTACATTCCCTGCAAGCCCATTGGTTTTGAAATCTTTGAAACAAGGCTGTGGTGAGAGGATGCTAACAGAGTGTAAAGGAGCCAGCTTGTGAACAGCTATTAAAATGTCCATTGCCCTGTATTGAAACCTGGTCACCCATGATACCTTCCCAGATTCCCACCTCTCATGGGTGGAGTTTTCCGCATGCTGCATAGTGGATCACTGCCTTTGGAGAATAGTTGGAAGCCCTGAACTAATTCTGTGTGTCCCATAACAAGGTACCTACCAAAGCTGAAGGCTAATCTTCAATTCTTCTGCCTTAATCACCAGAATGGTTCCTTTGTTCTTTTTCCCCTCATCCCAAGAGCTGAGCAGTAAAAGCTTGTGAAAACTGAGTTGAAATGAGGAATATTCAGACAAGGTTAACAGAACAACAAAGCTATATTAGGATAGTTGTACCGTTACAGGAAGGAATCTGCAGCTTTAACTGTCTGCACCGAGAAGGTAAAACTGAGGTTCAGGAAAGCATAAATAATTGGCTGCTTTTTCCAAAAGGAAAATGTTAGTATTCTGTTAGATAAGTCAGCAACAGAGCTGGCTTTCCTTTTGGTTTGAGAACCTGGCAGTCAGATATGGAACACTTCGGAAAGAGGTACTGATTGCTCTGGGTTGTGCAATGACTTTGTGCCTAAGTTTGAGTTTTCTGATTTATTTTGATTTTATTTTCCTTGAATAGTTAAATTTCCTGTCTCTGTTTGGCTTTAGTGCCAGTGTGTGAAGCATGTCTTTCAGTCTGTAGACAGATGAGTTTTAGTGAAGCAGGTTGTGGCATTTGCCTCTTCTTTTTCTGTCTGTGAGTACATAGCCCATGTATCTTATCTTTTAGACAGGCCTTGTGTATAACGAAATTCAGAATGAGAATAGTGAAGTTTAGGTAGAGGAAGAAGCCTTGAGGGGCAGATCTGAACGAGGGACCACAACATCACTCTCTGCGTTTTAATTAACGAGGCAAGCTGTTATATAACATGCGATGTGAACAACAGCAGACAAAGGCTTTTCCAAGAATTTGTTGGAACCATGTAGATACATATCCCAGCCTCTAGTATGACCTTCCTTGATGGGTAACTGCAAAGGAGTATTTGAATCATCAAAAACAAAGGAATAGTCTGTTGGAGATTGTTGTAGAAATACAGCTGTTTCTCGTGGGAGATGATCTAAGGCAAGTTAGCTTTTGCTGGCATTTTGCAGCTTCTTTCTGTGAAATGTGACCTCAGCTTCTCAAGGAAAATCAAATAAGTTAAGGGCCTTATTTTTGTGAATGTTACATGGCTCACTGTCGTGCTTCCACATGCCAGGAGTGTTTCTCAGGAGCTGTCTGAGACGATCCTCACCATGGTAGCAAACTGCAGTAATGTCATGAACAAGGCTCGACAGCCCCCACCTGGAGTCATGCCCAAAGGACGCCCGCCCAGCGCGAGCAGCTTGGATGCCATCTCTCCTGTGCAGGTAGAACCATCACATGCTGCATTTTCAGAAGGTGGTGTTGATTTTGGTGCTAGTTCTGCTGTACTAGTTGAGCTCTTTCTGCAGGACTAAGTCATCTGGCTCACATAGTTTTGTGCTTGCATGTGTTGATAGCTTGCTTGTAACTAGAGAATAATGTCTGAGGGATGTAGTTCAGAACTGTCTTTCACTTCACTGATGTCTGTAAGTAACTGTGAAGTATTATAGGATGGGAGCACTGAGGAGGGACAGATATTTGGTTTATTTAAAATAACTGAGGCTTTCTTTTAAAGTGCTAAAATTTACTAGACTTTTGAGAATTAAGCACTGCCTTTGAACCTAATGTGTCTTGTTTGTAGCTTCACGGGCCAAGCCACAGTGCTAGAGCATAAGGACTTGTTATAACTGGGGCTCTTCAGCTCTCAACTGAACTGCTCTTTTAAAAACAAGGTACATTTCAGTTAATCCCTGCCACTCATCATCCCTTCCTCCTCTGGGAGCAACACATTACAGACAGGTTTTGCTTCTAGCAATTACATTCAATGGCAGATTTTTAAGTGGTGAAAAGTATTTCACATGAAATAGTGGCAATTCAGCATTTAAGAATGATTGAATTGTCAGTAGATTATGTAAACTCAATACAGAGAGTGGTTTTCTTGTGAATTGTTGCTTTATTGAAGTTGCTCATCAGATGTACCAAATACCTTGGCAACCTGCTACAAATAACTCATATGAACAAACAGAAGCAATTTTTAGTTTGTAGTCATATTGTCTTCTGGGTAGATGATACCATTTTCTGCTGTTCCTAGTCAGTTCCTTAACTTGCTGCTTTGGCAGACTGTGCCTTCCCTCCTATTCATGAACCAGGTCTTAATGCTTTTTTTGAAGACTTCGTTCAGGTATTTAGCTGTGAGAAGTGGGCATAGTAGGGTCCTTCAGTCAAAAATACTCTTTAAGTTTGAAATGAAATTGCTTTGTAAGTCTTGAGGTGGGGTCTGAGGTTGCAAACTGCAGAACATAAACTACTCTAGTACAAAAATCTGCAAGTAGAAGTAAATGCTGCTTATTGTAAGCATTTACTGTTGAGTTACATTTAACTACACGCTGTGGAACAATCAGACTTTTGGTAAAAGCTGTGAAAATAGAATTTTATGGGATTGCAGAAGAAAAAAGTTCATTCTGTAGACAAACTAATCTTTTGGGGTGATCTGGATGACTTCAGAATTTACAGTAACCATGCAGAAGAGCTTTTCTCAGAAATGTTTTAATATGTAGCCGCCTTTGTACAAAACATGCCAAAAATCATCTGGATCATGGTTTATGGGTGTCTGTATAATCTTCCTTTCTTCATTCAGATCGACTCGCTTGCAGGAATGGCCTCTCTTAGTTTAGGTGGCTCAGCTGCTCCTCACACCCAGAGCATGCAAGGCTTCCCTCCAAACTTGGGCTCTGCATTCAGCACTCCTCAGTCACCAGCAAAAGCATTCCCACCTCTTTCCACCCAAAACCAGACAACCGGTTTCAGTGGCATTGGAGGACTGTCTTCACAGCTTCCAGGTACTGCTCTTTGGCTGGAGTGGTTTGTTTTTGACATGGCACAGATAAGGCACTGTTATTGCTGCGGTTGGAAATACTGAATGTGATGGCCCACCCCTTAAGGGTGGGTTGGGTGCTTCCTTCCCTTTAAGGGTGGGAAGTCACACTGGACAAACAGCTGTGTCATATGGGAGGGAGTTACACTCTGATATGGAGTGAGGAGTCCTCACTCCTGTTTCATTGCTGAAACAGCACCTCAGAGTGTTGCAGCTGCAATAGGTAAAAGGTTTGAGCCAGGAGGATGAGTGTTTTGACAAACACAGCGGCATTATTTTAGGCTGGGACAGAGACTGCTTGTGTTAAAACTGCTTGATATTAGACAGCAATGAGGCTTTAAAGCTCTGAGTTCTTTGAAGTGACAAGTGCTAGGATGAGTGGTAAGTGGATACAGTGAGTGGGCAACTGAAATGACCAATTGCTTGCTTTTCAGTAAGTGGTCTTACTACAGGTTTGCTTTTCAGTAGGTGGTCTTACTACGGGTAGCCTGACTGGCATAGGAACTGGAGCCCTGGGCCTTCCTGCAGTGAATAATGACCCATTCGTGCAAAGGAAGCTGAGCACATCTGGACTGAAC
Organism: Sialia sialis; assembly: GCA_009812075.1. Lineage (NCBI taxonomy): Eukaryota > Metazoa > Chordata > Aves > Passeriformes > Turdidae > Sialia > Sialia sialis. The sequence continues at coordinate 1,011,586 of VRYO01001153.1, read as the reverse complement.
CAGCCTACATTCCAGCAGAGTAAGATGAAACCTTGTAAGTGGTAGTGTTGTCTGTGGCTGTGAAGTGTGACTGTGGTCTGCAGTTAATCTGTGTTTCCTTCAGGGAAAGCTTGGATCTGTAGGTGGTAAACGTTAGAAGTGTGGCTCTTGTATTATTATCTTAGTCTGAAAAAGGTGCTTCTAAATTTGTATCTTAAGAGCTTGCCAAGTGGCTGGGGTGGGGGGGGAGCGTTAAAAAAAAAAAGTTAGCATAAAAATATAATGTGTTATGGATTTGCATGAATAGCGTGTTTCTGTTCTTTTCGTGCTGTGCTGTGGTTTGAACAAAAGTGTTGTCCTGCTCTTGACAGAATTGTATGTGCCTGGTACCAGGGTCTTTATTGTTTTGTTTGTGTCAATGTTAAGCCTGGATAAGGTCCTATTGCAGCAGCAAACTTGACAGTTGAAGCAAGAAATAGAATGGATACAAATTGGATACAAATAAGATGAACAAAAGAGGGTGAGAAGATAGTTTTTTGACAGAAATAATTTGGTTCTTAACACTAAGCCATTATCCTTAATTCATTTATGCCTCTGCAGCATGCCCATAGTGAGGTGTTGAGGCAGTCAAATGATCAGGAAGCACAGCCTTGTGCTAAACCTTCCATGTTACTGCTACAGATGAGCTATCAAAGAAGCTATATGCAATAACAGCAAAGTTACCTGCCTCCACAGATGTACACTGGAGGTGGCTGCAGTCACCATTGGTTTATGCTCTGTGTCTTGAACATTCAACATAAACTTGTTGGAAGCTCACCAGCTGGCCTGAAAGTTTGTGTGCAAGTTTGTGTGCATGTTAGTGTTGTATAGCATGCTTTGTTCTAGTCTGTTCTGCATTCAGTTATTTGGTTGTCAGCTGAGGTTAGCTTGGGCTGCACTGGGTTCTAGGGGTAGAGCAGTGTGAGCTTGATGCTCTCTTAGGATGCAGGTTTTTATGAATAAATATAGCATATTGAAAACAAATTTTTAAATAGCAGTTCCTGTCTACTGGGAAGGCTAAATATCGTATTCTTCAGAAGAACTAGCAGTTCTGTATAGATTGATGGAAGAGTTGAAAAGGACTAGGTGAAATCCTGACTGACTGAAGTTGTCCTGAGCGTGATACCTGTTCCCTTTTTTACCAGCTGACTTATCTCAGGTGTGGCCAGAGGCTAATCAGCACTTTAGCAAGGAAATAGATGATGAGGCAAACAGCTACTTCCAGCGTATTTACAACCATCCACCACACCCAACCATGTCTGTGGATGAGGTGAGTTCCCTTCTGTAGCAGTTACAGCACCTGTCCAGAGACCTGCAATAAAGTGGATTGTAATTATTCCTTCATGTATTGGATTTGTTGGGCTCATGGTAGATGCTTTGCAGCATTGCTTTTTTGCTTGGTTGAAGTTGCTTCCACAAGTAAACTTGCAGTTGTTCATTACATTCAGCTTTGACTTCTCTGGACTGAAGACATCAGAGGTCTAATTAACACTCCTAAAATGCTGCTAAGTGGGAAAGATTCAGTGTGGTGTGGAAGGTTTTGTGTTGAAAATAAGTGCTAAAGAGTGCCTTTAAATAGTCTGTATAAATTATCTTAAATGTATTTGGTTTCAAACTATGTAAAAATGACGACAAGATCTGTATATATGAAAGTGTCCCAAATTCTACCTTCTGAGCTTTTGATAATTATTTTTGTCAGTCTCTATGAGAGTAATTATTGGTCTGATGTACTTACTCTTTGAAGTCCTTCAAATTTACTTTAATATATTTGCATGATTATAAATTATGGAACAGAACATTAATTTTCATTTTTCTAATTTTAAAGTAATGGAGTAGGTGGTCACAAAAAAGTTTTGTGTGAAGATAGTCACTTAAAAGACCACTGAGAGTCTGAAGAGGAAGCTGGTTCTAGTGACGTAGTGTCTGTCTGCTGGCTAGAATGAAGCAGTTACTTTGTGGTTGTGGTAGCACAATGTACCTTAGTAGTTGCACTCCAGAAACACGAACATGGGAAAGGGCTAAAATCAAGGAAATCTGATGGTAACAATTTCCACTTTCTTTGCAGGTCTTGGAAATGCTGCAGAGGTTTAAGGACTCCAACATTAAACGGGAACGAGAAGTGTTTAACTGTATGCTGAGGAACTTGTTTGAGGAATATCGTTTCTTTCCCCAGTACCCAGACAAAGAGCTGCACATAACAGCCTGTCTCTTCGGGGGCATCATAGAGAAAGGACTGGTTACTTATATGGCATTGGGCCTGGCCCTGCGCTATGTTCTTGAAGCCTTACGAAAGCCTTTTGCATCCAAAATGTACTATTTTGGTATTGCTGCACTAGATAGATTTAAAAATAGGTGAGTGTGGGTTTTGGTACACTTCTAATAGTGCCTGTGCTGTCTTGTGAACCTTGAACCTGCTCTAATTGTGCAGTACAAGATCGCACATCTCAACTTTAGGATTTCTTCAAAGGTACACTGACTTGAAACAAAATGTGTGAATCTGCTAGTTAAAGAATAACCTTTCTAAATTAAAATGTTCAGTGTGATACCTGTATAAATGTGGGACAAACTGAGATGCTGAAACTACTTAGACTATAAAAATCAGCAAAGTGTTGAGTTAGATGAAGTAACTAATAGCTTGTTAGAAATGGGGTGAATGTAATTACTCTTTAACAGGTGTTTTCCGGTGCCTTTGCACTGTTCATTATTGAAGAACTGACTTGGAGCTAGGCTCTAGAAATTTGCTTTTACACAGAAAAATATGGCTAAATAATCTCAGAGAAAGTTATTTCTCAAAAATTCTAATGAATTGTAGATACAGAAGATTCTGGGTGAGAGATGTGCTTTGGTTTGCTGTTTAAAATGCACTGAGGCAGACTACAAATTACTTATCCAGTAATCTTGTCACAAACGCTGAATATAAATGCAACTGTGTACTAGGTCAGAAGTATAGAGATGTAGGAAAAGATGAGTTGCTGTGAATAAATCTTGTGCTTTAATGTTGAATCAATTCATTTTAAATAGATTTTGCAACAAAAAATATTTTGTAGGACAGCTGCTGTAAGGAGTCCAGAAGTAATTCTGTGGTGCAGTAGGAGAGTGACATACCTGATATTTGTTTCTCTCTAATACTGTTTCTGATGTGGGGTTATGCTTCTGACTAATGCATGTTTTGTCTGACAGATTGAAGGACTATCCCCAGTATTGTCAGCACTTGGCTTCTATTAGTCACTTTATACAGTTCCCACATCATTTACAGGAGGTGAGTGTGTCTATAAGCAGCACTAACTTTCTGTGATAAACTCTTCAGAGCAAATTTCTCTTTTGCTTTGAAAAAACAAGGCTCATCTGTGGTAATTTCAGACCAGGTACATCCACAGAACCAAAAGCCTTTTCCTTAAATGTTTTGCTCTGGGATAGGGTAGGCAGGTGAAGATGCCTTTCCTGCTTCTGTAAATCTGTTTTGGTTGTTAATGTTGAACTAGCTACCTGAATATAACTGCATGATCAACCAATATACAGGTCCATGCATGAAGCTTTTAAAGTGCCTCAATGGATTCATATTCCAGTCCCTTAAAATTTGGAGTTTTAATCTAAAATAGAAGTCATTCAGTTAGGTTTATACAGTCTCCTATGTAGACCTGATAAAATAATCTAGGAGAAATTTATTTCCTGAAGATCTGATGAGAGCTGTGGGAATATCTTGTTGTCCAAAATAGTTAATCACATGGTATCTGCCTTGAATGTGCTTTCAGTTGTAGAAATACAGAAAAGGTAATCTTAGTGGCAGAGCTTAAGAGCATGAGCTAAATAAGGAAACATGTTTGGCTCTACCATTAAGGTAGAGGCTCACACCTGAAGCTGCAAAGTATAAGTTTCACTAAAAGCTTTCAGACTGTATCCCTTAAATGACCATCTGATGTTTCCAGTTTCTGGGCAAATGTAACAGCAGTGGGGAAGAAACTTGTTTTCTACTATGGAACTATTTCAGAAGATAAAATATCTAAAAGTTAGCTATTTCTGAACTATGGTTTTTCTTACTAATGGTGGGCTTCAGATTATTCTGTCTAGCTGTCAGAGTCCTTGCAGAAGACTTACCTTTGTAGCCTGCTTCTTGATATTCACACATTGCTTATGCTCGTTCTCCTCTTTTGTTCTGCTGTTCTAGGTCTGGAGGGATAGGGGTGGAGTTTTTTTAGGTAGTTAGGTGTTGTTATGCTTAACATCAACTTGTTGAGGCCCAAGGCAGAACTTGAGGCTCCTCTGCAGTAAGAAAGTCTATAGTGACAAGATGTGCTTCATCAGGGTATGCAGTTGTATTTACAGATACCTTTATGGCAAGATTGTCATACTTTAATGATGGTTGGCGAACCTTTATAGTGCTCATGCTAAAAATCATGCTATGATTCTGTTGCTGCATGTGAAATTTTGTATGTGCTTGTTCACCCTATTTTAGTACATAGAATATGGACAGCAATCCAGAGATCCTCCTGTGAAGATGCAGGGTTCAATCACCACCCCTGGAAGTATTGCACTTGCCCAGGCTCAGGCCCAGGCCCAGGTTCCAGCAAAAGCTCCTCTTGCTGGTCAAGTCAGCACTATAGTGACCACCTCAACCACCACCACCGTGGCAAAAACCATTACAATCACCCGACCAACTGGAGTCAGCTTCAAGAAAGATGTGCCGGTGAGAATTGTGTCATTGTGCCCTTCCCAGAGGGGCTCTGGACTGAGCACATACAGACAGAAGCTGTTTGAATTTGTATACTATAGATTTTAAAACTGATCCTTGCTTTTGATTTAAAGCATATAACCTTTTAAAATATGGCCAACGTTTTTGTAGAGAATAGGTGTTTTTCATCATCAAACTATCTGATTACTTTGGGGTCAAGTTGAAATGTGTTCTTGAGGCTGTAATTATCAAGACAATTACAGAACCTTCATTTCTTTTAATGACTTGCAACTGGACTCTTTTAAGAGTTGGCAGCTGCTATTCTGCTTGGGATTTAAGAACACACTGCAAACATCTGACCTCACAGTTCTGTGTTAGATTTTTCTCATCTTTGGTCACTTGTGTAAACAACTCTGAACTGCTTGTCAGAGTTATTACAGGGTTGGCAGGTAGATAGAATTGGCTGTTGCACAGAAAGTTCTGGGGCACATTTGATCCCATGTGGATGCTGAGTGCTGTTCCGTATGATAGCTGATGCACTGGAAAGTTCAGCCTGTCTTTCTGCTTGGGACTGTCTTTGAATAGTTCTCTGTAAAGGAGGCAAAAGCCAAACACAGCTGAAAGTGTTGTGAACACACCTGGGGAGACAGGAGACATGTAGAAACATGTAGTACCAGATGCCAAAACCCTGGGATCCAGACCTGCAGCTGTAGGGACCAGGCTCACATTCTGTTGACTTCAGCTGCCATCTCTGAATGAGAAGCTGGTCTCAGAATAAACCTCTGGGATTTCTCCTTCCCAAATCAGCCCTGAAGTGTTCCTGGAGACTCCCTGCTGTGTTAAGTGCTGCTCACTATTGAGTTGTGATTTTTCTCCAAGCTATAATTGTACACAGGCTTAAAGGCCTAAAGGGTGCCATTGCAGTGGCACCTATTTTATGCATGTAGAGGCTTTGTCTGCAGCAGCATTCTTCTGCCGAGTATTGGTCATAATTTTTAGAATAAAAAAAATCACTTGGCTCCTTCAGAGTGCTGCTGAAAATGAATCTGAGACAGTAGATGTCCCCTGATAAAGCTCAATTCTATTTTTGCTTGACAGAACAGAGCAAAAGTTTCTTTTGATGTCACCTCTAGGTATTGTTTATGCTTAACTTGTTGTTCTCCCTCCAGCCTTCCATTAATACTACCAACATTGATACGCTGTTAGTAGCAACCGATCAAACAGAGAGGATTGTGGAACCTCCAGAGAATGTCCAGGAAAAAATTGCTTTCATCTTCAATAATCTGTCTCAGTCAAATATGACACAGAAGGCAAGTATAAAAGAATGCTAGTAAAAATAATTTTTATACTCTTAATCTTTTTTCTATATATTAATTTTTAAGTGTGGGCTGATGACACTTCTACAGAATTCTAACTTGAAAAACTTCAGGAGGGAGCACACTGTAAAGAAATTGCAGTTTCCAGCACTTTCTGCTTAAACATCTTTTGGAGATAAAATTTTTCAGGGAGAGGAGAGATGGGTAAAAGATACCTGTTCTTAATCTTAAATAAACATTCACATCATAAGTAGACTGGGTATCATTAAATATTGCAAGGTTCAGCTAATTTTCTGAACTAGATGAGGTGTACAGTTCTGCTGCCACCTGTGCTGTTGTCTCGTGGCTGGATGCCTTGAACTTGTAAGATGACAGCATTTATTTCCAGTTGTCTGGTAAAAAGCTGGGAAGTGAAGGAGATGTGAATTGTTTGGCCTTGCTGATTTCATGACTGGGTCCTTACTGGTTGACCAGATCTTTGGATAATGAGACACTGATTTCACTATTTCTTTTTTTGTAGAAAAGCAATCTTAGTTTTAGAAGCAGTTGACTGACCATAAACTGTGTGTTGGTCAGAGCTGACCCTGGAAGGTTTGATCTTCTCATCTGTGGTGTCCTTTGTCTTTGGTTTGAACACAGGTGGAAGAATTGAAGGAAACAGTGAAAGAAGAGTTCATGCCTTGGGTATCACAGTATCTTGTGATGAAAAGAGTCAGTATTGAGCCTAACTTTCACAGCTTATATTCAAACTTCCTTGACACACTTAAGAATCCAGAGTTTAATAAAATGGTTCTGAATGAAACCTACAGAAATATCAAGGTGAGTAGTGCAAGTTTTCTAAAGGCAGCACAGGAATGTGCTGCTCTCCTCATGCTACTTGTTTGTATGGTGCTGATCCTCAAATATAGACTATTATTCAAAAATTTACTTTCTGGTTTACCATTAAACTTGGAGATTATCGTTAGGAGTACTAGGATTCCTTTCAGTTAGGAATGTACGAAAGACTTAAATTGTGTAACAGGAGGGAAAATTTGCATTTGAATTAATTTGTGTAGGTGGACTTCAAATTTGTGTGAGGTTTGCAAATTATAACCCAGGGGAAAATTGTTTACAGTCTAGTTGTTCTCTGTGGAGGAAAGTACAAAGATAGAAAACCACACTCTGCTCTTTTGGCCCAAGAGGATTGGGGGGGAAGGGGTGTGCTTAGAAAATGGGAGTGTAAAAGCCAAGACTTATTGGAGGGCTAAGATAATTGGGATGGGAGGAGGAAGCAGTAGCCCAGAAGTGAGACCAGATGAAAGAAGTTTGTAAAGAAAGAGCACTATTTTTAAACCTATTGGTGGCATTTCATCACCACCATGGGTTACGCTATAGTGCAAAAGCATCTCCTGGCTCTTGAGAATACAGCTGACCTTACTCTGTTCAGCTGATGCTCCTCTGAAGCTAAGGAACAGAACTAACAGCAGAATATTTGTTTTATGATTTATGACGTGATTTATGTTTTGACATGACAAGGAGATGGTTTCTCTGGAAGGTTAAACTGTAGCCTTCAGGTCTGTGATGAGGAATTAAGAGGAAGCACAAGTTACACTTGGCTATGGGAGTAGTTGTAATAGTCTCAACAGAGTAAATGATAAGGTCTGGAAAGTGTAATCCTCTTTTTTTCATCCTTTTAAAGGAAGGAATTTTGTAGTCATTACAGTGCAGATTTCCAGGGTGCTGCCTTGAAGTGAAAGCTGTTCAAGTATCTCTGTAATGTGACTAAAGCTCAGAACTTAATGTTCTAAAACTTTGCCTTCCTTCAGATCCGCTATTGGATTTGGTTTGGAGCCTGGTTATCTTCTGCTTGTTGCTCAAGATGCTTTTTTAAATTCTTTTTTAGGTGCTATTGACATCAGATAAAGCTGCAGCCAACTTCTCAGACCGTTCCTTGTTAAAGAACCTTGGTCACTGGCTGGGAATGATAACAATGGCTAAAAATAAGCCCATCCTGCACACGGTGAGCTTCTGTCTTTATAGATTGCCTTGGCATGAATTGGTATGCTGTTATGCAGTAGCATAGGCTATTTGGGAAATCTTAAGCACCTTTCTGGTGCCTCTTTTGTGTGCCAAGTACAAAGTGTGACTCCAGAGTTGGTTGTTTAACACTTCTAATTTCTTTTATATCGGAGAATTTAGTATCTAAATTTATTTTGGCAGAAGCTTGTTAATCCATGTAAAAATGTAGATGTGTAAATCTTTGTTCAGAAAGTAACTGCTGTTTAGCAATCTGTAAAATTCAGGGGCTGTCTTGACTCAGCCTTGCCTGTCTGAAAAGGAAGCAGTGTATTAGTGGAACTGTGTGTTTGCTTATTCCTACTTCAATTGTTTTTCAGGATTTGGATGTGAAGTCACTACTACTGGAAGCATATGTTAAGGGACAGCAAGAATTGCTTTATGTAGTGCCATTTGTTGCCAAAGTCTTGGAATCCAGTGTCAGGAGTGTGGTAAGTGTCTGTACAGAGACAGTCATTGCTTATATGGCAAAATATGGCAGGAAGTAATCTACTTTTGTTACAAAATGAAAACTGATTGAATTCTGTGGCAAAAAAGAAAAGGGATGTAAAAGCATAAAGTGAAGGAGTTTTATTTGAAGGAAAAGGACATGGCTATGCATTTTTACAGTATAAATAGATTGTGTTAGCTGAACTCTGTTGAGAAATGGAAGCGCATCATTGAATAAATTCTAGGATATATTTATTCCTAGATTTTTATTTTTTTTATTGCTCCCACCGACTTTCATCCTTATTAGCTTGTAAATTCTCTGTGACATAGAGCTAATCTTTCAAGAAGGACTAGGTCATTGTGTTTCCAGTTTTTTGCTTAGGTTCTTAATTTATTTCCAGTTGTATTGTTACTGGAATAATTATTACTAAAATCCTCAATTCAACTGTAATCACAGCTGTACAAAGGTTTCCATGGCTGTATGCACAGGTTTCCATGGCTGTATGCACCCATAGCTGCCAGTGTTCCAGGCGTTTCCAGTCATAAATTATCCAGATGATTCAAGTTTCTGTAACACTGCTCTTTTCTTTCTCTTGTAGGTCTTCAGGCCTCCAAACCCATGGACAATGGCCATTATGAATGTTTTAGCTGAGCTACATCAGGAACATGATCTAAAAGTAAATTTCTGCTTTTTTTTTCTGTAACTTTTGAGTGTAAGGTTTTATTGGTATACTGGTCAATAAAGATGTTGTTACGGACTGAACGGTCCTTACTGCTTTAGCATGGGGAGATTGCTTGGGCATTGCTTGATTTGGGAGAACTTGCATGAAACTCTTCTCCATGAGGTCAGCTTCAAGATAGTTGTCTAATCCTCAGTCATTATTAGTCTCTGAAAGGGGTGGGATTAGAATGAGGATCTTGGGAGTAGATGTTTTGGGTATTTTCCTAAACTAGAGTTGTTTTGCAGTTGAATCTGAAGTTTGAGATTGAGGTGCTCTGCAAGAATCTTGCACTGGACATCAATGAGCTGAAACCTGGAAGTCTCCTGAAAGATAAGGATCGTCTGAAAAATCTGGAGGAGCAGCTGTCTGCTCCCAAGAAGGATGTGAAGCAGCCAGAAGAGCTACCACCCATCACAACAACTAGTAAGTACATCTCATAGTATCCAGAACCACACTTGTAAAGGTCAAATAAGACAGGTTTTGTTATCACAAAATAAAATATGAAGCTACATATGCTATTGTAACATTGCTGAGTGCTTGAGAGAGTTTGGGTAGTTTTGTGAGAAATAAGACTTCAGAGTTTGGAGATGGGAAGGGAATGGAAACCATCATGAGGACTAATTCTGTGTAATGTGTGTGTGTAGCTACTTCTTAGACTTCCTCCTGTTAACAATACACCAGCTGCTAAAACTATCGTAATAAACAGCTCTCATAAAATGTACTGAAGCTACTTTGGAACTAACCGTTAGTTGGATAGAGAATGAAAGTTGCTTGGTAAGTTTAGGAGGTTTCATAATCAAACTGCAAAACTTTCATTTCTAGGTAGTTTCTAGGTAGGTTTAATTAAGAATGATATACTTGTTTTATAAGCAGTTGCTTTTCACTAGTGTCTCAATACAAACCTACTTGTGTTCTCCAGCTGCTTCTACAACTCCAGCTACCAGCACCACTTGTACAGCCACGGTTCCTCCACAGCCCCAGTACAGTTATCATGACATCAACGTCTATTCTTTAGGAGGGCTGGCTCCACACATTACCTTAAATCCAACGGTAAGTTTTAGAACTGATTTAGTTTGCTAAAAGAATTCTCACAGCCAGGGTCAATGCAGATCTCAGCTGGTGGCAGCTATCAGGACTTAGATACAAAAGGATAAAAGGAGTCTCTCTGCTCCTTTTGTTCAGTCAGCAGCTCAGCTCTTAAGTCAATCTTTGCATTGTTACTCAGCTGCAACTTGGTTAGAAAAATAATAATTTTCAGTTTCAGATTTATCAAGTACTGTAATAACTGCATGGGGAACATGGGAGTACTGCACAAGCTATCACAATGCACTTACAAGTCATTCAGAAAACGCAGGTGTCATGGGTAGGTGGGATTCCAGTGTACTTCATCCTCTCACATCTCCTGATCCCCTGCAGATCCCGCTGTTCCAAGCCCACCCGCAGCTGAAGCAGTGCGTGCGGCAGGCGATCGAGCGCGCCGTGCAAGACCTCGTCCATCCGGTGGTCGACAGATCCATCAAGATTGCCATGACAACCTGTGAACAGATAGTGAGGAAGGACTTTGCCCTGGATTCAGAGGAGTCACGTATGCGTGTGGCTGCTCACCATATGATGAGGAACCTGACGGCTGGGATGGCCATGATCACCTGCAGAGAGCCTTTGCTGATGAGCATAGCTACCAACTTGAAAAACAGCTTTGCTACTGCACTGAGGGTAAGAACCCCATCATTTGAAGTTTGTGTCTAGCTAACGGGACTGTAGGCATCCAGCATTAGTAAATCAGTTCTCCACAATGTAGACTTGTCGATTAATTGTGCAGCTTAACTAGCATGGGCATGAATTCACTGGGTAAAAGTTTCATGAATCTTGTTGGAAAAAGTGTATTGTGGTTCCAGGTCAAACACTCTTGTACTGAGATGGTAGATCTTACTAAATGGCACACAATATTCCTGATTATCTTTTTATTTAGCCCCAGTGTTCCCTCCAGTTTAATCACATCATGAAAGGCTTGGAGGCTTGAACTTTCTGCAGGGTTTGAGGCAGAAAACGTGGGGAGGACTGAATTGATTTTGGTGATATCTTGGATTGTTTCAGCATGCATGTTTCATTTTGTTTACTTGTGCTGTTAGCAGATAGGTAGTTTAGACTCTTCTGCACAGCTTGTTAATTCATTGGGTTTTCTAGAGGCTATATCAGGTCTCTTAATGAAGAAAGTTTGAGCTAAACTGTATGGAACAGCCTGTGAACTGCTGACCACAACAGCAGATACCAGTTAGAATTGTTGACATCAGTGTCAGCAACAAGCACAAAAGCATAAGGATCTTGGAAAGATCAAGACACAGCTGTACTTTCAGCAATTAGAAATTAATCAATTTTTTTTTATCCCTGAGGACATATGACATTGGTACAAATCTGGTTTTAATCCAAGGAAGGTTTTTAAGGGATAATTGTAGAAAACATTCTGTTACAGAAAAGTCTTTGTATGAGGCATCTCAAAATTCTTATCTGGCTTATGAAGTGGTTTAACAGACATAGTGTAATTTCCAGGAATTAATGAAAGAGCTCTTAGTAGATGAGGATGTCCAAGTAGATGGGACAGGCTACCTTTATAGACGTATGTCATTTGTGGTGGAAGTTACTGCTTTGCACCCTGGAAAATAAGTGCATCTGCTCAGGGTTCTCATGAAGCAGACTCTTAAGAAGCAAGGAAGAAAATCTGATTCCTTATGAGAAAAGAAATCCACTGAAAAAGGCTTAGGACTGCTGTTTTGCACTGGTAGTGCTGCACATTTGTATCTTCCAATTACAACCTAGGAAGTAGGAAAACTTCTGCTGTGATGCAAAGCCTTCCCTGTATTAGCATCACACTGTCTGTCTGTCTAAAGCAAGCCTTTATTTCTGTGCCCTGGAGATGGGTAGGTGGAGAAGATGGAGAACTCCTGCTGTTTTGTTCCTTGTTGAAAGTCTTTACTGTCGTCTTGCCTACATGTTTTATTCAAAGCTATGCAAAATTAAATTTAATATTGTATATTCTATGGGAAGGGAGTGTGATCCTAAGAGCTTTCCTTTTTATTGCTGATGTTCTTTATAAGCAGTGGTGCAGATTTTAAGGCAAGTAGTATACAGGGGAATTTTACATCCTTCACTGATTATTCTGATTTTCAATAGGCAGCCTCCCCACAGCAGAGGGACATGATGGAGCAGGCAGCTGCACAGTTAGCACAGGACAACTGTGAGCTTGCCTGCTGCTTTATCCAGAAGACTGCTGTGGAAAAGGCGGGCCCTGAGATGGACAAGAGGCTCGCAACTGTAAGTATGGGACTGTTGTCTTTTATCAAGTGTTCTGTGTGCTCATACACATCCAGATATGTGTCTAAAGGCAGTGTGGTGTTTGTGTTTTTCCCAGGAATTTGAGCTCAGGAAGCATGCTAGGCAGGAGGGGCGTCGCTACTGTGATCCTGTTGTGTTAACGTACCAGGCTGAGCGGATGCCAGAACAGATCAGGTTAAAGGTGAGTTCTGTTCTGATGCTGCTCTTCTGTCCCTCCTCATAAGGAAGAGTGGATGGCACAGTGTCAGCTAGGTAATCATATATTGTTAGTCTTGCCTAACAGTGCAGCTGCTGTTATCTTGATGAGTATGAAAACACATAAATACATTATTCCAAAATGAGTGTTTATCTCCTTTTCTCAATTCCTTGAGTCTCTATTTCTGCATTTTCTCTCGCTCGTCTGTTCTGTTGTCTTTATATCTTATTTTCTTTTGTCTCCTTTCTATTTTCTTCCTTTAAAGGACATACCATTTGCTTTCAGCAGAGCATTTCTCAGTATTTAGTTATTTCTGTTTCTGGGAGTGTAAGCTTCATTTTTAGAGCAAAATTCACCTGCTAGAAGGTGTGGCAGGAAAGGTAGAACCTCAGTGCAAAGCAGCTGAATCCTACTCGATGTCTAGGCCACTCTGTTTAAGAGTAGCTACCTGTTACATAAACTTCCCTCATTTTTTACTGCCTCAGTGAGTTAAATGCCTGTTCTTTTTGTTGCAAAGGTTGGAGGTGTGGACCCAAAACAGCTGGCTGTTTATGAAGAGTTTGCACGAAATGTCCCTGGCTTCTTACCCACCAATGACTTAACTCAGCCTACAGGATTCTTGGCTCAGCCTATGAAGGTAGAGGTTTCTGAATTAAACAGCTTAAGAGTACTGTAGCCATTTTGGAGACTGTTGCAGAACTTGTGGTTTTGTTAGAAGGACTCACAAGAGTCAAGTGTTTGTATTGCTTGGGGATAGGTGTTGAGAAAATGCATTTCTTCTAAAGATAAAGTAATGGCAGCATGAAACTTCCATCCATTCTTAGGGATTTTTAACCCAAATCAGGACAAATTATGCTGATTAGGATTACTACATGGAGTTTTAGTTTCAGTGAAACATTTTATTCAAATCTCAGGTTACTTTTGCAGGAAGGTCATGGGATGGCAAGTGTGAATTCTAAGATAATTAACAGGTTTTTGTATGCATACAGAACAAGGGGGGATAGATTCAAACTGAGAGACAGGTTTAGATTAGATGTTAGGTGGAACGTCTTCCCTGTGAGGGTGGTTAGCAAGAGGTTATCTGAAGAAGCCGTAGATGGCCCCTCCCTGCGTTCAAAGCCAGGCTGAGTGCAGCTTTGAGCAGCTGGCTCTAGTGGAAGATGTCCCTGCCCATGGCAGGGCGGTTGAAACAGGATAGTCTTTAAGGTCCTTCCAACCCAAACCATACTGTGATTCTGACTGATAGAATTATGTCCTGGTTATTTTCACAGCTTAATTTGGTCATATGTGTATATTTAGAGTGCCAGCAGTAACAAACCACAGTAGTGTAGAAGTCTAAATTCTGGATGCTATAAGGAGATGAGCCAGTTGGTCAGTATTTGGGTGTCACAAATGCAAGCCTTGCAAAAATCACTGATTCTCACTTTCTCTTAAGCAGCAAGCTTGGGCTACAGATGATGTAGCACAAATTTATGACAAATGCATGACAGAACTGGAGCAGCACCTGCAGTCCATTCCACACACCCTGGCCATGAATCCTCAAGTTCAAGCATTGCGTAGCCTCTTGGAGGCAGTGGTAGTGGCTCGGAACTCCCGGGATGCTATTGCTGCCCTTGGACTACTACAGAAGGTGAGTCTCTGTAACAACTTGCTTAGAGTTTATTACTCACTTGGCTCATGGGTTGTTTTGCTGGTGACCTTGTTTCTTCATGCATCCTGTGGAACTTGCTTAGTGAACAGCACTGAACTGCTGTGTTTGGAAATGCAGTAAATAAGTTTGGGAGGGAGCCATTGTGTTCACTTAGGGTATTGTACACATGGTGTCGAGTCTGCTGGAAGAAGCAGGTGTATGGAATCCTGGGACTTACAGTTTTGTTCAGATGTGGCAGGTAGAGAGCTGTTGCAGTCCCGAATGCTCTGATTTCAGGATGATTTGGAGGCTAAAAAGTTGTTTGAACTGCCCTTGTAGATAGATAGGATGGAGCATAGTACTAGATTTCTGATGGCACACTTAGAGGTTTATTTTGCAGTAGCTGATAAGTGACTGTGCATGGTGGGTTGACCCTGGCCAGCTGCCCAACATCCATACAGCTGCTTCCTCTTTCTGCTTTTTTTCAGGACACAGAGAAAATTCAGGGAAGACTAGATAATATTTGTTCAGATTATGACAGTTTAATAGGGAAAGTAAAGGCCATGTGCACAAATGAAACAAAAATCTTTACTTCCCATCAGCAAGGAGATATCCTGCTATTCCTTGCAAAGCAGGGCTTCGCAGATGTGACATTTGCCTGGAAAGGCAAACATCAGAACCATGAATGCTCTTTTTCATCTTCCTTTCCCTAAGATTTATTGCTGAACATGATGTCATATGATACAGATCATCCCTTTATTCAGTTTGGGTCAGCTGTCCTGGCTGTCTTGCTTCCCAGCCTCTTGTCCATCCGCAGCCTGCCCACTGTTGGGGATGGCATAGTGGGAAGGAAAAAGCCTTGATCCTGTGCTAGTGCTGCTTGGCAACTGGCAAAACTGTGGTGTGTTGTCAACACTGTTTCAGCACAAATCCAAAGCACAGCACCATATGGGCTGCTATAAAGCAAGTTAACTCCATCCCAGCCAGAATTTGTAAGCTTATAGCAGAGGAAGTGTTGCATTGAGCTCTGTGAGCTGAGCTGGCATCAGTGCCTGTGCAGTAGTGTGGAACAAGTGACAGACACAGAGAAAAATCCACTTGAGAATAGTGTAAGGATACTGAGCTGTGTGCATGAGCATCCAAGAGCAGTGCCAAAACAAAAAAGTAACCAAAAGCTGGTGGGAGATTCTTCATTCTTGTCTGCCAGTGCTTTTACCTATTAAAGGATCCAGTCCTGACTAGGACTTGACCAAATTAATTGTGTTGACCGAGTAAAACTCATCCTCCATTTGCTGTAGACTAACACAGATACATCTCTGAGTGCTGGAGCTCTTTCTCTAAGGAAGCTGCTCACTTACCTCTGACAGGTTCTGTAAATTTTTTCTCAGGTACTTTTCTATGAGCCATATGCAGAATTGCTTGAGGAGGCATTGACTTAGGGAAGCTGCAGCACAAACTAGCATGGTCTGTCATGGTATTTGGTGCACATAAAAAGCTAGTGGGGCATAGAGAGACCTGTAGGTTTGTTTATGGTAATATTGCTGTGTACAGTGCATGTATAGATGCCATAGTAGCTGGTAAAAATCTCACACAGTCTTATCAAAAGATCAGCATAATTACTAAATTGATGTTTTTTTCATGTCTTCTGGTGCTAACTCTTGCTGATGTAATGTGCAGAAGATTTGGAAGAGGACTTGTTTTTTCCTCTGCTAACAGGTTGCATCTATTCTAGGCTGTAGAGGGCTTGCTGGATGCCACCAGTGGGGCTGACGCTGACCTCCTGCTCCGCTATCGTGAGTGTCACCTGCTGGTGCTGAAGGCTCTGCAGGATGGCCGTGCCTATGGATCTCCATGGTGTAACAAACAAATCACTAGGTCAGTTATAAGACAAGAAGACCTTTGATGTAACTTTTACCATCTTTTGGGAGTTCCTGTGTTACTCTGATTTCCCTGCTTGTTAATATTTTGTTTTGCTGCAATTTGGACAGACAAAAAATAACCAGATTTTTTTTTTTTTTTTCAAAATTAACTAGATCTTTTGATAATGCTGGTTCATCCCAGAACATGATAGGAATATTTAATGGAATTAAGCGTTAGGGCATGATCTGCGCTTTTTTTCCACTCTCATTTTGCAGAGAATATTTCTGTGTGCTGTCACAAACAATGTGACCTGGCATATGCCTGTAGCAGAAGCTTCAGCTAGGCAGATCTGCCGATTCATCCTTGGAAGAGAGGCTTCTTATGCTGAACAAACTGAAGCTCTTGAAGGGCTCTTGTGGCCAGTTGTGCAGGGCAATAGATACTTGAGTCTGACTGTTCTGAACTTAAGCATTACCTTAGAGAATACTCTAGAAGAGGCTTCTTTTGAAGCTGGATAATGAATCACAGTGGATGTCAGTTTCTGAAGTACTAGATTTGAGTTGCTTCACTTAAATTGTGTTGTTGAAGTACACTTTTTATAAGAAGTCCAATTTTCAGGTGCCTGATTGAATGTAGAGATGAGTACAAGTACAATGTGGAAGCTGTGGAGCTGCTAATCCGCAATCACCTTGTTAACATGCAGCAGTATGACCTTCACTTGGCTCAGGTAAAGAGACCCTGCTCTTCTAAAGGAGGAAGGATGCACTCAGTCCACTGTAAGATCTGTGGTTAAACTTTGTCTTTTTCATGTTGACAGTCCATGGAGAATGGCTTGAACTACATGGCTGTGGCATTTGCCATGCAGTTGGTAAAGATCTTGTTGGTGGATGAGAGAAGCGTTGCCCACGTAACAGAAGCAGATTTGTTTCACACCATTGAGACACTCATGAGAATTAATGCTCATTCCAGAGGAAACGCCCCGGAAGGGTGAGACTATAGTATTGTGCAGTGTATTACTTTTTTTGTGCTCATTTATGATTTGCATATTATATTGGCAATGTCTCATGTCATTCAGTCATACAGCTTTAAACTTTCCCTAAGACTGTAGTCCTTTCTTAGTTTCAACTGTCACTCTAATGTAAATGTGCTCATCTTAGTCAAAATAGAGGCAGCTGCAGCAGCATGTGAAACTTGAATGCTTAAATAACAAAATCTCTCCATGCACTATGTTCCAAAATTCTGTTGAATTGTGAGAAACTAGTTTGAATTCCTGCTTTATCTCAAATTTATGCAATATTATTGCCTGTTTAAATCTTGTATTTCTAGGTGTCAGTATGTGAATCACAAACAATCCAATTGGACAATCCTTTCTGTTTAGAGCTTACAGAGCAGTCATCCACCAGTGTCACATGGCTTGTGCATCCACCTGCAAACTGCCCAAACCATTTGGGTAGCAAATGTTGCCACAACACCTGGAAATACCTGTGGGACTTGCAAGCCTCCTATTTGTAAGGTGGAAAGAGTTGTTGCTGGGTTTGAGAAAGACATGAATTAGAGCTTGGAGAACGTTGAATAGCTGTGAAAGCAACCAGCTGATGGCACAGCTGCTAATATGATGTCCCAAAACCAAAGTCCTTTCATCTTCAGTTGGCATGGGTAGACTTGACTTTGACTACAGCCAAATCCAGTGCTCCAGTCAGGCTATTCAGTACTGGCATCTCCCTGTCTGGGAGCATTTTAGGGCTCCTGAAGTCTAAAGGGAAGCTGCTTCTAGTCCCTGTGGTGTTGTGTTGCAGCACTCTGCTGTACAAATTGGAGTGGAACTTCAAAGCTTATGTGATTTCAGTGTTCCTTCTTTCATCATAAGTGTATCTGCTTTCATGACTTATTTCTGCTATTCCAGTGAGGACTGAAAGACAGAAAGTTTTAGTATAAGAAATAATTTGCTTTCTTTCTACTCTTTGACTGAGCTTCCAATTCCTGATCTTGTGGGGGAGGAGGAATTCTAACCCAGCTCTTGCTCTGGTCTGTTGCATTAGATTACCTCAGCTGATGGAAGTGGTCCGATCAAACTATGAAGCAATGATTGACCGTGCTCATGGAGGTCCTAATTTCATGATGCATTCAGGAATTTCCCAAGCTTCTGAGTATGATGACCCACCAGGCCTGAGGGAGAAGGCAGAATACTTGCTGAGGGAGTGGGTGAACCTCTACCATTCAGCTGCAGCAGGCCGAGACAGTACCAAAGCATTCTCTGCGTTTGTTGGACAGGTAGAGCTTTTGGAAAGAAAGGTGCTTTTTATTCAACATAAGTAGGGTGTGATGCCCACCATTTTAAAGCAGTGTTATAACCTGTATTAGGCATCCTTTTGAAACTTCCAGGTGTATGGCAGTTTACTGTCAAAATTCTGTTTTTGATGAAGCCCCTGTCCTCCACCGAATCATGTTCTTCAGATACTATAGCAGCAGGCTGGCACTTGAGACCATGAGTTCCAAGATAAGTTTGGTGGAAAAAGAACTTGAACTGAAATAGCTCTTGGAAATAATTCTGTCAGCCTCTGTAATGAGCCTTGACTAGTGTTGCTCCTTATGGGTAACAGTAAAAAGCTCTGACAGCCTACAGGAGGATGTCACCAGTAAAGATGCAGGTAAATTGTTGCAGGGCATGTGGGCAAGGGAATCCTTTTTCTAAGTGAAATCATTAAGGAAAATCATGAGACTTCATTAGCTGAAGTGGTGCCTAAATTTAAACCATGTCCAAGATGCCACTCTGAAGCACCTTAACAGGTATGGTGAATATCTGCCTGCTAGATGTGACTGAGGAGGGACATCCTCTCAGTGGCCCAGCACGTGTGGTAACAAACGCCTGCATTTGCAGGCATCTCCCTAAAACTGTTCCATGACTGCAGCTGCAAGAAAGGCCCTGACATGGCCGTTTTGCATTGTGTTCTTTTTGAGTTTGTGACACTACCACAGATATGCTGCAGACTTTGCAGCTACTAATGAAAAGAGGCTTAAGCTTCAGAGTATGCATGAAGATTGTGACTGATGCAGTGGTTTTTTTTCATTTGATTTTAGTGTCCTTGTGTACTGGTTATAGAGAGCTTTCTGTTGATCTGACTTCTACTGCATGGAACTTTTTGAATGTTTTTAATGGATATTGTGCTAAATGTACATGTTAAAGAAATATTTTACCTATTTCTGTGACCTCACTTTTTTTTTAACTTTAAATCATGCTTCTAAAGCACACTTTAGTACAGAGTGTTCACAATACCTAGTACACTTTTGTCCCCTTCACTCTTTATCACACTTGTTTGACTACCTTTTGTACATATTTGATCAGTATTGAAACAGCAGTTTAAATACATTGAAGTGCAGTGCTTATTTACAATTGTTTGCTTACAGGCTTTACTAATGAGTTCTAAAGGAATATTTTGTAATAATTACATTAAATAAGGTTATATTACTGAACTCAAATGACTGCCAAAGTGTTGCTTCCTTCCCACAAGTCTGTAAGACAAGAAGCAGCACAGAACTTTGAGGGCAGATACTTTTTTTCTAAAAAGCCCAAAGAATTTAGGTATCTCCAGAAATACTGGAAGTTCTCCACATTGTCTCCAAGTTACCAGTTATGCTGTGTTTATAGCTTTATGTCCAGTATGAGTTTACAAATAAGATGCTTTATTCAAAACCCCCAAGTTTTCTGCGGTGGCATTTGTTTCATTTTGATGGTTCCAATACTGTGGCTAACAAATAAAATAAGGACTCTGGGTTTTTTTTATGTATATTATTAAAACAACTCCCCATGCAAAGCAAAAATGCTCACCCAAACTTTCTCTGCATGTAATGATCGTGTAAGGAAAATTTGCTTTCCAAATGCAGTTTGCTTCTATAGAATAGGGCTGCAAAGTAATGGTTGTGGTGGTTTGTGATTCCTGAGCTAGGAGCTGGAATCTCCCCCTCCCAGAGCTTGTACTCCTTGTGTTCTTCATGCAAGGCTGAATGCTGGTGGCAGCACTGATGCTGAAACAGGTTTCTCAGATATGCTAATGGTTGGAAAGATTTGGAATTCAAAAGATTGTATTTGAGTATAAATGTGTTTGCTAAAGTTGTGTTGCCAGCCTCAAATTGCCTTGCAAACATTAATCTCTCAGGAGAGTATGGCAGAAATTAACTGTGGCAGGCAAGGTGGGTGCTTTGTTAAAGGGGGTGTTGTTTGAAATAAATTGTAAAATGAACCATCTGTGGTTACGGTGCTGATGTCTTCTTTTTCTGGTTAGATGCACCAGCAGGGGATCCTGAAAACAGATGACCTGATCACCCGTTTTTTCCGTCTTTGCACTGAGATGTGTGTTGAGATCAGCTATCGAGCCCTGGCTGAGCAACAGCACAATCCTGCAGCCAACCCCACCATGATTCGAGCCAAGTGCTACCACAACCTGGATGCCTTTGTGCGCCTCATTGCACTGCTGGTGAAGCACTCTGGGGAGGCAACCAACACAGTCACGAAGATCAACCTCCTGAATAAGGTGGCGAATCCTTCTTGTCCTCGCTGCATTTAAAGTGTGTTGTCGGCTGTACCTTTGCTAAACCTGATAAATCTTTGATAAACCTGAGGTGCAGACTTTAATGTGGGCTGCTGCTGAGGTATCTGATGAGAACTTAGATGGGTTGGTCACTGGTAAACTTTGAGTGACCCACCAAGATGCCATGTGGCTTTCTTGTTCACAAAGATTTCATCTCAAATCTAGAATTCATCTTTGTGCCTCGAAATGAAAAAGTCAGCAGCTGCTGTTTTAAGGTTGTTGATTCCTGAGTGTTTACCCTCATGTTGTGAGGGTATTGCCTTTGTTCTTACTCTACTTGGTTTATGGCTTGATGGTCTTAGGTTAAGACCTTCAGATAGTGCTCAGTCAGTCATTGTGACTCTGGTCCAAGGGACAGGGAGAGCAAAGCATAGTGGTTGGGAATTGCTGAAACAAATAGTAATATTCATTTATGCAACACTTCCAATAACTAGGATTTTTGGTTCTTCTTAGAATCAACTGATTTTTTGGTTTTTACTGATGGTTAAAGTATTATCTGTAGTCTGAGTTGCAGAGTCATTCTTACTGTCTCCATGTGTCTTAATCTCTTTAGGTTCTTGGCATTGTGGTGGGAGTTCTTCTGCAAGACCATGATGTTCGGCAGAGTGAGTTTCAGCAACTTCCTTACCATCGCATTTTCATCATGTTGTTGTTGGAATTAAATGCTCCTGAGCATGTGCTGGAGACCATCAACTTCCAGACACTCACAGCTTTCTGGTATGTATTTGGATTTGGCCACAGTGCCCATCCTTTCTTGGTAGGATCAAGGATTTTCACTTAAAGGCTATCTGTTCTTTGTGGTGGCTTAATCACCTTTGGAGTAACTGGTTCTACTGTGGACTGACCACTTGCTTGTTTTAGGGAAGATGACTGGTAAAACCCAAGATGCTCAAATGCCTTTGCTTTTAGGGCTGTGTTTTCCCTCAATGTTATGAAAAGCAGTCTTATTGCTGTGCACTTCTAACCTGCTCTAACTTTTCTTTCAGTAACACATTTCACATCCTGAGGCCTACAAAAGCTCCAGGTTTTGTTTATGCCTGGCTGGAACTGATCTCCCATCGGATATTTATTGCAAGAATGCTGGCACATACACCACAGCAGAAGGTGTGGCTGCAGTTTATCTTTTCTGAATTAAAAAGCTCACCCAGGTGTTTGTCTGGTGTGGTGCTGTTTCACATCTCTTGAAGTGCACTAGTAGCATGGCTCTTCTGTTTTTGTTGTCTTCCATATTCACAGTAACCTAACTGCATGGAGGAGAGTCTATGTGTCAATAACTATGGAACACAGGGTGAATTGAATTTGATAAACGTGCCTTATTCAATATCTAGAAGAGCTGTAGCCTTCCTTCTAGGCTTAATATTGTCAGCTCAATATGGCATGTTGAGGGTTCTGGAAAAACTCATGGGACGGTGGTGCAAAGCTAAAGCCCTTTAAATGAGCTGTGCTGCACTCAGTGGTTGTGCTGGCAGTTGCTAGCTCTTCCATTTAGGTTTTTATAAAAATCAATCTAATTGTAGTTTTGAAATTAAGGTTACTGGTCTTCATTGCATGTTTTCCACCTGCTGTTATTTTCTTTACAGGGTTGGCCTATGTATGCCCAGTTATTGATCGATCTATTCAAGTACTTGGCTCCTTTCCTTAGAAATGTGGAACTCACCAAACCTATGCAAATTCTTTACAAGGTAAAATAAAGGTCGACTAATAGATACTTCCAATCAAAGTTGTCTGAAAGTAGGGGTATTCTGGCAGCAAAGTAGAATTAGCTTTTTTCTTCTAACTTACATCTGAGAGTTGAATTTAAATTGTGGGGGAAGCAGGCTGCCCTCCCAGATTAGTTTCCTTCCGGTGATGTTAGCCACATGACACAGAATGATGACTCTGCAAGCTTTTGGGCAGTTTCAACAGTTATACACCTCTTAATATTTTATTTCGCAGGGCACTCTGCGTGTGTTGCTGGTCTTGTTGCATGATTTCCCAGAATTTCTCTGTGACTATCACTATGGGTTCTGTGATGTGATCCCACCTAACTGTATTCAGCTAAGGAATCTGATCCTGAGTGCCTTCCCACGGAACATGAGGCTTCCAGACCCTTTCACCCCCAACCTAAAGGTACAACTTACTTCAAAGGAGTTTGATAATAGGAAACTTTAATGCTCAAAATACTATCTATCAGGTTAATATTATCTAATTAAATCTTTGGGTATCTGCTAGACAGCTAATCCTGGAAGGATTAGAAGGAAACTTCCTCATATTGCCAAAGCACTGTCCCGCTGCTCTTCTCTGCTTGAGCTGTGCAGGGTGATGGGAGCAAAGCTGCAATGCTCATTGTCACTGAAAAAGGCTATTCTTGACTTGTGTGGATGTTTGTGCCTTTTCAAACTACCAGCCTGTCTGGAGTGTAGATGGGGAGACCCCAGAGGCAGTGATTGAATTTCCTGATGGCCTTCACCCCTGAAATTTTTTATCCTCTCAGTTATTCAAGACATCATAAGTTTGCGTGTTAGATACCAAGTTTATTCTAAAATCTGCAAAAGTCAGATGTTGCCATTTCACTGATGGAAGGAAAAGTAATTCAGCAGCAGTAGTTGATGTAATATTTGCCTATAGGTCTACTTTTCAATTTGTTCCATTGCTGTTGGTTTAGTTGACTGGGTTTTCTGTCAACAGGTGGATATGTTAAGTGAGATTAATATTGCTCCACGAATTCTTACAAATTTCACTGGAGTGATGCCACCTCAGTTCAAGAAAGATTTGGATTCCTATCTCAAAACCCGTTCTCCAGTCACCTTTTTGTCTGACTTGCGAAGCAACCTACAAGTAAGTTTAAGGTTTTTGATGTTCCTGTGGGTGCTCAATTTAAATAATTTGGCACGAATGATCTCACAGGTTCAGCCACCATCCTTTACTGCAGGAATTTTTTTGGTGTATTGGCCAGCATGTGTTCCATGCAGTAGAAAAGCCTGTGAAAATGCATGCTCTGAATAAGTCCTCTGCCACTCCCTGATAGGATGTGTTGAAGCCTTTTAGAATCTGATTAAATAGATTAATTGTTACAGAAATATATGGATCCTCATGCCAATACTTCAAGGTCAAATTAGCTAAAGCCTAGTTCAGAATTGTGGCCAAAACCTTATTTCAGACATCTCATGGCTTGGCCTGCAGCAGACTTGAGTCTGTAGTTGAACTTCTTCAGAGTATTGCTTAGACAGAAACATTCACACGAGGGGGATGTTTCAGCCAGCATCTGGCACTGCTGGTGAATTCACATTGCCTTACCCGATGTTTTCTTTTTGGCAGAGAGTAAAAACAAATCTGTTGTGTCAACACTTTGCTGATGTTTTTGAGAATATATATATACACACACATATATATGGGCTATAATGTTAATATATGCTTTCTAATATTGCCATATTAAAAAAGGCTAAATGCCAAATTGAATTTGTGCATGTCCCAGTGTGTTGTCCTCTTGATGAATCAGTAAGATACTTGGATGTTGTTGTTGTACACGCTGTACCTTTGCTGAAGGAATATTGACTGTTACTGCTTTTCATATCTTTGCTATTAGGTATCAAATGAACCTGGCAACCGCTACAACATCCAGCTGATTAATGCACTGGTGCTCTACGTAGGTACTCAAGCTATTGCACACATTCATAACAAAGGCAGCACACCCTCCATGAGCACCATTACCCACTCAGCTCACATGGACATCTTCCAGAATTTGGCAGTAGACCTGGACACTGAAGGTGAGCTGGAAACACTGCTAGTTCATGCAATGTCACATATAAAGCAAGTGGGCCCTCACTTTAAAAAAGGACGCTGAGGTGCTGGAATGTGTCAAGCAAAGAGCAACAAGGCCTGTGAAAGGTGTAGGAAACATGTCCTGTGAGAAATGGCTGAGGGAGCTGGGTTTGTTTAGTGTTGAGAAGAGGAGGCTCAGGGGACCTGAGCTGTCAAGGGTTGTAGTGAAGTGAGGGTCTTCTACCATGCCTGCAGTGAGAGGACAAGAGGAAATGGCCTTAAGGTGTTATAGAGAAGATACAGATTAGATACCAGAGAAAGTTTTTTCACTGTTTGGGTGGTCTGATATTGGAATAAGCTGCCCAGGGAGGTGGTAGAGTTGCCATCCCTGGAGGTGTTTAAGAGGTGTCTAGATCTGGTGCTAAGTGATGTGATTTAGTTACAGGGTTACAGGGGTAGTGCTGGTTTAATGGTTGGACTTGATGGCCATAAAGATCTGTTCCAATCTTTGATTCTGTGATTTCATGTAGATGATAGTGAATACACTGAAATTAATGCTACATTAGAATATTAAACTCTAAATATAGGAGCAGTGTTCTAACCATAAGCTCAAAGTATTCAAGAAAACTAGAACTTTTCAGTGAAGAAAAATAGAATTCTTACTTCTTCATCAGCCTGGGTTGATACAGCTTTTGCATGTCTTCCATTGGTTTGGTTTTGTGTACCTCCATAAGGCTCCCAAACGTTAATCTCAGGCACTACTGGTTGCTTCTTGATTCCCCTCTGTGTGCAAGGGAAGCTGTGTGTACTCAGTGTTCTCTCCTGCAGGCCGGTACCTCTTCCTGAACGCCATCGCCAACCAGCTGCGCTACCCCAACAGCCACACCCACTACTTCAGCTGCACCATGCTCTACCTGTTTGCAGAGGCCAACACAGAGGCCATCCAGGAGCAGATCACCAGGTGAGAGAGATGGACAGTGTTTAACTGGACAACATTTAGCTTTTTGCTTTCCTTCCTTTCTTACTTTTGATCTTTGAGCTCAAAGTGCTTTTACTTTTGGATTTCAGGGTTCTCTTGGAACGACTGATTGTAAATAGGCCTCATCCCTGGGGTCTCCTTATTACATTCATTGAGCTGATAAAAAATCCAGCCTTTAAGTTCTGGAACCATGAGTTTGTTCACTGCGCTCCAGAAATTGAGAAGTGAGTATAACTTAAACACAGAATTATTAAAATGGTATCTCTGAAGCAGACAAACCTTGAGTTTTTGGTGCTGTCACAGCATCCATTTCCTGCCATAAATTCACCTACCATTGCTTTGCTTCTATGTGCAGGTTGTTCCAGTCGGTTGCACAGTGCTGCATGGGGCAGAAGCAGGCCCAGCAAGTTATGGAAGGGACTGGTGCCAGTTAGATGAGATGCATCCTGCATTGTAAGAGTGCCAGCCTGGAGGTCCCGTCCCATCAACTGACTGAAGACTCTGTAAGGCTCCTCCTGACCTTCCCAGCCCCCTTGATTGGGTAGACACAACAGACCCTGGGTGAAAGTCTTATGTGGGCATGTTCCAAAGTTTGAAACAATTTTTTTGACTTTTGGCCAAACTTCAGAAGATGCTGTGAATATCATTTGAACTAGTGTAAATACAAGGAACAGAAACATTTGTCTGGACTTTTGGGTTTGTGCAAATTGTGTAAAAGGCAGGTGGGTAACTGGTGCCTGTCCATCTTGTAATAAAGGGGCAGCTACTGATGCCAAGCACTTGTCTGGGGCAGACCTCCTTGTCCTGACATTCCCAGACTCCCAAAGAATATTGAAAAGCCAGTAACTTATTTTTCTTTATGTGAATGGGGGACCTTTAAATCACTAAGTTGTTTAAAAAAAAAAAAAGTGGATGTGTTTGGAATACGGGAATTCTGTGAAGTACAGGAGGGGTGAGGGAGGGGTTAAGGTTCAGTGTTGCTTTCCCCTCACTCTCATTGAATGCTGATAGACAGCAAGTGGAGTGGCAGTCAGAGAATGCCTCCTTTTTGTTGGAGAAGAAACAGGCCCTTTGGGTGAGGGTCAGCTGTTTTCAGTAAATAAACCAGAGACCAGGCCTATAGCTTATTTTTTTTTCTTTTTTTTGACAGTTGTAAATTTTGGAAGATGAGGGGTTAAATCTAGACCTTTTCCCACCCTCCCCTGTGACCACACAGTATAAGTTTGTAAAAAAAACCTAAAAAAAGGGAAAAAAAAAGAAAAAATTAAACAAAAAACCCAAAGGACCAATACAGCCCATTTTGTAAGGATTTTCAATGTTTTGTAAAGTATTGGTCCACGTGTTGTATTTTGTAGCCTTTCTAGTTCTTGGGCTTTAGTTCTCCCACTCTTGTATGTATGCATACTGTAGTTACACATTAAAGTCATGACATGCAGCACGTGCCACTGTGCTTATTCTCTCCAGTTCTATCCTGGCCAGTTGGTGTCTTCCAAAGCCTGTTCCACCCATCCAAAACCTGCAGTTTTCCTGTGTGTTTTGGGCACTGCCTGTTGAAAGCAGCTGGGTTTGTTCTCCAGTATGAGGTCAGAGGGCAGATGTAATGACTAGACAGGGTCTTGCTTTGAAGTGCATCAGGAAGAATAGTTGTATGGAAATTGAAATGGCTTAGTTGGAGTTCATGAGCAGTTTCTCAGGCAGGAGACTACAGTGGAGGTATACAGAATGTAGACAGCCCATCAGTTTAATTTCTAGTGCCTTCCACCCTGCTATGATCTCCCTGCAGCAGGAATCTGCCCAAGCTTGTGGTTAATGTTGTTAATATTGCAAGGCCCTTTAACCTAGGAAATGCTAGGAAATTGGACTTCACTTCTTTCTTTTTACATAACATTATCTTGATGAAGCTGACTACTTTAGTTGATTGCTGTGGTGTGGGCAGAGAGGTCAGGATTTCCTACTTTGAAGGGGTTTAAGGAGTTCCATACCTGTCTTTGCGTTTGCTGCAGAGGAAAAAACAACTGAGGGATCACTGAGCCAGCTGTGCCATGGGGTGGCAGCTCAGAGGGAATTCTGTCTCCTGTTCCAGGTGTTAGTCATCTCTGTGTCAAGGGGTAGATTGTGGCTAGGTACTACAATTCCATGGCATTTCTTTGCCAGGTCAGCAGCTGTGCTGAACCTGAGCCTTTTGAAGTTGGAACTGTGGACACGGTTCTCATTTCTTCTTTACTATGCTTTTTACTATGCCTCCCATTCCAATCCCAAGGACACACAGCTTTACATTGTTTTCCAGATATTGTATGGCTCTTCTTAAATCCCTATGGTAAATCAGTCCAAATCATTGACAGCTCCTGTTCGAGGATTCTCCCATTCAAATGCAAACAGCTTCTGAATTCAGGCATCCAGTGGGATACAAAAGAATATCTTTAAAGGGCATATCTAATACCCTAAACCATTGATCAGTGTCTTTTTGTGGTTGATGCACATCCTGTGTGCAAGCTTTACGCTGATACTCATCTGAGTGTATGTGGTTTCTTAACTGGTACAATTGGGGTATTAAACTGATTGGCATTCCTGAGGCAACCCAAAGCTAATAAATATTTCAATGTTTGGCCCTAGTCCTTTTCCAATTTAACAGGGTATTGTTTTCATCTTACCAGTCTGGTGCCAGGTTTTAATTGGATTGTTACCAGTTTTGCTTCTTGTGATCTTTCAGAAGTGCCAGTCACCTACATGAGAGGAGTCACCCCATTTTCTTTTTTTGACTATCTTTTCCTCTCTGGGTCTTTTTGATACTGTAGCATAAACACTTGTGCCCCAAGGGCTTTTTCTCTGGTTTATGTACTTGGATCTGTCTTTTTTCAAAGGTTCTTTTTGCATTTAATTTACTTAATTCTCTTCCTAATAATGGCATTGGGCATTTGGATATGTACAGAAGTTTTATAAAACTCTTTCAAATTCCAAATTTGAGTGGCTGGAAAAATGGCCTTATTTCCTTTTCCCTATGGCTCCAGCTATAGATGGGCTTTGTTTACTGGAGACTACTTTACATCTAAGTTGTTCCTCTATTAGATACTCTGCCTTTTCGCTCCCCAAATTTACTGTGAACAGGGGTTCTGTTGGGGATTCTTTGGAGCTCTCAGCTGCCTTTCACTCTGAGTGTAAGCAGAGTTCCTACTTGTGGAGCCTCCCATCTTTGAGGATTACCTATGCCCTGGGCATTTATTTCCAGTGCCCATTCTGTTTACACTGTATTTTTCTTACTAGATGGGAATCAGTTGAAATCTGATTCCCTTACATTACCTCCTGCCCTTCTAGCTATCACTGCAATCAACCAAATTTACCATCCCTTTTCTGATTGCTTCTCCCTTTTTCTTTCCTTTCTCTTTTCTACCTCATCCTCTTCACTACACTTCCTTTTTATTTCTCTAGTGCTAAAACATGAGTCTGCTGTCATTAATCCACATTCCTTCCAAGCAGTGCAAAGAACAGATCAACATCTGGTACTTTGCCCCATTTTTCTTCCTGGCAACAAAGTTAAATTAATCGCAGGATCCATTCTAAGGCCATTTTCCCCAGTTCTCTAATAGATACAAAGGCTACCACATAATGAACTTCTTAGTAAGCAAATCCCCTCCAGGCTTTCCCCATGGTCCAAAAATAGTCTAAAAGTGAAGTTCTCCCTTCTCCAATGAGGTGGAACTTCCAATGCCCACGCAGACAAACAGTTACAAACAGTAGGTATAACAAAGTCTTGTTAAACAGTGTTCAAACCTTTTATATGCTTTGGTCATCACCAAGTTTGTGCATGACAAAAAAAAAACAAAAAAACAAGTTTTAACCCAAACCCCAAACTTTAACCAAGGTATCAAACATAATACTCCTCTGACATGTATGTTTTCCAGTATAATTTCTTTGGAGAGACACAGGATACCCAAATACAAATTTTAAACACTATCCCTATGAAGGATAGCAACAGCTGTGTGAGATCCTGGTCAAATTCACTATTGTCCCATCTGGGAAAACAGAACAAGTTCCTCTCAGTACTGTTAAACCATCCTGTCCCCAAGCACTGCAGGCAAGGCTGTAGCTAAGCTTTGTCATGAGTGCAGTGTGGGTTTTGCTTGTCTGCAGTACTTCTAACTGCAGCAGCAACAATCCCCCTGCCCTTAAATGGGGTTTCACACCCTGTTGAATTAGAGAGCATGGGCTGGGTAAGAAAACTCATTAAATAGAGCTTGGCCTGTCAACTGTCAGTGTTTTGTCATGCAAAACCAAAGTGAGTTCAGGGTAGAACTGTATCAAGCAGAGGTTGTGTATGAAATTCTCAGCCTGCAGCAGTTGTGTAACTGTGACAGTGCTCTTCCAGAGAAGTCTCAAGCCCACACAGAAATACCTTTTGTGGAAATAAAAGGTAATATTTGTTATACTGAGCTTATATGAAGACCAGCTAGATGGGCTTGTACTCTTGAAAATGTTCAACATAAAATACATACATGTTTAGTGTTGTATGTACAGTTTAATGTTGTCAGCAGGTCCACCTGCCAGATATTTACTCTGAACCTCTCTAAAGTAAGAGCTAACAGCTGGATTTCTGCTCTCTTAATGTGGACAAGGAGCAGCTCTTGCTTTAAATTTCTGATGCTGAATGAGGGAATCCTCTGCTGTTGTGGCAGTGTACGTCTGCCTTCCTAAACAGCCATTAGGATGACTGGGGTTTCTTAAGGCCTCTGGAAGGAGGTGGTATTTGTGCTCCAGAGCTCTCATGGTACAATAAGGCCGCTCAAAACCACCTTTGTGCTGTGAAGAAACTTCTTTATGTAGAGGTAGCTAAAAATCCATATGCTGTATGAGGGACAAGTAGACCTGTAGTCAGCCTTGCTGTCTCCTCTGCTACAGAAGAGGTGGCCATTGCCTGGTCTTTCCCTCAGGATCAGCCCAGCCAGGTCCTGTCCAGGGGCACTGAGGTTTCTATTGTACCAGCTCTAGCAGCTGATGCAAAATCCTTTTCTGTCCGTAGCGCACATGCAGCGCTTGCTGCTCCCTTCGACTCAGTTTCTCATAAGCCTCCTTGTTATTCAGCAAGTCCTGCTCTGCTTTCAGGTCTGCCCCATAGGACTCCAGGGTCAGCAGCACACTGTCATAAAGGAGCTTCTTGCAAGGGGTTTTAAGTCTGGCGAGGGCCTCATTTGAAAGGGTAGAGTTTTCTTCTTCCTCACTGTCATCTTCCCAGCCATCTTGTTCCTTATACTCCTTGAATTCTTCTTGTGACATGCAGAGCACCTGTAGTGCAAAGGGGTAAGTCACTGGCAGTGTGAGAATATCAGGCTTTCTCCTCTGTGGAACAGAAGAGCCACATGGAGCAGGTGAGTTGTTCTTCAGCTGCCCTGAAGGTTAAGAGACTAAAACTGGCTTAGACCCTAAGTGCAAGTAATTGTGGGTTAGAAGAACATGAAAACAGCAAGTCTAGGTATTGGTAAGTCTTGTAAAGCATCTCAGCTGTCACCTACAAAGTTGTGACTTTCTAGAACAGTGACTATGGAGCCATTGAAGACAAGTATGTAAGTACACATGGATGGCTACTTCAGGAGAGGAAGATGACCTGGGAGATGGGCAGCCACAGCCCCTACCATTGTTCACACAGGATTCAGTGCCCAACTGCCTTCAGGTACTTGTCCTCTGCACTGCTGAACACCCAGCTGCACTCTGTGCTCCCTTTTGCAGCTTTTCCCCACCTGGCCATTCTTACCTTGAGGGCCACGGACAGCTCTTCCTCTGTCAGCACCTCATCCCAGCCAAGCACAAAGGCGCCTTCCTCCCCCACCATCTCCAGCTGGCACAAGAAGTCCCACTGCTCTGAGACCAGCTGCTGCTGTGCTTCACTTTTGGCACCTGTTTTGAAGACAGCAGAGCTGTGAACATGCCCCTGAAATGCTGTGGAATAGGCTGTTCTTTCATGAGGTCCCTGTTTAACAGAGATCCCATCCCCATCCTCTCCTAGAGGGGCTGGGGTGCCACTCACGCTGCAGAGCTGCCCTGCGCAGTGTCACCATCTGGATGTCTGCTGTGTCATGGGTGTTGCCAGGGTAGGGCTCTGCAAAGCCATACATGTGCAGCAGCTGCCAGTTGGCCATCTGCCCATACGTGTTGAAGATCTCCTGTCCTTTCTGCACAGGCTGTGTTGTGACCATCCTCAAACATTGCTGCAAGCAGGGAGAGGAGAGGAGAGCAGCTGAGCTGTGCTGATCCGACTGCTCAACAGGGGCTTTCAGAGAGGCTCAGGTGACCCTGAGCTCCTCCTAACCAAACATACAGCAGGGCTTTGTTTTAAATGAGATCCAGACTTGCTGCCCTGGGCTGAGACCCCACCTTGCTGTGCCCCCATTCCCAAAGGTCTCACAGAACTGAGCTGTGACAATGCCTGGCACGGCAGCTTTGCACTCACAGGAGAGTATTCCAGGTTGGCATTGTGGTTGGCCACATGATTCAAAATATCTGCTACAGGCACCATCATGGGAGGATTGGGTCCCTTCTCATCTTCTTCCTCCTCCTCCAAAGGTTCCTGAAAGCTAAGACAAGCCAGTGGTACCCATGGCTGCACAGGGCAAGCTTCACTTTACGCTTAGATTCTTGTGCAACGGCAGCCTCTAACACAGCCTGTACTCCTGCTTC
Organism: Sialia sialis; assembly: GCA_009812075.1. Taxonomy (NCBI): domain Eukaryota; kingdom Metazoa; phylum Chordata; class Aves; order Passeriformes; family Turdidae; genus Sialia; species Sialia sialis. Next base: position 979,389 of record VRYO01001153.1, on the reverse strand, counting down.
CTTATCTGTGCTCCTTGCTGGAGCAAACCCCTCACTTCTCACCTGTAAGCCATGACAAATGCCACCAGCTCCTTATACAACTCCAGAGTGTGCAGTTTGGGGTCAAAGATGTCAGAGTGGGCCTCCATGAAAGGCAGGATGATGGAGTTGTACTCCAGCTGGATGTTAGCTAGATCCTTGTCCACAGCTTCTGGGATGCCTGTGCCCTGCAGGAGCCTTGTTCGTTCTTCTTGAGGCCTGTTACGAGAAAAACAAGTTCTTTTCCATCTGTGCTAGGACCAAGGGTCTATAAACGCCTTCTTTCTTAAAAACGTCAGCTTCCCTGTGCTTTCCAGGTCCTTGTTCTCTAGCTCTGCCTGTAACACAATTCTAGGAGGGCCCCTCAGGCTCCTGACAGTGCTAGCCCAGGGCTAGAACAGAGGACTGGGGTCACCAGCAGGACCACATCCCTTCCCAGGACAATACTCAGCAGCCCCTGGACTGCACTTGCCTTGAGCTGTAAGACTGAGCCTCCCCAAGCCCCCTTGATTTCACCTTACCAGAACATGGGGTGGTCCAGGCTGCGGAAGTCCTGCCAGAGGGAGAAGTACGGCTGCCAGTGGGAGTTGCTGGCTGTGTACTCGTGTAGCAAGGCCAGCAGGAGAGGGACCCAACCGGACTGGCTCTGCAAGGACTCCTGGGCTACAGAACCAGAGAGGATGGAAAAAACCTAAGTTGTTCTGCATTTCAGAACCAAAACCTGGTATGACAAACCTCCGTGCCTGTTTTCAGCCTGGAGACGGGTTGAGCTTTTATGCTGATTTGTCTTTGGTTTGTCCTGAGCTCAACCACGACCAGGAACTACTTCTCTGGAGTTATGGATGAGCTCTGAGCTCTCCCAGGCCCCACAGCCTTACCCTCAGCCTCACTTCTGCACGCCTTCAGGAACTAAAGCAGTGTTATTTTTCATATTAATGCTTCAAGGAACGCAGTGTAGTACGGGTGCCTGTCACTTAGAAGTTAGAGGTGTTGCACTGATGGACTTTTCTCCCTGTCCAGCACAGCTCTTAGGGAAATGAGGGGTATCAAACAGTCCTACAGCATCCTGCACAAATCAGGAACGTTCCCGAGGTTTTACCACAGACCCATTTATTCCTTTAAAAGGTACAGCAGACTCGAGTGATACAAGAAGCTTGTACTCACCTTCCTGCAAGAGTGCGTGGATGGAGGTGGTGTGCTGGGACAGTAGTGCCGTGCGAGGGATGGTGAACAGCACCTCTCCCTCCTCCAGGTCCTCGGCGGCCAGCATCCCGTACCCCGCTACCGCGCCCTCCCTGCTCAGCCGGACCTGGGGCCACAGGGAGCGGTCAGGGGCGGAGCGAAGAGACCAGGGCGGACCTAGGGCATCCCCGGGCCGGCCCGCCGTGCCTCACCTTGGGGTTCAGCTCCACCCCGGTCCGCCCGCACCACGCCAGGAACCCGGAGAGGGGGTTGACACTACTCTTCCCCTGGGCGCCGCTCTCCGCCGCCGCCTGTGAATTGAAGCATGGGTTGAAGGGGAAGGAGCCATGGTGCCGGTCGCGGATCCCTTCAGCGCCGCCGTCCCAAGAGCCAGTGTGTCCCCAGTTCCCCGCGAGCCCCCGAGTTCCCCGTACCTTGAATCTCTTGGGCGCCGACGCCATGACCCTACCAACACGTGGTCCCGCACCACGTGGTCCCGGTCGGGCCCTTCCGGGTGGGCGGGGAGCTCCCCCCGCAATGGGCCGGGCTAACGGCGGCCAAAAAGGGACAGAAAGCTGAGGGGAGCAGCGGAAACGCGCCCGGGAGCCTTCTGCTCGCTGGATTTACAGAGGACTCACGGTCCCACGCTGTAGGCTCCAGCGTCTGCGCACCTCCCTGAAAGGACTGAGGCCCTTGTGGTGCCTCTCTTTGGGAGCCAGGGACCACCCCGTCTTTCTGCGGCTGTGTCCACCTCGGGGCCGGTGCACCTCGGGGGGCTGCGGTGCCTCCGTGACTGCCCTGGGGCCGCGCACCGGTTCGGTCACGGCTCCAGACATGGGTTAAAAGCAGCGGGCTCTAATTAATCAGGGTAATTAAGCTTGTGCTCTTGTTCAAGCGACACCACGCACACTCCCACCGTACGTACGGGCTCTGATGTCCCCTCCAGGGCCGTCCCGAGGCCGCCGTTCCCGGTCTCATTAGTGCTGTCCCCAGCCTCCGCAGAACGGGGGCTGATGCCATCACTGGCTGCTCTAATGAAGCCAATTAGTGCGCACGAGGTGTCTGAAGAGGCCCCACGGGGCTCTGCCGGCTGTCCCTGGGGCTCCCCACCCCGTCTGCAATTGGGGTCGGCTTTAATCTCCAGTCCCTTCCG